>JBCNJP010000024.1:48132379-48287811 GCA_039602395.1 Deinandra increscens subsp. villosa | reverse complement strand
ATCCTGAAGAACACGTGGCACATTACAGGGAGCGTATGGAGATCAATTCCATTCCGATAAAAATCAAAGAAGCTTGTATGTGCAAAGGCTTTGGTTCAACCTTAACAGGGCCAGCCATGAAATGGCTACTGAGCATTCCTCCTAATATTATTACTTCATTTTCTCACTTAGTTAACCTGTTTAACAACCAATTTTCTTGCAGCAGAACCTTTGAGAAGCTCACAGTCGACCTATATCGAGTAGTCCAGAAGCCAGATGAGCCGCTCAGAGAATACATTGCTAGATTCGGACGAGAATCTCTCGAGATTCCCCATCTGGATATGGCAGCAGCCGTTGAAGCCTTTAAAATGGGGCTCTCTAAAGATTCACGTTTTTATGATGATCTTGTCATGACTCCTTGCAGTAATCTTAACGAAGTACGCAGCAAAGCCTTGAGGTTTATCCGTTTGGAAGATGACAAAAAGATTCATCAGAGGTTGGATATTCCCAAATACAACCCCAACAATAAAAGATCGGGATCCCCTGGGAAGCCGTACAGATCCCGTCCATATTCCAAACCAGATAATCAAAAAGTCAACGCTGTGGACCAAGATGATGATGAGGAGGAGTATCCTAAGGTATCTGAGTATTGTTTTTCTGTTGATATTGGTGGCTTAATGTGCGCAACGCAGGATCTTGGCGAAAAGGCAAGATGGCCTAGGAAAAATGATAAGCAGGGATCCTGGAAAGAAAAAACCAAGTGGTGCGCTTTCCACGAAGATTTCGGCCACCTAACAGATGAATGCATAGCTCTTCGGAAGGAAATTAGCTATTTACTCAGTAAGGGGCATCTCAAAGAATTGATAGGCAGAAAGAAGATCAAGACTCAGGAAGCCGACAAGGTGCGTCAGAGAGCAGCTTCTCCGCCTCAGGATGCTCAAATAATCAACTTCATTTCAGGAGGCTCAGACATCTGCGGCACTTCGTATTCCTTAGCCAAGAAGCATGTTAAGGAATCTAAATCTGAACAGGGTGACAGACCTGTCCGGACATCCATCCTAACTCAAGACAAACTGATATCCTTCGATGAAAGAGACCGTTCTCATGTCCAGGATCCCCACCATGATAGTCTTGTGGTAACTTTATATATTGCTAACCATTTTGTCCGCAGGATCCTGATTGATAATTGGAGCTCGGTAAACATAATCCGTCTTGATGTACTCAAGAAGATGGGGATCCCAGAAACTGAAATAGTTGCAAGATCCTCAGTCCTGGTTGGCTTCAGTGGTGAAGCTAAAAGCACCGTTAGGGATATCATGTTACCATTATACATAGAGGGGGTAAACTCTATGCAAAAAATTTGTGTTATAGATACTCTCTCTTGTTTCAATATAATTATTGGCAGGCCATGGATACACGAGATGAAAACGGTCCCTTCAACCTACCATCAATGCATCAAGCTTCCCACACCTTGGGGAGTTGTAAGGATTGAAAGCGATCAGCATGAAGTCAAGAATTGCTATTCAACTTCAATAATGAACACCACTAAGGTGACAAAGGGATATGTTGATACCTAGTTTGTGCGTCGTGTGATGTATCCAATCAGACAATGTAGTGTGAAGGTTCAAGACAAGACAAGATCAAGTTCAAGTTTGGTATGCTGTTGGCGAACCTGGTCCAAACCTAGAGTTTGGACCTGCCAAACTTGGAGTTCGGACAGGGTTTGGCCAGCAGTATATAAATAGGAGTTTGGTCGTTGTTTTGTATACGAGTGATAGACTGAGAGAGTGTTAAGTGTGTGTTTCTGTGTTGTGATTCTCCGAGTCTGTGTTCTAAGTGTTTAGAGTTGTAATTGTTCTTTGATCAATAAAACAACTCTTAATTACTCGTTTTGTATCCGATATAGCTAGATTAAGTAGACGATCCAATGCTCACGACTTTTCAAGTGGTATCAAAGCTTGTTGGTTCATTCTACTGATCTGTGGTTGCTATTTTTGGATTTTTTTTAAACAAAACGTGTGATTTTTGAGTATTTTCACGAGTTCTTGATCATTTTGGTCGTGGTTTTTGTGAAAATTTTGCTCCTAAATCATTCCTTATCACTTTTTCTGACCCGCTGCTGCAAATCTCGACAAAATCAGTCCAAAATCCAAATATTTGAGCGAAAATGTTGAGGTTCGGCGGTTACTGTTCACGTTCGGCATCACCGCTCCGAACTTCAAGTTCGGCTAGAGTTCGGTGAGGGTTCGTCATTCCGAAGCTTAAGTTTGTTTAGAGTTCGTTCAATATTCGAGAATTTTCTAGTTCGTGAGGGGTTCGGTCGAGGTTCGGATAGATTTGTGTTCGGAAAGAGTTCAGAATGAATTCGGAAAGGGTTCGGAGAGAGTTCGGCAAGCATTCGGCAAGAGTTCAGCACAACAAGGTTCGTTGAAGGTTCGTACATAGTTCAGAACAGGTTCGGATCACAGATTTAGGTATGGATAAGGTTCGGACGATCAGATTCAAATTTTTAACGATGTCGGAATTTCAAGCTTTTGCCGCTATGCAAAACGCAATGCAAACCATGATGAATTTTGATAATAAAATCGGAACAAGTCAGAAAGTTCCTAAATTGTTGAAACTAGAAGATTATCAAAATTGGAAGCAATGATTTTTGGCTTACATAAGTACGAATGATATCGATTTGTGGATTCCAATCAAGAAACTTTATCAACATCCAACTGAACAAGGGGATTTTAAGGAAGTTCATACCTTCGACATTGCTGAAAGGAAATCATATGAGCTTGAACAAAAAGCTTTCGGTTATCTTACAATGGCATTACCCACTGAGTTGTTACATTAATTTAGTACATGCAAGAAATCAAAACAATTATGGGATGCTCTTTCAGCAAGGTGTGAGGGGAATGATCAATACAAGAAAAGTCAGAAAAAGGTTTTGAGTAAGGAGTTTGACAATTTCCAGCATTACAAGGATGAAAACATCATGGCTCTTGTCTCAAGGTTGTCATATCTCATCAGTGAATTGAAGATTGTAGGAATTGAGAAAACATATGAAGAGCTAAAAGAAAAGATTATGGAAGAGTTACCAGAAAATTGGGAAAATTATGTGTTAAATTCCAACAAGTCAAAAGCAAATTTGTAGAATACAGAATTGTGTCATGGTGAATATACTGCTTATGACGGCTAAGGGTAAACCAAGGCTGAGTTCTGCACCCCTGACTGCTTTTATCAGAAATATTTCTGGAAATTTTGAGAATAATTCATCACGGGGTTGTAGCTTTACAATTCTAGATTCATCAAGTGAAAGTGCTTTTTCTGTTCAATCGGTAGATGAATGTGCCAAACTGATAGCTGCTCTCATTTCTTCATCTTTTGGAATGATTATTAATGATGTTGGGAAGGCACAATTGATTAAAGAAGATTTGAATGAGCTTCATGACGATCAATTAAATGAGTTAGATATGGCCTGGTAACTTGCTATGTTAACTCAAAGGTCACAGCGATATTATAAGAAGACTGGAAAACAAGCTTTTAGTGACAAATTGGGTTTTAATAAATCAAAGATCAAGTGTTACAAGTGTTCGAAGCTTGGACATTTTGCTAGAGAATGTCAACAAGTACATGTTATCAAACCCGGTTTTACTCAACCATCATCGAGTAATGCAAACAAGACAACTTTAATGATTCACACTGATGGTGTTTATGATTGGGGTCAACATTTTGACACATCTGCTTTGATTGTTACACATGAGCAAGATGATTATTATTCTGATTCTAGTTCATATGAAGCTGCTAAAACATAAAAGTTTGAATCTAAAATTGAAAGTTTGATGAAGGAAAATGAATTCTTGGTGGAAGAAGTCAAAAGAGTTACTGCTGAATTTAAGTTGGTTAGTTCAGATTTGGACATTTCAAAGGAACATGAGTAGGAATTAGTTTTGAAAAATGAATTTTTGATTACAGAGATCAAGTTGCTGAATGAAGTTTTAGAAATATCAAAACAAGATAGAAAGAATGTTGAAGCTACAAATGCAAAGATCTGTGAAGAGAAGGATGAGTTGGTTAATGAAGTCAAGAAATGGAAGGATGAAGCAGAGGATGCTGCTAATGATTTTCAAAATCAATTTTATAAATCAAAACTCAAGCTTGATCTACTTACAAAGGAGTCTGAAGAATATGTTGCTAAGATTTAAAGTTATTAAGCTGTTATGGAGAAGTTTTTGGATGAAAATCGTGAGTTGGTAAGTGTGAATAAAGTTCAAACAACGAATTTGGAAATTCAAAAGCGCAATGAAGATAAATTGAGGAAGGAGTTATTTGAAGGGCTGGAAAATCTTCGAATGTAGAAATTTGAAACATATAAAGTTGCAAAAAGATTGATAGCTACTGAGAAGGAGTTGGCTGAAGCTCAATAGCAAATTTCAGATTTAAAGATTCAAGTAATTGATGCCAATCGATTTCTGAATAATGTCTCTAATTCTCAATTGTTCACAAGCTTTTTAGCTAAAGATGAAAATTTTGAAAAGATGTTTGATAAGATAGCTTCACCCCCTGCTAATATCAAAGAAGCTTTCAAAGAGGTGCAAGAAAAGGTGGAAGATTATGATTATTCAAAGGTTTCATCATCAATTTCAGAAGAAGAGAATATTGTGAAGAAAAAGAAAAACAAGAAAGCTAAGAAGAAGAAAGGAAAGAAATCTGAGATTCCTCCAACTCCAAAGTTTGTTTCTGGTTCATGTTTTACAGATATTGAAAAATCAGCTACTTCAAGTGAAAAGATTCGTTCTCAACCTGAATTTGATGAGAAGATCTTCTTTGAGCAGAAAAATATTAAAGAAATCAAAGTTGAATTTTCAAAGTTAGCAAAAGATGGACACCATAATTCAAATTCTGAGGAAAATGTTTTTGGGAAAACTGTTGGTTTGGGTTTTAGAGCACAACATGATAAAGTTGAGGAGGTTCCAGCATCAATATCACAAGATTTGAAGAAGATTAAAATGAAACAGGTGAAGAAGGATATTTTCCAGGAAGAGAAGATTCAACCCGAAAGATTATACAAGCTTAAGGGTTCATTGTGTCGATGCTCGAAAGATTTCCGAAGTTTTTGTGAAGAAGGAAGTTTCAAGAACCTTGAAGAATCAATATGCAAAAGTTTCTTCTGATGGTTCTCATTCTCGAAGCCCAACATCTAAATGGGTTCATGATCACCGCCGACAGGTATATGATTCTTTTTCTGATCATGTTCAAGATATTCATATTTGTAAATCTGTGCAGGCACCTAAACAGTGGGACAAAACTAAACGATTATGTTATGTTTGCCGCAAAAAAGGGCATATGAAACCCTTATCTAGAGCTCATGGAGAAAAGCTCAATCATATGAAACCCTTATCTAAGAGCTCTTGCAGCTGGTTAGGTACTTCTTACATTGCGGAAAGTGCAAGTTTGTAAGGCGATCATGCAAATGGTGCGGATCCAGGCACCAAGTCGATATGAAATTTCCACCTGTCTATTCGGTGGTAGATCAGGTAAATCTGTAGGAAGGTCATCATGAAAATCTTGAACAATCAGTACGTGTTCAAGTTGATTCTTCATTCGACTTCTTCTCGATGATAAACAGTATCAACCTCATTTGTGGATAACCAATCCATGTTAATTACAACATCAAAACTTTCTAGTTCAATAATTCGATGTGGAACGATTGTTCTAATAGCTCCAAGGTGCATCGTTGTATAATCTCATCAGCTTCAATTAACTTACCGTTAGCTAGTTCTATGGAGTACTTAGTGTCTAGGGTACTAGGGGCGATTTTAATTAAGAGACTAAAATCAGTATGCACAAAGCTTTTCTTTAACGAATAAAAACATAAGCATAACGGTTACTAAGGAGAAACATACTCGTGATAATACTGGGATCTTGTCGGAGATCTCCTGTGTTGATTACTAATGCTTTACCTCGAGCATCTTTAGCATCTTGATTCTCCGGTTTGGGACAATCCTCCCTATGATATCTTATAGATCCATATTCGAAATATACTATTGAAGTCAAGCATTGGCCACTTTTTCGGACGCTCGGTAGTCCCTACTAGAGCGGTCAGGATGCTCGTTCCTACTGTAGACAAGACTGTCTCAGATTCCCGTGTAAATCTCCTTGTTATTGGCTTAATCTTTGATGCATAGCTTGATAAGTCCGGCTTCCTGCCAGAAGAATAGTATTAAGAAGCGTCGTTTAGTTGGATAATCATCATTTTCATTATCATTTCTTAAATTTAGGTGAAAGTTTGAGTTTAACGTTTGTTCTTCTTGCAAAACGATGTGGCCATCGTCGGTTCATAAGTAAGTAGTTTATGAAGGTGTCATGTGTAACCAGTTATGTCGACATCCATTATAGTTAGACTCCAAAAATCACCTTGAGTTTCTTTGGTTTATTCCTTAAGAACCAGTGATATTGATACAATCATGTAAACAATTCTTTCTAATTGTAAACAATAACTTCAAATGTCAGGAAAATTGGTGCTCTCCTTGAAAGCAGTCAGTGATTGTTTAGACATGGCGGCATGCTGCTTGATCTGCTCCACGTGCAGGTGCGGGAATGTGACTTCCCTTTGTGAGTCAATCATGTGAGCATGTATCGTGCTAAGGTATTGGTCCACTAGATAAGCCTCATCCTCCTCATAGTACTGCGTTCTATAAACGTCGTAGTCTCCAAGCTATGAGGTAGACCGTTGACATAATCCCGTGGAGAGTGGACCTGGTGATCCTGACATGCCAAGCTTGTTACTAGTAATGGAGTCGGGGATGGATAGATTCCTCTGTGTGCGATGCTACATGCGCAGCAGTCGATGATTTCTCCAAATCTCGTGAATGCTGTCAAGATTCTTCTTGGCGCCTCCAACCCCTAGAGGGTGTTAGGTAGCCAATCCCAATGAAGGGCATCGACTAGTTTCTGCCACTTGATAGTGGTATCAGCAGTAGAAAGAGAGATTGCTTCTTTTCACGGTAGGAATATATAATTCTTGGATAAGAGCATAATTAGTGGGTCGTTCGTCACACGACGGTGTGGGAAATGTGACTGGAGTTATTCAAATTAAAAGGCAATAGCAGGTATATCCTTAGTATATATAGCAACATCAGCAATTGTGCGGCTAGCCAATCCATGGCTCAGATTCGTGGGTTAGTCTTAGTCTTGCTAGACGGGTAAAGCGTACCCTTCACTTCGTCGACGTCATTATCGTAGACTGGTGTGTATGGTGGAGACATCCATGTCTCGGGTGTCGAGGGTGAGTGTTCGTACTCATCCTTAGAAATCCGAAATAATGATGTTAGACTGGTGTGTATGGTGGAGACATAGTCGTGACAATTTCCGGTGTTAGAAAACATTTCTATAAGCAATTAAGCATGTATAGATGCAAAGTGGATGCGCATGCAAAATGAGTCTAGTGTGAGCCAGTTATAGTCTAGGTCCAACTAAAGTAACCTAGTACTCTATAACCAAGGCTTTGATACCAATATGTCAGACACTGGTCACACGGTACCACAGGCATATGACGTCATGAATCATAGTCAATGTTCATAACGTTCCTTACAAGCTAATGCGAGAGACCACTTAATCAAATTTGAACTTCTAGCGTTATCTTCCATGCCCTAAAAGTTTTTAGACCGAATGGATTCTAAATTCTTGAGGACTTTTGCAGGAACACGAAATAGAGAAAAAAAAGTATGAACCAATAGTACCCAAAACAGATGTAACAATAGTAACCCATCCCCCAATTGAGAGTAAATTCTCCTTCCAATTATTTAACATTTTCCTAAACCGACTAATAACTAGATCCCAACTGGACACCCGAGACATATTAGAGGCACCTGGAAAACCCAGAAAAGAAAAATGAAAAACCTCGGAATTGCAACTAACAAAACTTGCAACATGCAAGACCTCAAGCGAACTCACGCCATGTCCAAAAAATAGAGGATGTGGAAGAACGAGCCTAGAGGACAAAGCGACTAAACCTGTGGGTTCTCAGATTGTAGGCAACGCAAACCTCCGGGATCCCCATGTCAAGGTTTCGGGAATTATTCAGATTATCGAGGGAGAAAATAATCCTCCACACCATCGGCATCGTCTGGGAGTAGGAGAGGCCGGTGATTTCGAAGAATTTGTTCACAATGGTCGGAAAGGGGTAGGGCATTCCAAGAAGAAAAGGATAATAACGAAAACAGACCCATGTGTTGGACATGCATTCGGCTTTCAACCGGGAATCTAACTTCCGGATGACCGTCGATCGCGGAAAAAGACCAGAATCCTTCAACGACTGGATATCCCTGTCGTTGAAGTTGCAGGTTTCTTCCTCGTTGCAGGGAAGAATCCCCTGATCAACGAAATCTTCAATGTCCGTCGAAGAAGAAGAGGCGGCAGAACGAGTGTTCTTCTTCCCCATCGAAGAAAATTATGAAAAAAAGAAAGAAAGTTGGAAGAGAGAAACTGACCTGCGACGGAGAAGAAGCTCGAAGGGTTTCGGTTTTATGAGGAGTGAAGGATTCTTATGGAAACCTAGTAGTATTTAAAGAAAAAGTAAAGGCCTATCTAGTCGAATGGGAAGCCATAAAAAACGTCCCATCCACAACCAATTTTACCGTTTTGATGCCGTGAAATCCAAGGTTAAACGAATTTCGCCAGCTGTAAATCTTATCCACAGGCAGCCGAGATTCAGGGGCATTTGTTAGGGGTCGATTTCAGGTTGCTCGCCGAGAAGCTCAAGAGGTTCAGGAATCTCGCTACAACTTAGGAATCCCGTTCAGTCAGGTATCCTGAATATTTTATATCGACTAACCCTTATTTTAGCCACGTGCTTTATTTGTTTTTAGGGATATTATGGAAGTTAACTAAACTCCTGAAGACTCGGATTAAGCTGACTCATACGTGGGATAAGTGGGTCGATCCTCTTTCAACGGTCAAGAGAAGTGGGAAGAAGAGATCACGGGAATCCCGGACTGTTAGTTAGCTTGTTTATTTTATATTAAATCAAGGATTCGATCAGTAAGGACACACATCGCATTCTCTAGCTCAGTTACTACTGCAAAACATTGTATCACATAGTTCTGATCAATCAAACCTCCAACCCCTTGTAATCTTTCGTTTTGTTATCAATAAAATTGATTAGGAGGCAGGCTATTTGGCCGGCACCCGAGGTTTTTATCCAGGATTCGTTGAGGCAACTCGAAGGATTCTGGAGTTTTCCTCGTTATATCATCATGTCACCATCTTAACTTGGATTATTTGTTCATTTGATTGTTAAGCATACTACCTCACATTCTAAGTTTGGAATACAAGACTCCTTTGTGAATTTTTTACCAAAACAATGAGCCCATCATGGTGAGGGTCCATGACATTGTACCTGTCATCTTCGCCGAAAGTAACATCCTTCAGATCTGCTTGTATTGAGGCTTTGACAGATTTCCTGTGTACCTTTGATTTGGTTTCCCTTGCGTGCCTTTTAGCTGCAGAATAAGAAGTACCACATATATCAGATCCACCAGAAATAAAAAAGATTACCTTTGCATCCGGTGATGGAGATGCTACCCGCTCAGGATGCCCGCGTGATCTGTCTGTATCCTGGGTCTGATAAGTGCCCCTAGATCTCGCAGACTGGTTAGTGCCCTTGGATTTATCCTTCTTCCTCCCTAAGAGTTCTTTCAGGAAGCCTTTGCTCAACATATAGGTGATTTTCTTGCGCATAGCTATGCAATCCTCAGTTACATGGCCAAAGTCCTCATGGTATGCACTCTACTTGGACTTATCTTTCTAGGATGCTTGTTTGTCTGTCTTCCTGGGCCACCTCACTTTGTCCCCCAGGTTTTGCATAGCATTAATCACACCTGCAATATCAGTAGCAAAATAAAATTCATTAAAAGTAGGATACTCTTCATCATCCTCGTCTTCACCCTGATCGACCCTATTAACCCTTGCATTATCGGGTTTGGAATAGGGTTTAGGCCTCTGGGACCTTGGATGTGTCGGTTCTGATTTCCTGTTAGAAGAGCCGTATCCTGGGACAACGTCAGCTCTTTCCTGTATTTTCCTATCATCTTCAAGCCTGATAAATCGTAGGGCCCTATGCCTTACTTCACCAAGCCTGTGACAGGGGTTCATTACGAGATCTCGATAGAAGGGAAAATCCTTCTTGAGGCCCATCTTGAATGCCTGGACAGCAGTAGCCATATCCATATTGGGAATATCCAGGGTCTCCTTGCCGAACCTGTTTACATAATCCCTGAGAGACTCGTTAGCATTCTGGGTAACCTTGTAAAGATCACTCGTCAGTTATTCAAAACTGCGACTACAAGAGAATTGGTTATTGAATAAGTTAATTAAATGAGAAATGGATGGGATATAATAGGGTGGAATACTCAGCAACCATTTCAAGGCTGAACCTGTGAGTGTTGACCCGAAACCGTTACATAGGCATGCCTCCTTGATATCAGGGGGTATGTAGATCACCTCCATCCTCTCCATGTACTGAGCTACGTGTTCCTCTGGATCAATTGTGCCATCATACAGTTTCATACAGGGAGTTTGAAACCTCTTGGTTATCTCCACGTCACATATTGGGGGAGCGGACCTTGAAAGTCGATGAATCGATGGTGCTACTTCAGGGATAGGCTGAACCACCCCAGGAACACTCGAGATCATTTCCTTCAATTTTTTGAGTTCCTTTGCCACTGTCAGGCTTAAGCCTGTATCCTGCAAAGATTCATTAGTATGAGCATTAAGGTTAGGGGTTCCAAGGATATTACCAGTATCCTGGTGTTTTGGCTAAAAATTACTTAAGTTAAATTAGCAAAGTTTGAACCAAATTTGAATGTGAGGTTAGGTGTCTAAAATTCAGATGTGAAAACAATTTGAAATAATCCTGGGACAATAGCAGATTTCCAGGGACAAATAACTGGAATCCTGGGTAAAGACTTAGGTTTATTTATGAAATCAGTTAAGAAACTTTAGCAACACAAATGTAACCAGAAATGCAAGTAGGAACACCGAGAATTTGACTAGGGAAAAACCCTTAGCCCTTAGATGTCTCTAAGGCGCCGCCGGCATAAAAACCCCGGGTAGCGATAACACACGCTACCAATTTATTGATCACTGAAAAATGTCGAGTACAATGTGTTTGCGGAGAGAATAATACGAGAATACAATCAGTAAAGCTCGAATGAGCTGAAAATAAACGACTAAAGGTCCTATTTATACTCCGAGAGCTCCAATGACTCGTCCGATATTCCAGGGGTCTTCAACTGTTCTTCCGATATTCCAGGGATCCCCCCTCCAACGTCTCTTTCCGTTAGTTGACCGAGTTTCCAGCCAACTGACTTTGACCACGTGCTAAATGAGTCTCCAGCTTTCCTTATTCGACCGTTTGAGCGACTTTGTCAACCTGTCGTCACTTAGATAAAAGCACGAGACACGTTAGTAACGGAATCCTAGCATGCAGGGTCATTTCCACATGCTGGGTCATTGTAAAAATAAAGGCAATCCTTGGATTAGATCATATAAGTGTAAAATAAAATAAAGTAAACCTTCCCGTTTGATGTTAATCATCCTGGGTCATCGAACATTACCTGTCAACATCCAGGGTCATACAATTCCTAGGTAATACCTGCCCCTGGATTATTAGCTGAGAATTCAGGGTATAACAATTGCCCCCAAATTTTCGCAAGTGGATAAAACTTACAGCTGTGAAAATTTGAATTTTTGGGTCACATCACCCCTTATCTTTAATCGTGTCCGTTAATTGCGCATCCACGATGCCACGTCTCGAGCGACCTCCCATCACCTCTGTAACTTCTTCTTTTCTTTAAATACTACCCTTAACCTCTCCTCTTTTTTCACATAAATTTCTTGAGAGCAAGGGTTTTCCTCCGACGTTTCCAGCTTCCGATTTCCTTCATTCAGGTAAATTTCTTCTCCAAACTTTTCCCGTCATTCCCCGATCATGACCCGTAAGAAAATACGAGCGGAGACGACGGCTGAGGAGACTGGAATCGAGGATTTCCTCGATCAGTTTTACTTGCAGAGCCGAGCGCTCGAAGCTTGCACTTTTACCGACGACGACATCGCTGCATTGTTGTAGTCGGGCCTTTTCCCCGAATCCACCGAGATCAGACCCTTCGACAAAAGGGTTCGATCGGATTTCTGTTCTGAGACCTGGGTCTGCTTTCCATTCACTCCTTTCTCCATGGGTCTTTCTTATCCTTTCTCCGGCCTCTCGGCCGAGTTTTTCGAGGCCACCGGTCTTGCCTACGCCCAAACCCCTCCTATCATTTGGAGGATCCTGGGTACCATCGATCGGTTGAACAATGAGTTCGATTCCCTGGTTGGTCTGCCTGAGCTGGCCCTGGGTTATGAACTCAAATTCCACGGCAACAATCGATTCCTGTTCAAAGCCCTGAGCAAAGAGGTTCAGATGATTCCTCGGGCTTCCTTTTATGAGGAATGGAAAGGGAGATTTTTCTTTGTCAAGAGGTCCACTATTCCAGGAGGGATGAGCCTTCCAGTTAGATGGAGAGTAGATGGTAGGTTTTTACCTGCATTAGGGATTAGGATTTTATTTTATTCAAATACTGACCTTGGATTTTTGTTCTGCAGTTCCCAGCTTAAGCTCCATTGGACCTGCAAATTCTGGAACGTTCGAGAGATTTGAAGCTTTCCTCAGCATCAACGAAGTGGACCGAGAATTCAGGACGGACCTCCACCAAGCTGCTTCATCTACCTCCCACAGCATGTCAAGTTGTAAGTATCTTGGTACTCTGCTTTTTAGACCTAGGATTTTCTCTGGATTCTGTTAACTTTTTATGCTTTTTCAGCTGCTGCCACTCCTGTCAACCTGGAAAACATTGATCTGGATGACTTTCTGCTAGGCGAATCCGAACAGGACCTGCAAGTCATTACCTCTGTGAAGACCGAACCTATGACGGCTCCCAAAGCTCCTCCTTCCAGGACTTCTAGTACTAAGCGCAAGACCAGGGCCACCGTTACCGCCTCTGCTCCCGTTGTGCAATCTCTGGAGAACCTGGATGCCGCAGAGCTCCGTGCCCATGCCGAGGCCTCTTCCCGTCAAGTAAGTTAATCCTGGGTACCCCTGAATTTTCTACACGGTAAACAATTCAAGGTCATAAATGTTAATAGCATTACCTTCTCTTGCAGATTGCTAGCCGATTCGTGGAGATGGTCTGGGCCGCTGAGAAGCGAGCCCAGGATGCTGAGGCTGCTGCTAAGAAGGAAGTTACTGCCCTGACCAAGGAGCTGAACTCGCTCAGGATAGTGGCCAACAAGAACCTGGGTCTAGTGCATGATCTTGAGAAGAAGGCAGTGGAGGCACGGGCTGCGCATGAATCTGCTTTAGCCGCTAAGGGCGATGAAGGCAAGCTCATCGCTCGCATCTCCCTTTTCCAGTGCAGGCTGAAAATGGCGAAGGAGGCAAGGGATTTGGGGTTTCAGAACCCCAACTGGGATGTGTCCGACTGGGCAAAGAAACTGCGCAACTTAGGCGCCACCATCCCTGCAGGGTGTGACCCTGAAATCGGCCCTGGATCCAGCAAAAGCACCCCATCCAAGGGCTCTGCTGGTCATGCCATGGATATCGACCAGCCCAAGGGAGGAGAGCAGCCGGCCCAGGACCCGAAGGCAGCAGAGAAGGCAGCGGAGGAGAAGGAAGCGAAGGAGGTGCCCCAGGATGAAGCTTGAAGAATAGGGGTCACCTTCTTATCTTTTGTGGTTCATGTTTGTTTGAAAACAATTTTATTTTTATGCATGTGATGGTATACCGGATGATGTTTCCCGGTATATTTTGTTTAAGACAATGACTCACCCTTGGATGTGATATCCAGGGTCTTTTGACATGTCCCAGCCTGGGATGTCCGGAGCTTTTCCGGGCCCAGGTTGGGTCTTATTATTATAACTGCTTTAGTTACATACCTGTGTTTGAAATATTTGATTGATATTTGCAATGTATGGAATGAGTCTAGGGTTTACCTTGGTAATCCTGGGTTGCCCCCAGGATCTTAGGATTCCTCATAGCTTTAGCAGACATGTGAATGTTTCCTGTAATAGGAACATATCAATTAGAATTAACTAGACAAGGAGTTAATTTTCTTAGGCTTTGACCGTTATGACCCTGGATTAGATTAATAATCCTGGGTCACTAGGTAATCTTTGAATTGTTTCTGGGGTCAAGCCCTTAACTACTGGGGTCAAACCCGGTGCCGTACTGGCGAACTGGGGTCAAGCCCGGTGCCGTACTGGCGAATTCTAGGGACCACCTCAAGCCGTACCGGCGAACTAGGGTATTGCCTCGGGTGTCTTAAGTTGGTACGTTAGCACCAATCCGTCTTGAAAACGCGTTAATCGTTTTAAACCTTGAGAGATCCGCATATGTCCCTGGATTGCAAGGTTGCCACCAATGCTATCAACACGGATGATCTCACAACCACAGGGTTTCATACTTGGATCACGTGCGTCTCGGGCGAGGCAACAATTGCCAACGTGCACTCCAGGCGAGGCGTGATAGCCCATATTCGGATGAAGGACGTATAATCCTTAAACCTTAGGAATGGGTTTGAAATTTACCCATACGGAAGTGAGATGGCCAATCCCAATACTTAGGAGAAATACGTTTTGTTGCAGTTGACTTGGAGTACCTTGAGTATTCTTTGCTTCGTATGCCTTGAATGTCCGATTATCCTGCATCTTGAGTACCCTGAATCCTGGGATACCCTGGATTTTAGGCAATCCGTCTTGCAAAACATAGATCTTAGCGAATTTAAAACATTAAATAACAATTTAAAAATGATACGTGACATGTAATTAACATCAGCAACAAAATAACGAAAGCAAAACATATAAGGGGAATGAATAAATTAAGTGAGAAGAACTGACCTGAATTTCCATTGTGAAACTTCAAAATAAAACACATACCTGAGCAAGTGAATCCTGGGACAGAAGGCCTTACATGAAATATGCTTTGAGGTGTATCGCATTCCAAGGTCTTGGCAATAGGTCTCCTTCCATACTGGCCAGCCAATATGCCCCCTTACCAGCTTCGGAATCGATCAAATAAGGACCTTCCCACTTAGGAGCTAATTTTCCGTCTCCTGGATTTGTTGTGTTCTGAAACGCCTTTCTCAGGACCAGGTCTCCTACCTTGAATCTTCTGATCCTTACATGCTTGTTATAGGTCTTCGAAATTCTTTGCTGATATGCTGTCATTCTCCAAGCCGCCTGATCTCTCATCTCATCCAGGGTATCCAAGTCTTCAACCAGGGACTGGTCATTCAAATCCTGGGTCTGACCACTGATCCTGAATGTTGGGATCACCATTTCCGTCGGGATCACTGCTTCTGTGCCAAATAACAGGGAATATGGGGTTTGGCCCGTGGCATTCTTGGAGGTAGTCCTATCTGCCCATAATGCTAAGGGTAATTCCTCTGCCCATCTTCCCTTCTTCTCCTTCAGTCTCTTCTTCAGGTTGTTTATGATGATCTTGTTGCTTGACTCAGCTTGGCCATTGGCTTGAGGATGTACTGGAGTTGATGTTATCATCTTGATGCCCCAGGATTCACAGAATCCTGTGGTCCTACTTCCAATAAATTGAGAGCCATTATCACAGACAATTTCAGATGGCACTCCAAACCTTGTCAATATGTTCCTTTTAATGAAGGATATAACCTCTTTTTCCCTGACTTGAACGTACGCTTCGGCTTCAATCCATTTTGAGAAGTAATCTGTCATTGCTAACATGAATACCTTTCCTCCATGGGCTTTGGGTAGCTTACCAACGATGTCCATCCCCCATTTCATGAAGGGCCAGGATGCTGGAATTGGATATAGAGGCTCTGCAGGCTGGTGAGGCACATTGGCGTGTCTTTGACATGCGTCACATTTCTGAGAGAAATCCAGGGCATCTTTTCTCATTGTTGGCCAATAATACCCCGTTCTTAGGATCTTGGACATCAGGGACCTGCCCCCTGTATGGTTTCCGCAATCACCCCCATGGATGTCTCTGAGCACTTCCTGGGCTTCATCCTTCTCCAAGCATCTCAAATACGTACTTGCAAAAGATTTTTTATATAGTACATTTTTTTATAATTACATACCTGGCTACTCTTATCCTGAATGCACGGGCGTCTTTCTCAGTTTCTGGTATAGTACCATCCTGCAAATATTGAATAATCGGCCTAGTCCAGGATTCCTTAGTAGAATCCTGGGTACTGGATACCAGGGTCTCACCTAGTGTGTCAAAATCCTGGGAATCCATACCTTGGTCTATGGCCGGTGTTAGTATGTGAATAATAGGAATATGAGTATCTTCAAGTGTTTTGAATGCTGAACCTAAGTTTGCTAGTGCGTCTGCTTCAGCATTCTCTTCCCTTGGTACTTGTTGAATGTTAAAATTTTGAAAATCCTGGGACATTCGTTTTACCACTTCCAAGTACTTGACTAATTTCTCTCCCTTAGCTGCATAAGAGCCATTAAAATGGTTAGCTAAAAGGAGAGAGTCTACATATACCTGAATGTGTTGAATTCCCAGGTGTAATGCTAGGTGTAACCTAGCAATTAGGGCCTCATACTCGGCTTCATTGTTAGTTGCTTGAAATCCACATCTAACAGCCTGGGGTATCATGTCCCCCTGTGGCGATTTCAGTACTATTCCAAGGCCTGTCCCCCTGATATTTGATGCTCCATCAGTGAACAAGGTCCAGCACCCTGAAATTTCCTCTTGTTGAAGCTGCTGCAATTCATGGTCTGCTTCTTGTTGTATGTCGGTACTGAAATCAGCCACAAAATCAGCTAGAGCCTGAGATTTTATAGCTGTTCTGGCCTCGTAGATCAGGTCATATGCACTGAGCTTCACCGACCACTTAGCCATTCGACCTGACATTTCTGGTTTTCGCAAAACAGACTTTATAGGGTAGTTAGTTCTAACATGAATTGTATGAGTTTTGAAATAATGTCTAAGTTTAGTAGATGCCATACATAGGGCTAATATAAGTTTTTCAAGGTGTGAGTACCTGGATTCAGCATCAAGTAAACTCTTACTTACATAATATATAGGGTGTTGCTGACCTTCTGCATCCTTGGTCAGGACTGCACTTACCGTATTTCTGGACACCGCCAAATACAGGGGACAGGGGTTCCCCTGGATTAGGCTTCATTAACAAGGGTGCCGTGGATAAATATACCTTCAAATCCTCGAAAGCTTTCTCATGTTGTTCCTTCCATTCGAATTTCTTGTTTTTCCTCAGGATATCATAAAATTCTCTGCATCTTTCCGAAGATCTTGATATAAATCTGTTAAGGGCAGCGATTCTACCTGTAAGTCTTTGAACTTCCTTGGTGTTGGTTGGTGATTTCAGATTGGCAATTGCCCTGATCTGTTCTGGACTTGCCTCTATTCCTCTTTTGGTCACCATGTATCCCAGGAATTTACCTGCTCCGACTCCAAAGTGGCATTTTTCTGGGTTCAGCTTCATGTTGTATTTATCCAAGATATCAAAGGAATCATTGACATCCTGGACATGGTCACTGGTGACCCTGGATTTGACCACCATATCGTCGATATATACCTCCATCGTGTCCCCCAGCTTTTCTTTGAACATCATGTTGACCAATCTCTGGTATGTTGCCCCTGCATTTTTCAGTCCAAAGGGCATAACTATGTAACAATATATACCTGTTGGTGTTATGAATGCTGTGTCTTCTTGATCCTGGGGTTCCATCTGAATTTGCTGAAATCCTGAAGTCGCATCCATGAAGGTCAACATTTCATGGCCTGCCGTTGCATCGACCATGGAATCTATGTGAGGTAAGGGGAATGGATCTTTCGGGCATGCACGGTTCAGGTCCGTGTAATCCACACATACCCTCCATTTACCATTCTTTTTTCCCACTACTACCACGTTGGCTAACCACCTGGGAAACTTGACCTCTCTGATCATCCCTGCTTTCAGTAATCTGTCCACTTCTTCCTGGATTATGACGTTCTTCTCTGGCGCAAATTTTCTTCTCTTCTGATGTATTGGCCTGAAAGAATTATCAATTCCAAGTTTATGTGTGATAATAGATTTAGAAATACCTGTCATATCGCCATGAGACCAGGCGAAGGTTGACATTCTGGTCCTGAGTAGATTCACTAATTGCTCCTCTATCGGCCCTGGAATATTCGTCCCAATATAAACCTTTTTCCCTGGATTTGAGGGATCTAGCTCAATAGCTTTAACGTCCTGTTCCCTTGCTTCCAAGGTTTCTCGGGCCTTCTTCTTTAATTGCTATGCTTGCCTTGGTTTAGATGATATCTTCATCGCCGTGGTGTAACATTCCTTAGCTTCTTGCTGATCGCTGTTGATTGTGATCACACCCCAAGGTGTTGGTATCTTCACACATTGATGATATGTTGAGGGTACAGCCCTGTTGTCGTGAATCCAGGGTCTACCCAGGATTACATTATATCCTGATGGTGCGTCCATCACACAGAAGCGCTGGACTAAATTGAATCCCTCTACATAGATTGGAAGCTTTACTTCTCCCAGAGTGTTCTTCGTTTCACCACTGAAACCCACAAGTACCGTGGATTTCGAGATGATCTCTGTGTGCGGGATTCCCATCTTGTTCAAGGCTTCTAATTGGATGATATTTACTGAGCTTCCTCCATCAATCAGAATCCTTTTCACGATGATGTTGGCAATATGAAGAGTTATCACTAGCCCATCGTGATGAGGGTCTATGATGTTGTGTCTATCATCTTCTCCAAATGTAATTTCTTTGAGATCTGGCTGAATAGAGCTCTTCCTGGGTCTTTGGTCCCTGTCTGAATTTGATTCCTTGGCGTGTCTCTTTGCTGCAGAATAAGAAGTACCACAGATGTCAGAACCACCGGAAATAAAATGAACTACCTTAGCGTCGGGGGGTGGTGATGATGCTCTTTCGGGATGGTCATCGGAGCGTCTATAATCCTGGGACCTTGCATCGTTTTCCCTGGATTTTGGATTCTGTTCCCTGGATTTGTCCTTCTTCTTTCCCAATAGTTCCTTTAGATGGCCTTTGCTGAGTAGATAGCTGATTTCTCTTCGCAGGGCCATGCAATCTTCAGTTTGATGACCAAAGTCTTCGTGGTAGGCACACCACTTGGACTTGTCCTTCCATGTAGAGGGTTTATCGCTCTTTCTGGGCCATCTTGCCTTGTCGCCGAGATCCTGCATAGCATACATTACACCA
Source organism: Deinandra increscens subsp. villosa (assembly GCA_039602395.1). Taxonomy (NCBI): domain Eukaryota; kingdom Viridiplantae; phylum Streptophyta; class Magnoliopsida; order Asterales; family Asteraceae; genus Deinandra; species Deinandra increscens. The sequence goes on along the minus strand of JBCNJP010000024.1, from coordinate 48,268,575 downwards.
GAAACGTCAGTAGTAAAGCAATAGTCATTAAAAGAAGGATATTCTTCGTCGTCCTCATCCTGTTCCACATTGTTCACTCGGCGCTCATCAGGCCTTGAATAAGGCTTTGATCTTTGTGACCTAGGATGTGTGGATTCTGACTTTCTGCTGGAACCGTTGAATCCTGGGGAGGACTCATTCTTTCCCAGGATTTTCCTATCCTCCTCCAGTCTGATGAAGCGGAGAGCCCTGTGACGAACTTCATCCATCTTATGACATGGGTTCATGACTAGGTCCTCGTAAAACAATGAGTCCTTGTTTAGCCCCATTTTAAAGGCTTGTACTGCGGTTGCCATATCCATGTTCGGGATTTCCAGAGCTTCTCTGCTGAATCTGCTGACGTAGTTCCTTAAGGTTTCACCTGCATTCTGGGTTACCCTATACAGATCACTTGTTAGTTTTTCAAAACTACGACTACAAGAAAATTGACTGTTAAATAAATTAACTAGTTGAGAAAATGAAGCAATAGAATAGGGAGGAATGTTTAGGAGCCATTTGAGAGCTGCCCCCGTTAAGGTGGACCCAAACCCCTTACATAGGCAGGCTTCCTTAATTTCAGGTGGCATGTGAATAACCTCCATTCTTTCTCGGTATTGCGCCACATGCTCTTCTGGGTCTGTGGTGCCGTCGTAAAGCTTCATACTGGGTGTTTGGAACCTCTTGGGAATCTCCACGTCACAGATTGATGGAGCAAATCTGGACATCCTATGGCTCGAGGGCTCAACTTCAGGGATTGGCTGCACAACTCCTGGGACACTCGAGATCATTTGCTTGAGCTTTTGGATTTCTCGTTCCACAGATGGGCTTATTCCTGAATCCTGCACAGAATTGTTAGTATTGGCATAATGGGTGAAAGGTTGAGGAATGTTACCAACATCCTGGGTATGTTTGTCCCAGGATTAGTGATCGGTTCTCTGATGGTAGTCATTCTGGATAAATCAGCATGGGCCATTTGAGCAGGGAAGGATGTTGATCTCCAGTTCAGTGGTGCGACGGCTTCATGTACCCTGGAATTAGTTCCAGGGGTATCGAAATTCAGAACTCTGGGATCGAGCGGCGACGGCTGAGCCGTCGTGGCTCTGGGTAACTCTGATCTCAAGCTGGTCAATTGAGCCATGAATTCCTTGTTCACCTTCTGTTGGAGTTCCATGTGGCGCTCCAACCTACCGAACGTGGCTAGGATATCAGTGTCAGATATTAAGACAGGGTCTTCTTGGATATTTCGGTTTCGATCACTTCATGGTTGACCACAGGTCCGTCACTGCGTGTAGCTGAGGTTGAGGCATTAAACCCTGGAGCCGATGAAGTGACTCCACTTGTCGAAATACTGGTCCTTGGACCCGGTTGGTTAACTCCAGTTGTTGAAGCAGTCACAGCAGAAACCGAGACATTCGAGGTGTTCATTTGTGTTGACATTTTTTGATAGATTTTGGCAAAAATCAAGTTTAGGACAAATCTGAAAAGAGTTTGACAAAAAATTGACACCAATTGCCCCACGGTGGGCGCCAAATTGTTTTGGCTAAAAATTACTTAAGTTAAATTAGCAAATTTGAACCAAATTTGAATGTGAGGTTAGGTGTCTAAAATTCAGATGTGAAAACAATTTGAAATAATCCTGGGACAATAGCAGATTTCCAGGGACAAATAACTGGAATCCTGGGTAAAGACTTAGGTTTATTTATGAAATCAGTTAAGAAACTTTAGCAACACAAATGTAACCAGAAATGCAAGTAGGAACACCGAGAATTTGACTAGGGAAAAGCCCTTAGCCCTTAGATGTCTCTAAGGCGCCGCCGGCATAAAAACCCCGGGTAGCGATAACACACGCTACCAATTTATTGATCACTGAAAAATGTCGAGTACAATGTGTTTGCGGAGAGAATAATACGAGAATACAATCAGTAAAGCTCGAATGAGCTGAAAATAAACGACTAAAGGTCCTATTTATACTCCGAGAGCTCCAATGACTCGTCCGATATTCCAGGGGTCTTCAACTGTTCTTCCGATATTCCAGGGATCCCCCCTCCAACGTCTCTTTCTGTTAGTTGACCGAGTTTCCAGCCAACTGACTTTGACCACGTGCTAAATGAGTCTTCAGCTTTCCTTATTCGACCGTTTGAGCGACTTTGTCAACCTGTCGTCACTTAGATAAAAGCACGAGACACGTTAGTAACGGAATCCTAGCATGCAGGGTCATTTCCACATGCTGGGTCATTGTAAAAATAAAGGCAATCCTTGGATTAGATCATATAAGTGTAAAATAAAATAAAGTAAACCTTCCCGTTTGATGTTAATCATCCTGGGTCATCGAACATTACCTGTCAACATCCAGGGTCATACAATTCCTAGGTAATACCTGCCCCTGGATTATTAGCTGAGAATTCAGGGTATAACACCTGGGTAGTGGTGCCCCCAGGATTCACGGCAGATTCCCTGAATGTAGACATCATGGGTCTGTCGGACAAGGTAGTATAAGCGGTAGCATATGTAGGCCTCGGATCAAGAATTTGAATGTCATATGATAGATTAGATCCGTTCCCAGGACTGTCGTATTGCAGATTTCTAGCCTGAACAGGAGATACGGGTGTATGATCCACCCTGTTCATTTCTGACCTCAGCTTGGCTACCTCTCCAAACATATCCTGGTTCACTTTCTGTTGTTGCTCCATATATTGTTGTACATTTGCGAACATGGTAAGGAGTTCATCGTTAGAGACCATTAGCGTAATTTCTCCACCACGTCATGTGCCTGTTACACCCTGATTGGTAGCCCTGCTGGTATTATGGTTCACAGTAGTGGTCGTTGACGTGGTGACCCGTAGCGGTGGTGGAGGAAGAATAGTGGTGGTTGTGGTAGAAGTGCTTGCAGGAGTACTTGGTTGTGTTGCCATTTTTTAACATATCGTTGTAAAAATCAAGTTAAAAACAAATCCAACGAGAGTTTGGAAAAATATTGACACCAATTGCCCCACGGTAGGCGCCAAATTGTTTTGGTAAAAAATTATGAGACAAAATTAAGCAACCAGATTCGTTTGTGAGGTATGGTGCCCTGGATGTATAGTCTGTAAAATCAAGTTTGTTGGTTAAAATCCAAGGTTTAAATAAGATGAATGGAAACACAAGTAAGAACTTCCATGAATGTAATAAAAAACACCGAGATTTGGAAGGTGGAAAATCCCTTAACCCTTGGATGACTCCAAAGGCCGCCGGCATAAAAAACCCCTTGGCAAAGATAACACACGTTGCCCGTTTATTTCCACTTAAAGTAATTCGACTACAAGTGTTTGCTGCTTGATTGCTAAGTGGTAGTGTGAGTACAAGTGATCGAGAGTGTGTAAAGTAGAACCTATGCCGCGTTTAAATACATGGATAAGCCTAACTAAATCCCCGAGATTCCAGGGATCTCCTTCCAACTACTTTCGGCCTTTATTTGTCTGAGTTTGGCGGTGGGTCTCCCTTTCCACATGTGCTTACGACTTTGACTAGGCTATATGACCATTATCTTCTTTCTCGTCCCTGACTTAAACACGCAGAATCGAAAATAAAGATTAGTAATATTGTCCTAGCATGCAGGGTATCTGATGTGCTCGGAACGACACTAAAAACACTAATTAAATAGACCTAAAACCTAGACCTAAGACACACCTAATTTTACCGAAATGACCTAAACCGAACCGAACCCTAAGGCAGTGAACCTGTCGGATTATAGTAAAGCTAAGGCAAGACCGGATTATCGAACCTAGGACACTATGAAAACAAACTTAACCTAGACCTATGAAATGGAAATACTGAGTAAATTTGGTTTGGGTTTTTGAATTGATTTGGGATTTAACTAAATTAACTAATCAACGCACAAACAAACAATCGCAGGAAACCTTCAGGGAAATTCAAATGAGGGAGAGATATACCACCTAGACCTAGACTCGCAATTGACACTTAACTTTACCTCGGCTCTGACTAATCTGATGGTCGCTAGTTCACCTTTTAAGTCCTTCCTAGGCAACGATTCTAACGCTCGAACAAGGGTTCACCTTTTAAGTCCATCCCACTTCAATTACCCTAGCCACCCTCGGATATACCTAAGATGCACCTAGACTAACCGGAGCTACCAATAACTACCATGAATGACACGGACTAGCAAGCTAGACAAAACCCTAGGACGCTTCCTTTTGAGACAACGCAACCCCAAGACCTTAACCAACCCAACTACCCGTTAAACCTATACCTTTTAAGTCTTCAGTTTAGCAGCACATTACAATCAAATAATCAACCAACCGAAAATGCAATAGTTCAAGGTAACCCTAAACTATACTTTAGCAATCAACCCTAAAGTTAACTACTTTAGTTAATCTACCTAAACCGAAAGACATTCGCGGGTAAATTAAGCATTAACAATCAATTAACAATCTGATCATAACACACATAAGCATCAAAACATGATAATCAATGGAATTGAATAGAATCGTAACATCAATCAATCAATCAAAGCCGAGAATAAAGTCAAAATATCAATTACTCATCAAACGGTCTAGATGGCATAATAAGTTTAGCCTACAATCATATTCTGAACAATAAAAATACTAAAGTATGAAACTTGATTCAAAATCATGATAGCAATTTACGAAAACGAAGAAACCGAAAGAACCGGATAGCGTATGGTGATGAAATCTTGGTCTTCCGATGATTCTCCTTGATCTCAGCTCCCTTCTCCTCTGAAATTCGTCCTTGGTCGCTCTGAAAATCGCCTGGAAGTCGAAGAATGACGAAACTAAACCCTAAAATCGATTTTATATCGAGATTCCTTTTTCTGCGGGTTTTGGACCTCCAAGCGTATCGCTTGGAGGTGTGTTCCATCTAGGCGATACGCCTGGACCTCACATCTCGACAAATTAGTCGGGTTTGACTTTGTAAACCGCCTTTGACCTTCCTCTTTCGCGCGTATCGCCTCCCGTCCATTAGGTTCCAGGCGATACGCCTGGACCCTCTTGTTCAGCACTTCTTCATTTTTCTTCATAACTTCTCTCATGGCCTCGGGACTTTAAAAACCTACAAAACTCAAATAAAAATAATGAAAAGGACACAAAGACTCAAACTAAACTAAAAACAGCTAAAACCAATGAAAACTGACTCAAATGGACTCAAATTATAAAATAAAAGACTCTTAATTTAGGATGTGTTTGCAACACATCAAACATCCCCACACTGACTCTTTTTTCGTCCTCGAAAAATACTGCAATGGAATCACAACCAGGAAATCGACTCTAAACATTTACCGTTAAGACTTCAACAGCCACCAACCAATTCCACATACCATAATGTAATCACACACTAACTATGATTACCGATATTTCTATCCGATTAAACCCAACCACCAACCTTTTCTTTCGCCCCCATGTGTTTATAAATTTACCGGATATAAGTTCAGTCGCCTATGGATCCCACTAAAGAAAGCTCTAGTTCAACCTATTACCGATTCATATTCAGTCAAAGCAAATGGTATAATTGATTTAAATTTTTATATTTCCAACCCCCCTTAAACCAGATACTAAGATGTCCAAAGAATAACTATTTATTTATATGCAATTATTGAGCATTTATTCTCTAAGCTATCATTTTTTTTTTCTTTTCTCATTTTTTTTCATCATTTTATTATTTTTTTTTTTATAATAATTGGTTACTTTTACCTAAAATTACCAACGGACATCACCAGAGGTATTCTTTCACAAGGTCTTACCCCCGAAATCATACATGAGTATTTTGCCCGCGAGATCCGGAACATCATCAGAGGTACTTACCACGGGATGCTATCCTTAGTTCGTACATGAGTATTCTGCCCCTTCACTCTAATTCATTAGCCAAATTATTAACTAATATGCTCATTTGAAATTCTAAGGACATAGGAGTATCTAGCCTAAAGCGGTCTCTTCCTTCCTAATCATCAGTTTCAGTATTCCTATCACTCCTAAAATGGGAAACCACTAGCAGACTGATTAGCATATTTATACAACAATAAACACACAGGCAATTTAAGCTACTCCTAGGTCAGCTGGGCCTACCGACACATCATAGACTAGTAATGTTTTCCATTCAACCATACTTAACCACATTTCCCAATTTATTATGATTTAACATTTAAGCACAAAATTAGACAATCAATTCCCGGTTTCCTATCATTTTCCATTTAATTTGCAGCCAGAATCTTGGACATTTTTGAACAAAGTTTTCAATTTTTTTTCAAATTTTCTGACTTTTTATGACTCAATTAAACACAATAAAAATAAAAGACTCAAGACTCAAAACGAAAGTATCCCATCCCCACACTTGAATCACACATTGCCCTCAATGTGGAACGGAACAAAAACATAAAGCAGAAATAAAATAAAATAAAAGAAGTTGAAACGTGTTCACCTGGAACTCCGGAGACTCAGCACATCGCCCGACAACGAACCACCACAAACTCGGTAACCAGAAAAATATAAAATTTAAAGAATTAAAAATTTTCTGACTTACCTCCTCCAGGCGTATCGCCTACAGCCATGAAATTCCCAGGCGATACGCCTGGAGCTTCAAACATCCTGCCCGCCAAAGGAGCAAGCGTATCGCCTACAACCACACCATCCTCCAGGCGATACGCTTGGAGCGTGATTTCCAGAGAATTTTTGGAATTTGACCCAAAAATTTTTCTATCTCTTTTATGCTCCAGCAGCTCCTTAGTCGAAATTTCCAGCCAGAAATGCAAGTTTGACCTGCACATCCCCAAATCTCCAATAGCTCGAATCTCCACAATCACCTGCGAACACAAAAACACAAAACCAAAAGACGCAAATGCACTAAAAAAGAAAACTTGCAGAAATTTAAATCACAAATACAGAATTATACAAACCGGGTACTGCATCAATCACATCAAAACAGAACAATGACCTCCCAAACCATCAGGAGGCTTTGATTTCACATCCTTAACCACGAAACAACCGGTTTCCACCTGGTTCCTATCAGCACAACTACCAGTTAACCTCCTAAGCCATAAAGCAATCATCTGTAGCAAATGCAACCACTGTTTAACCTTCCAATGCTTGAACCTACCCGGAATAACCCGAAGTTTACCCAGGAAACCCAAAGATGGGTCACTCTCACTAACGACCATAGCTAACCTCCCCACACTTGAACTCACCATAATCCTATCATCAATCTCACCTATATCATCAAGTGTGGCTCTCCTACATCCATCATCAACCACCAACAACTCTTTACCCAACAACTCATCAACGGGTTCTACTAACGGGTCAAAAAGCTCAATTTTATCAACTTCCTCATCTAAACTCCCAGGATCCTCCCCACACTTATCCTCAACTACTAACTCACCTTCCAACCTATACCCAACTACCAAGTCCTCACCAGTGACATAACTAACACAACTATCCACCAAAGATATGAAAGATCCTAGAAAGCATACGGACTCGCTGTGCTTGTCACCCGATTTACCAACCCTGAATTCAACCGACTCATCATCTACCCTCAGAGTGATCGTGCCCGCAAAAACATCAACTAACGCCCGAGCAGTCCTAAGGAAAGGCCTACCTAAAATCAGAGGGCAGCTAGCATCATATGCAGTATCAACCACCACAAAGTCTATAGGGAACAAAAATTTGTCAACTTGCACAAGCACATTTTCCACTATTCCTTTGGGTCTAACCACCGACCTATCTGCTAAGGAAATCGTCATCCTAGTCGGTTCTAACTCTCCTAATCCTAAGTGCATGAAAACAGAATATGGCATCACATTAATACTAGCACCTAAATCAGCAAGAGCACATGTCACAGATAAATCACCAAAAGAGCACGGAATTGTAAAGGTACCAGGATCAGTCAATTTTTCAGGCAATTTATTTTGAACTACAGCAGAACAATTTGCATCAAGTGTAACGTCTGAAAAATTTTCTAGCTTCTTCTTATTAGTTAAAATATCTTTAAGAAATTTAGCATAATTAGGCATTTGTTTAATGACATCAGTAAAAGGCAACGTAACCCTAAGCTGCTTAAGAAGCTCTAAGAACTGACTGTACTCACGCGCATTCTTCTGTTGAACCAACCTCTCAGGATAAGGAACTTGCTTCAGATCATCGGCTGTGATTGGTCGAGGCGCAAATCTCACTCTCTTCTTCTCCTTTACCGCTTCCCACTTCCGCGGCTTCTCTCTAACTCCTTCAGCCTCGGCGTTCGGTGCGGTACTTGCTGGCGTTACGCTCTCGTGCACCCTCCCGTCAGGCGTCTCCAACTCGATCTCCTCATCAACCGGCTCCTCCTCATCAACCGCCGGTGATGGACTCTGAACGACTCTCCCGCTCCTAGTAGTAATGGCACTAACGTTAGCATTGGGGTTCTTAAACGTACTACCAGAAAATTGACCCCCGCGGGAATTTAGCTCCTTCAACTGCTTCGCTATGTCACCGACCGACCGCTGCAAATCTAGGAACGAAGCTTGTTGATTCCTCAGTAACGTGTCATGCTCAGCTAGCTTCTTCTGTGTTCCTTCATCCTTGGCTACTATCTGCTGTAGGATCTGGGTCTGGTTAGCAATCAGCTCTCTCACCTCCTTAAAACCAAACCCGTCATCTCCTCCACCATAGTTATTCCTCGGTGGATAACCAGGTGGGTTACCTCCCTCTCGCCATCCTGAATTTTGGCCACTCCTCCACCCAGACTGGAAAGAATTACCGAACTGGTTTCGGTTACCAATGTAATCCACTTGCTCAGCGGAAGCAAGCGGGCAGTCTCGGGTGTCGTGAGTGCCTCTACACAGCTCACATTTGGCTTTGATATGGAGTTTGATCTCTTCTAAGGTTTTGTAGATGTTTTCCAACTCCCTAGGCGGTATGGTCTCTGAGCCAATGTGATTGACACCCCGGGTAGATGTAGATGGAGCGAGTGATCTAGTCGGGGCCAAGGTGGCTCTCCGACCTCCGGGTGCCTGCTGTTCAGCAAGTGCGAAGCTCTCGAATAATGATTTGCATTCGTCGACAGTGAGCTTCTCCATCATGTGTCCTCCGGCCGAAATGTTGAACTCTTTCTGAACAGAATATGGAAGTCCGTTGTAGAACTTCTCGATGATAGCCCATTCCGTCAACCCGTGTTGCGGACATCTGCTCAGAAGAGTGTTGAATCGTTCATATGCAGCAGAGTAAGGCTCGTCGGGATCCATGCGAAATGAGTGGATTTCCTCCCGAGTACGCGCAGCCTTAGCCGGAGGATGGTACTTCTTCAGGAATTTTAACTTCAAATCGTCCCAGGTGGCGATTGAGTTAGGCGGAAGCGCTTCGAGCCACTCGGCGGCTCGAGCGGTAAGGGAGAACGGAAACAACCGCAGGTAGATGGTGTCGTTCGCGACTCCCGTGAGTCCGAACGTGTTGCAGATTCGAATGAAGCGGGAAACATGCGTCGGTGCATCTTCGTCCTCACGTCCATGGAACTGAATGGAGTGCGTCAAAGCGTTGATGACGTGGGACGGAACTTGCCAATTAGCGGTGTTGGCAATATTGGGCTGAGCGATGGCAAACCGAGCGTCGGTGACTCCGGCGCTGGCCTGCTCGTGGACGGTGCGACGGGCCGCCATGGTGGTGAGATCAGGAAATGGGATGGGTTTAGTGTCGCGTGGGATTTGTGTGGATGAAGTGGACGATTTCGAATGGGATGTGGAGAGAATGAACGCCTCGAGTTCCGCGCGAAGTCCGCGGAAACGCTCACGAATGTCCGCGTCGGGATCAGGCAACGGGGAAAGCTCAGGAGGACCTCGTGAACGGGTGTGTGGCATAAAACGAAAAAAATAAACCAAAAAGAATAAAATAAAAATCCTAAAAAGAATTCTAGACTCGAAAACGGAAACCCTAAGACTCTAGACACGGAAAAACCTAAAAAGACTCGAAATTTCCTAACGACGACCTAAGTTAATTTTGCTATTGCCAAGTGTCCCCGGCAACGGCGCCAAAAACTTGATGTGCTCGGAACGACACTAAAAACACTAATTAAATAGACCTAAAACCTAGACCTAAGACACACCTAATTTTACCGAAATGACCTAAACCGAACCGAACCCTAAGGCAGTGAACCTGTCGGATTATAGTAAAGCTAAGGCAAGACCGGATTATCGAACCTAGGACACTATGAAAACAAACTTAACCTAGACCTATGAAATGGAAATACTGAGTAAATTTGGTTTGGGTTTTTGAATTGATTTGGGATTTAACTAAATTAACTAATCAACGCACAAACAAACAATCGCAGGAAACCTTCAGGGAAATTCAAATGAGGGAGAGATATACCACCTAGACCTAGACTCGCAATTGACACTTAACTTTACCTCGGCTCTGACTAATCTGATGGTCGCTAGTTCACCTTTTAAGTCCTTCCTAGGCAACGATTCTAACGCTCGAACAAGGGTTCACCTTTTAAGTCCATCCCACTTCAATTACCCTAGCCACCCTCGGATATACCTAAGATGCACCTAGACTAACCGGAGCTACCAATAACTACCATGAATGACACGGACTAGCAAGCTAGACAAAACCCTAGGACGCTTCCTTTTGAGACAACGCAACCCCAAGACCTTAACCAACCCAACTACCCGTTAAACCTATACCTTTTAAGTCTTCAGTTTAGCAGCACATTACAATCAAATAATCAACCAACCGAAAATGCAATAGTTCAAGGTAACCCTAAACTATACTTTAGCAATCAACCCTAAAGTTAACTACTTTAGTTAATCTACCTAAACCGAAAGACATTCGCGGGTAAATTAAGCATTAACAATCAATTAACAATCTGATCATAACACACATAAGCATCAAAACATGATAATCAATGGAATTGAATAGAATCGTAACATCAATCAATCAATCAAAGCCGAGAATAAAGTCAAAATATCAATTACTCATCAAACGGTCTAGATGGCATAATAAGTTTAGCCTACAATCATATTCTGAACAATAAAAATACTAAAGTATGAAACTTGATTCAAAATCATGATAGCAATTTACGAAAACGAAGAAACCGAAAGAACCGGATAGCGTATGGTGATGAAATCTTGGTCTTCCGATGATTCTCCTTGATCTCAGCTCCCTTCTCCTCTGAAATTCGTCCTTGGTCGCTCTGAAAATCGCCTGGAAGTCGAAGAATGACGAAACTAAACCCTAAAATCGATTTTATATCGAGATTCCTTTTTCTGCGGGTTTTGGACCTCCAAGCGTATCGCTTGGAGGTGTGTTCCATCTAGGCGATACGCCTGGACCTCACATCTCGACAAATTAGTCGGGTTTGACTTTGTAAACCGCCTTTGACCTTCCTCTTTCGCGCGTATCGCCTCCCGTCCATTAGGTTCCAGGCGATACGCCTGGACCCTCTTGTTCAGCACTTCTTCATTTTTCTTCATAACTTCTCTCATGGCCTCGGGACTTTAAAAACCTACAAAACTCAAATAAAAATAATGAAAAGGACACAAAGACTCAAACTAAACTAAAAACAGCTAAAACCAATGAAAACTGACTCAAATGGACTCAAATTATAAAATAAAAGACTCTTAATTTAGGATGTGTTTGCAACACATCAGTATCCGTGCATGCTGGGATTGAGTAGATGGATAAATTCACAGTACATTTCATCTTGGGATGGTAACTAAATAAAACATAAGTACAAATCCTGGGTTAGGTTACCGAAGGCGCAGTCCCTGTATGCTCGACATCCAGGGATCCTAAACTGTCGGAGGTTATAAAAAAAAATTAGTGTCAGAATTCAGGGTATAACACGGCCGACCCTTTTATTTTTAATACATGATTGTATGTTTGGCGCGTTTTGTTTTTCTCTGATTGGCCCAATTGTATCTTTATTTGGTTTTCGTGGACCCGCTATTTTTGGGTTTCAAAATTGTAATGTGGAGCTAGGTTTACTAAATTGTTAGTAAATTTTATGAAGCCAAGACCGAAGATCGGACACTCGCCAAAAAGGGAGTCTGAAGGCTAGTGGGAGCTGAATCGGATCCACGAACGCACAGAGTTACCTTCCTTGTGGTTATTCACTTTTAATTGTCATGTCCCTAATGGTCTTGCTAAATGGCTCTAGCAAGACCATGCCTTTATGTCGTTAACACAGAATTGACCATTCGCGACACTTAGATATTTTAAATAGGTGATATAAAATAATTGTCCCGAGTGATGATAGGGTTTATCGTTTGTGTCTAATGATCACTAAATATTAAAATTGGTTTTAATATCCCTATCTGGTAAATAAAAATTGATAGTTCATGTCGTCCAAAATCAAGTCTAACTTGTAACGTATTGACCGGAGCATTAGTGTTGGAGTATTTCAACACCGCACTTGGTGCCGAGGGTACATTCCAGGGTGGGGGCATTTGAGTACTTCAACACCGTGCCAGCCACATTGACCATTTGGGATTACTATCGCTTTCTTTATATATGTTTGTAGTGTTGGAGTATTTCAACACCGCACTATGAACGTATATAGATAAAGTGGGCATGCATGGGGCTAAACGTATCGCAAAATATAATCTATTGTATTATGCGGCCTCTTAAACGAGAGTCGCTACTGAGACTTCGCGATTGACAACCGTTGTCAGTTTGGTTACACGAGTTTGCTCCTAAGGCTCATTTGGCGGTCTCAAGTAAAATCGTCTAGTCGAATTCTTAATTTTCTTATTAAATAAATCTTACTAGTTATATAAGAAAATGTTTTACACTGAAAATACTAATTTAAAATGACTTTGTATTATTTCAGAAGGCAATTAAAAACATTGTTCCTCTAAGTTTAATGGTATCTCTCGACCCATTCACTGAGACGAACTTCTTATCATGGCAAACCCTCCTAAGGAAGAACTTGAGGCTTTTTGAAAAGTTGTATGTTCTTGACCGACCCATCCCGAGCTTGCCGTCTTACTTGCTAAACGACCGCTCACGGATGGAAATCTAGAAGCACATTGATGACTCTCGGGAAGTCACTCAGGTATTACCAAGACCAAGAACAAGGTCAAAGAGACCAAGGGAAAGAAACCATTGGCGCCTCCTCCTCAGGAACGCCAATGCTTTGAATGCAATCAGATGGGCCATTGGAAACGTAACTGCCCCATCTACTTTGCTAAGATCTAGATGACTAGAAACTCCGGCAAGGGTTCCTCATCAGGTATGTCAATAAATGTTATTGAACTTTTCACTGTTTCCTCCAATACATGGGTATTTGATATTGGATGTGGTTTCCACATTGTTAATATTTTGCAGGAACCTGAAAAGTGTAATAAGATAGAACAAGACGACATGGAGCTCATCGTTGGTGATGGGAAAAGAGTCCCGGTCTTGGCTACCGGCATATATTCTCTTACATGCCCTTCTGGCCTTGTAGTTACTTTAGCTAACTGTTTATATGCTACTCTATTGTCCAGAAACATTGTATCTGTCTCTTCCTTGTTTGAACAAGGTTTTAAGTACAAGTTTAATGGAAATTCCATTTTTACCTACTTTAACGATATCTTTTATTTCGAGGCTAAACCTCAAAATGGTATATATGAGATAATTGTTCAAACACATGATCAACTCAATCATGTTTCTAAAAGAAACAAAGTTGATAATAACGATTCTTCATTATGGCATCATCGACTAGGTCACATAAGCACAGCTCGCATTAAGAAGCTTCAAATTGCTGGGATCTCGAATCCACTGATGTAGATTCCTTCGACGAATGCGAATCTTGCTTATCCGGTAAACTGACCAAGTCACCCTTCACACCACTTCTTCATTATGGCATCATCGACTAGGTCACATAAGCACAGCTCGCATTAAGAAGCTTCAAATTGCTGGGATCTCGAATCCACTGATGTAGATTCCTTCGACGAATGCGAATCTTGCTTATCTGGTAAACTGACCAAGTCACCCTTCACACATGTTGGTGAACGGGCCAATGGTCTGTTATGACTTATACATACAGATGCATGCGGACCCTTTCGGACCAAAACAAAAAATCGTGAACGCTACTTCGTATCTTTCATAGATGATTACAGCAGATATGCTTATGTCTATCTGTTGAAACATAAGCGCGAAACTTTTGACAAGTTCAAATATTTTCAAAAGGAAGTAGAGAATCAACTAAGTCGAACTATTAAGATACTTCGATCAGATAGAGGTGGTGAGTATCTTAGCAATGAATTCCTCGATCATCTCAAGGCTTGTGGAATTATTTCACAACCCACTCCTCCCGATACACCACAGTTGAATGGTGTTAGTGAAAGGAGGAATCGAACCTTGCTAAACATGGTTCGATCGATGATGTGTAGGACTAACTTGTCCCACTCCTTTTGGGGTTATGCTCTCTTGACCGCCGCTCGCCTAATAAATATGGCACCGACTAAGAAAGTGGATAAGACCCCATATAAGATTTGGCATAATTCTTCTCCTAATCTTTCTTACCTTAGGGTATGGGGATGCGAAGCTTATGTCATTAGCGATTCTGACAACAAGCTTGATCCTCGTGGTGAAAAGGTGATTTTCATCGGATACTATGGTACTACTCGTTATTACTTTTACAATCCTCATGAAAACTATGTTTTCATCAAAAGGAAGGGTAAGTTCCTTGAGAATGAGTTTCTCAACAGAGGAACAAATAGTGATCCAGTGGATCTCGAAGATATTCAAGAAACACAAAACCCTGAGACGGTCGCTGTGTCTGACTGACAAATGGTTGTCGCCCAGTCAGACCCAAACACAAGCGTTCGCAGGAGCGAAAGGACACGTAGGGAACCTGATAGATACCTCGGTCATCTAGAAGCTTCTGATGTCCTGTTAGTAGCTGATTCTGATGATGAACCTACTAATTACAAAGCTGCTGTATCAGATCCTGAATCTGACAAATGGATTGAAACCATGAATGCCGAGATGCAACCCATGCGTGATAATCAAGTATGGGACTTGATTGAGCTACCCCCCGGTTCTCGGGCAGTAGGGAGCAAGTGGATCTTTAAAAGAAAAACTGACATGCATGGGAACGTCCAAACCTATAAGGCACGGCTTGTTGCGAATGGTTTCACTCAAACCCAAGGGATTGACTATGAAGAAACCTTCTCGCCCATGGCCATGAAAAAATCGATCAGGATATTGCTTGCCATAGCCACATACTATGACTTTGAGATATGAAATTGCTTGAACGTGTGGATCGTCTACTTAGTCGTTATGAAATCAATGTTATACGAGCTAGAACACAAAGAGTAAATACAAAAGACTTGTACTAACCACTGAGAGAACCACAGAGTACACAGAGAAGATATGACACGGAAGCTGTTTAAATCTATTACAAGACGACTATTTATACACATTAAATCTCGTTGGTCCGAACCTCAGGTTCGGACCTGTTCGGCCCTGTCCGAACTCCAGGTTCGGCCAAGGTTTGGCCAGACCTAATCTTTCATGTCTTCGTCTTGTATTCGATACTTCACATGATGATGAGGACCATGTATCAACAAGATATGGAAAATGGATGTCAAACCGCATTCCTGAATGGACAATTCACTGAGGATGTCTACATGGTTCAGCCCGATGGTTTTATCGATCCTAAATATCCAAATAGGGTTTGCAAGCTGAATACGTCCATCTGTGGACTTAAACAAGCATCTCAAAGGTGGAATCTTCGCTACGACCAGAAAGTCAAGGAGTTTGGCTTTGCTTAAAACGAAGATGAGCCTTGTGTTTATAGAAAGGAAAGTGGGAGCGCTCTATTATTCCTCATATTGTATGTGATTGATATACTGATCATAGGAAAGAACATACTCATGCTTAACGAGGTTAAGAAATGGCTTTCATCTTGTTTCGCTATGAAGGATCTTGGTGAAGCTGCCTTTATTCTAGGAATTAAGATTGACAGAGATCGATCGAAGCGGCTTCTAGGTCTCAGTCAAACTACATACATTGACAAGATTATAGCACGGTTCAACATGAGCAACTCCAAGAAAGGAATCGTCCTTATGACAAAGGGTGCTGTCTTGAACAAATCTCAATCTCCTCAAACGGAGAAGGAGATCAACCAAATGGCTTCGATCCCATTTGCTTCTGCTATAGGCTCAATTATGTATGTCTTGCTCTACAATCGACCGGATGTCTCATTTGCATTGAGCCTGACAAGTCAATACCAACAAAGTCCCGGTCTAGCTCATTGGACTGCTGTAAAGAACATCCTGAAATACCTTAGAAACACAAGTGAGATGTTTTTGGTATATGGAGGAACTAATGAGCTTGCTGTAAAGTGTTACACCGACGCTAGTTTTCAAACTGACCGAGATGACTCTCGCTCGCAGTCCGGATACGTATTCATCCTAAATGAAGGTGATGTTTCGTGGTGTAGTTCCATACAGCCAGTAGTGGCTTATTCCACTCACTACTAGAAAAAGACCCTTCCTTGACGCGCGAACAATGACACTCGGTATTTTATGACGCGCAAAAACAAGCGTCATAAAAATAACTGTCGTATTTGATAAATTTCTATGGGTAGATGACGCGCATTTTCGCGCGTCATAAATATTGTGTCATCTGAAAAAAATTGAAAAACACGGAGGACTAAACTTCAGTGCGCGTCAAGCGTAAAAATTATTTTGTCGCCTTATGTTTTTTCCTGCCAAAATAAAAAATCCTGAAAAAAGTAAATCCCGCTCAGCTATTTAGGGTTTCTCAACACTCTTCCCCAAATCTCGTCGCCTCCATCGCTCTACCTTACCTCCACCTCTGTTTATCCGCTCAACTATTAGGGTTTCTCAAGATCACCTCTGTTGCCACCGCTCTCTTTACACTCTTCCCCAAATCCTCGCCTACATCTACTCCTCTGCTCAATCGCGCCATTGTTTGATAATAACAGAAGACGAGTATACGTTGCCAGGTAAGATTCGCGTTGTTTGATTTAGGTTTTTATCTCTATCGCCTGATTAAAGGAGACGCGAACATCGAACGCTCCTCCGCTGATTCCCTCCCCGCTCTTAGCGACCTCTTCCAGAGCTACGTCAAAGCCCTAACCGCCGTTGACTAGAGGTTTCCGATCTATATTTGGTTTGACTGTTAATAGGTCTTTTGTGTTTCCGATCTCTGCTGATACTATATTAGGGTTTATCTTCCCAGATGGAAAGGGTGGACTTCGCCTACGCTATTGATATTCCAGGTAATTACACAACTCGAACTCATATGTTTACGATAATTGTACATAGCTACTTTCTCATATTAGTTATTTGTTGCTAATGAAATCGGTGTGTTTATCAGACATTGGAGGTTGTGATGTTTCACTTAATTTAACATGATATCACGTACAAGGATAAATTTGTTCTTTTTTTTTGGGCAATCTAGGTTAGAACATTAAGTTATGTTATGTTCTATGTTCTGTTCTACTATACTGAAACCTTACAAATATGAAGTTCCAATACTAGATTAATTAAAAGACACTCAACAACACGGCCATATGAAAAGCAAAACTGTCTATTTCTAGAACAATAAGTAACTACTGCCCAAGAACCACTCACTCTCCCCTACTATAATTAATAGTTCCTGTGATCCAGGTCTGATGTGGATTAGGATGTGTTCATATCAAAGTCCCTCTTCCATTGTTTGTATATATTAAATACAGATACGTGACTATTTTATCGCAGGGTTCTAGAAAGTCTTCCATTGTATGACATCTTGAATGAGTTCCAGAAAGGTCATAGTCACATGGCTGTTGTTGTAAGATAGCATCATCATCATAACAAGAGTCCAGCATCCTGTAAGTAACCCTTTCATCCTATATATTTACAAAAGCAATCACATACATATGATGATGATGATGTTTTAGTTTCATGTCCTTCCATTGTGATGTATGCACCGTCACTTTAAAAGTTGAATTCAATAATTTATTAGGCTCTGAAGTTGATAGCAAAAGAGTTGACTTTATACCTCCCCTTTCTGTTCGATCTTTAGTCTCTCAGCAGGCACACCATTAGCTGTTTTTGATAAAGATTTTGAAATCTTATGCAGGTTTTTCTGTTGGCTGGAGTCATTAGCAGGACTAGAATAACACTTGTAACAAATTTGTGTAAATTTATCAAGCTGTTTTTATTTTCTGAACATCAACCTGTTTTTTATTTCTGAACATCAACCTCTTTTCAGATGATTATGAGTCCTTGGTCACCTAAGTGAGAGCTGAATTGACTTCAGGCTGTACATGTATTTGATCGCCAATATCGGATACACTTTTGGTATGTCAGGTTTATTCATTACTTAATTAGTTTCAACCTAGCTAGTGGTCGAGACCTTTGTTTATTCATTACTTAATTAGTTTCAACCTAATTAGCTTCAGAATTAAAAATTCTGAAGCTTGATTATCTCAATTATTATGGGTGCTATTTTTTAATGTATGTTGATTATAGCATGTGATGTGGCCAACACTCCATCTGTCACATGCTCTTTTGTTTGTTCGTTTTGTTCTTACCCATATACTTACTACACTATTTATGCTTTAGTTTTCTTACATATTGGTGTTCTGGCTTTCTACACTATTTATGCTTTAGTTTTCTTACATAGGGCTGTTACATGAAAATTTTTAAAACAAACAGCCACTACCAAGTTTATAATGCTTGTGAGGATTTTTTTTTTCTCTTTAAAGGCTTTCATTGTGACTATTTGGATTCAAACCTTTGGTAATTTTTATGACCTGAAAGTCATAGTTTTTTATGCTTAGGTGGTTTATGCCTGTAAATTTTGGAATAACATTTTTATGTGGAGGAACATTGGGGTGGATAGCTGTAAAATTGATCAAGCCAGAGCCACATATGGAGGGCCTAATCATAGCAATGAGTGCAACATGTATAAGCAATTTAAATGATATATAAGGTAATATGTCTTATAAGATTTGACAGAGAACTCATCAGAAGTAGTTGTGATATTTGATGTACATACAGCAGGCTCAACAAATGAGATATTTGATGTAACAGGAACTCATTGATTGTTCAACATCAACAGCACAGGGAGACCAGTAATAGTAGCAGCAGCATGAAACACCGACAGTAGCAGCAGCAGCAGTCGAACAGGTAATATGGGGGTCATTGCACTTTATATGTTATATACTTCAAAAGCATTAATACATTTTAAGTCACTTCAAAATTCCTTCCACTGTCAATTCTCGTTTATATGTTTATTATTGTGTTTACCCAACCATATCTTACATCCTTAGATAATTTCATCTTCAGGAGTAACATTGAGGATGCCTTGGTGAAACTACATGTACAATAATATCAAGAATGTTGTTCCAAGATGCAGTAGACCAGTACCCGTCACCTCGATCAGAAGAACAAATAAAGAAAATTAACAAAATGTAGAAGTACTTTTATCAATTCTTTGTAAAGCTTTACATCAGTTTTTGCTACTGCATTCTACTGTTTGAGACAAAGGGCTCATTGCTAATGCATTCTACAGGTTCTGGTTAAGTTAGAGAAGTTCCACATGGACAGTTTCCAATTTCTGTAGGGGCAAACCACAACCTTCTTTTGAGCAGGTTTGTCTTTAAGAATAATATTTTATTATTGTTGCTATTTTCGCCCCTTATGTTAATCGATTATGTTTATATCTGAGATTTATTTCCGTTTATCATACATCGATTTCGTTATTCAGTTTTAATTAGTAGATTTGGTTGTTTTTTAATTTGTAGATTTAGGATGTTTTAGATTACCAGAATATCTTCCTGAGTTTCTATAGTGAACATTTTTCCATATTACATTCCCTGAATTTTCTGCGTATTTAGGATATTTGAGATGTTTGGGTACAGAAAGAAAGTGCTGCTAAAGTAAGTTGTATTCATTCAGTTTACAGTCCATTTGAGCAGTTTGGGTAAGGTGAAATGCACCTATTCAAGATCCTTGACCTACATTCATTAGTCCAGGTCAGTTTTTTCCTATTTGGCAATCCATATTTTTGGGAGCATAAAGACTTGTGTATTGCGTTGATTGAGTGTACATTGGGGATGGTTCTTGTTGTTGGACACCAATTTCAGTTCATGTTTTCCCACTTATTGTTTCAACAAATCAGCAGTCACTTATAAGAATAAGTAATATTCACAATTTATTTTGTCTATTTTTTCCAGACAGGAAAGTCAAAGCATTTTGGTTTCATTCAGTTTCATTCAGTTGCTTCTAAAAAGAAAAAGTGGGACTCATGGCCAAGGATAGCACTTTTGATTTATAATTGTCACACTAACACGTCTACTATTTTACATGTATGATAAGAATCATGATTTTATCTTCTTGTAATTTGCAGGATCCAGAAAGAAGAAGCAGTAATCACTGCTTGGGATAATATGCAGAATGCGAAAGTAGGGCATCAATCTGGAAACTGGAGGTGCGTTTGGTAAACAGTTAACATACTCTTAACTGCAAGATTTTGCTGATGCTTTACGGGAGATGTGGTGGATTAGGCGCTGGATTCATGGTTGTCCAATGTGTGGAGGGACATGGGTTCGTGTTGTATAGAAGGCCACTTCATTTTCCGGTTATGTTTTGTATTAACTTAGAAATACTTTGTGAACTTTGTAATGTTTTCTATATATATAAAATGCATTATTTTGCTATAAGTGTATTTTTATTTTGTATTATCAAGTTAATTGTCATTTAATGTAGAAATTAGTGATTTTAGAAAAAAACATTTTTTTTAATTAAAAATTAAAATTCTTGACGCGCAAAAATGTGTGTCATAAGCTGATTTATGACAGGGGCTTCCTTGACACACATTTTATGACGCGCATTGAGTGTCATAAATGGAGCGTCATTGTTCGCGCGTCAAGAACGGGATGACGCGCATTTTGCGCGTCAAGAAGATTCTTGACCCTACCTTCCTTGACGCTTTTTTGCGCGTCATCTGGGCCCTTTCTTGACGCGCAAAAAGCGTCAAGAAAGCCCTTTTTTGTAGTAGTGACTATTGAATCTGAATACATAGCCGTCTCAGAAGCTGCCAAGGAAGCCGTATGGATGAAGAAGTTCATCACCGATCTCGATGTGGTTCCAAGCGTCAAGCAACCAATCGAGATAATGTGCGATAACACAAGCACTATTGCTCAAGCCAAAGAGCCAAGGTCTCATAAGAAGGCCAAGCACATTCTGAGGAAATTTCACTACATAAGAGAAGTAGTTGAAATAAATGAAATAAAAATATGCAAAGTGGACACAGATCAAAACTTAGTTGATCCCTTAACAATGCCCATGACTCACGAGACTCATGATCGTCATAGAGAAACGATAGGGCTTAAATTAGCTAAAGACATGTTTTGATTTAGTATTTGGGTGTACGAACATATAACAGTTATCTTTACTATTCATATTACATTGTTAAATGCAATATGGAATTTTCATAACTGTGTTCGATGTTAATACGTTTAATCATCCTTGAACAATTGTTGATATTGTTCTAAATGTTCGTAGTCGGTTAGAGACATGGGAACGGCTCTAAATCAAGACTATTCTGATTTTGAACCTTAAAGGGGTTTAACGTTCAAAGTCACATACCTCATTAGAGAATGACGTTGGACGTAGCTCACATCAAGCAATTCAATCATGGAAGTTTTGATTGCTTGATTAATGGTATGCTCTAATGTTTCCTTAGATCTGAGACGTATACTAGAACTCACGTTTACTGAGGGCTGTTCTTTTATTGTAGTCACTCATTAATGCGTAACTGCCAACAATAGGGCTACTTTTGGGAATGGATCTAAAGTTCAGTGGGAGTTGTATGCCTCAATACGGGATTTTCATACTATTGCTTTGGCAATCGATAGACATGAAGGCGCCCTCGTTGATTCCATGTGAGAAGTGTGAGGCCTCACCCAAACTTACTGTGTGTTTGATTGGTTCATTTTAGATCGGAGAACGAGACTATAGTTGATGAATCTAATACATGAGAGTCCATGTCTCATTATTCGTCTGATGTCTAGAACGGAAAGGAACATATGACAATGATTACCATAAGTCCTCTATCTGCTTGCTCTACAATCAGATAAACTTTGGCTGTCGACTTAAACTGGTTGGTGTAACCATGCATAGCTAGAGTGTCTCTGACTACAATGCGAAAGTGTCACGATCAGTCCAAGTGGGAGATTGTTGGATATTAGATGTCCTGACCCGACATTTAACGTAACCGACCCGGTTTCGACGCGGAAGAGTTACACCGGAGTCAACGAACTATATTATATATTAACTCAAACGGTTAAAAATTAAAATAAATACTTGTAGTTCATTTAAATAAACGTAATGAAACTAATTTATCGTAAAAAAATCTTTACGAGAAATGTCGGTGGAAATTATCTAGTCGTTACCGGTTAACAAACTATAGATATTAGGCTAGTTCTAGTGGTTTTGGTTTAATGGATTGTGATATGGGCTTTGCTTGCCAAAGGGGCCATCCGAAAAGGTTATAAACCAAGGAGATTAGGGGAGAACCCTAATCCACGATTTTTGGCTCTCCCCCTCTCTCCCTTGCCATCAACCAGTCGCCACCCCCTCCATCTCGTTCTCGAATTCGGCACCACCACCATCACCATCTCCGTTGATTTTTCCGACGAATACTATGGTGAAACGAGACCCTCGTCTCATTGTCGCCGCCTTGAAGCTCGAGACCACCGTCGCTGCCGCTAGAGCCGTCGCCGTGGAAGAGAGGGTCGCCTCCACCATTGTCGTCGCCGCGGCTCATGCCGCCGACGTCTTCGGCGAGGAACACTGCAAGGTGGTTGTCGCTTTACCCGCGCCACCGAGGCCATGTTTGAGCCCTTTGACGGAATGGGTTTGGAATGATTGTGAAACTATTTAAATGTTGAATCTTATGTGCAATGAGGTGTTAATATGTGTAGAATTGAATGACTATGAGAAGTTGATGTTTTGTAGGTAGATCACGGAAAGTGGACGTGCTTTGGAGAGAGTCAATGAAGTGGAAGTGAGAGGCATTGAGGATAGCAAGATAGAGGATGAAAATACGTGAACGTGGGCGAAAACGGCGATGAAAACGGAGTTGAAACGAGAAAGTTATGAAGAAAACAGTGATGTTTGGGCAGAATTTGAGATTCGTAGGCTGACTGAATTTTGTAGCTTACGAATCTGTCAGGTCTGAAGTGATGATTTTTGGGCAGAAAACTCCATTCGTAGGCTGACAGAATTTCGTAGCCTACGAATGCTGCAGCGCTGGAAATCGTAAATAAGGGTTTTATGGGGACTTTTGACATACCAATCAAGGATAAACTTGTAGGAGACGAAGGGGGACGAACTAGGGTTCGTCTTTGGCAATTTTTTGAGAGAAAAAGAGGGGAGGAGATCAATTCTAACATCACAATCATCAACGAATCATTGAAGAATCATCCATGGAGCATCAAATCATCAAGTTTGCAATCAACTTCACCATGAGAGGCTAAATTTCCTTGTGATTCCTTCTAGACGTAGGGTTTGTTTCTTGACATTATACTTTTGGTTTTCTTTATTTTTGGGATAGCAATCTAAGCGTTCGACGCTTTTTGCTATGATGTGTGTTTGAATGATTGTAACAATTCGATATTTGCTTTAATCTTTATCTTGAACCATCAGTTCTTGGTGCCGTTGGCAATCGAGATTTATTGGGTAGGGATTTGGGTTGGTTTGCATGAATGATCATCGAGTGACGACCTCGCATTCTAGTTATCCGAGTTCTTAGTCGTCTTTCATCACTTCCATTCAATTATACATGAACCATGTCTATGTGGTTCTTCCCAATTGAAAACCATAATGTAATGTTAGTTTAAAACCCGAAATCTAGAAGGATCACGTTTTCTCATACTTGTTATTACAAAGTAATTTAATTTCTAATTAATCTAAAATCAGTGTTTAGAATTATTAATCAACAAATCCATCATCTACATCATAATTGTGTTAGTTTAATTTCGTTGTTTGCTAAGCTATTCTCGTTACAACTGAACACACTTCCATAATCTCCCTGTGTTCGACACCCGCTTACCACTATCTAAATAGTGTATTTGGGATTATCTTTGAGTGGGACTTCGACCTCACGTCAAATTTTGGCGCCGTTGCCGGGGAGACGTGCGCAACGTGTGTTTCTTTATCCTATTTTCGTTGTTTGTCAGTTTTACACTGGGTTGTGTTAGTGTGCAGGTACTCACAGGTGCATGCGTACTAGGAGCTCACGTTCATCATCACCATTATTGTTCGATCCAGAAATCGAAAGGACAATCAGTCAGAACCGAATCTTACATCGGGAAAACAAGGTTGTTGGATCACCGAGTACACAAAGCAAGAGAATGGAAACACAAAGTGAACCGAGAAAGCAACCGGTGGACACATCAGTCTCACCTTCGGATCAATATATACCACCACCTACTTCAATCCCTTCTCCGTCCACTATACCCACATCTAGTACCACCACTTCAACAAGTTTGCCTGAATCAAACCCATCCAGTTTTGCATCTTATTCGGGCATTCCATCCTTTGCCCAATTTTACCCATCTTATGGGCAATCATCTCAACAAAATCAACAACCATTATTTCAGCAAACCCCAACTATAACCCATACCACCTCAAACCCTCCACCAGTTTTTACAACTCCGGGACCCCAACAACAAGGTCAACTAAGATTTCAACAACATACACATATACCGTTTGTGGAGGGACAATATGGGGGATATGGTGATGGTTATGAAGGCAGGTATGAAGATTATGAAGAGGGATATGAAGTGGAGGGCAATGTACATCAAGGATTCACTCAAGAAGAATTTGCATTTCAACAAAGACCACCGGTCGGTCAATTTCAACAAAGGTATATGAGACCCCCGGTTATGCCAAGACAGCAGCCACCTCCAGCCCAAAGGCAAGCACCTCAACAAAGGGCGCCACCACAGAATCATCAAGGTCCTCCACAAGGCCCACCGCCACCGCAAGGGCCACCGCAAGGAGTACCAATTGCAGTTCCAAGAAGGCATAACCGTGATGCGGATAGAGGAATTGAATCACATTTTAGTCCCATCATAACAAACAACCCATCACCGGTGGTAATTCCTTAAAATCGGGAAGGTCGAACATTTGAGGTAAGGACCAATTCATTACAAAGTCTACCCAAGTTTCATAGGGTGGCAACGGAGGAGCCTTACTTTCACCTTGAGGCATATGATTCTGTATGCAACACCATTGGAGGGCAAGGTTTTTCGCCCGACGCAGTCAAGTTGGTGTTGTTTCAATTTTCACTTGAGGATAAAGCCAAGAGATGGTTTCACACATTGCCATCCGCATCCATATATACATGGGCTGCAATGCAACAAAGGTTTTTGGATGAGTTCTACACAAATCAGAAGACAAGCGATGCTAGAAGGAGCTTGAGAAATTTCCAACAACAACAAGGTGAGCTTTTTCATGAGGCATTTGAGAGATTCAACTTGATGTTGAAGAACTGCCCGCACCATGGGATCGATCTATGGGATTTGCTAAATGCATTCCATGAGGGGTTGACACCCGAGGATGCTAGAGATTTAATGTCCATCTCCAATGGCACGTTTGGTACGAATTATGAGCAAGGTGATTGGGCATATATAGAACAAATGGCGGTAACATCAAAGAGGAAGGCACAATCTTCCAGGAGAACAAGGCACACCATTGGTAGACAACATGTGCAAGCCGTAGCTGATAGTGGTGTTCAAGCTTCAACTCAACCATATGAGGTATGTGCAAGTTGTAATGAATTAGGCCATGCTACTAATCAATGTCCAGGTTTGCAGGAACAGTTTGAAGAGGTCAATCAAGTTCAGGGACAAAGCGGGGGTGGCAAGAATTACAACATGAACTCAAACACCTACCACCCGGGGTTAAGAAATCACCCAAATTTTCGGTATGGTAACCCGGCGAATCAAGCCAATCCTAACTTTCAAGGGACCAATCAATCCAATGTGGCACCTCGACAACCTTATGCGAATCAAGGCAATTTCCGGGGCGGTAATAATCAAGGTTATCAAAGGCAATATCAACAAGGTAACGAACCAAGTGGGTCATCGGCACCGGGAAACGCAAGTAGAAGTGAAGTCATGGACATCCTTAAGACAATGCAACAGGAGATGCACAAGAGGAACCAAATGGATGACGAAAGGCTTCGGAAAGATGAGGTACGTGATAAAGCTATCAATTCTTTGACCACTCAAATGGGTCAACTTGCCACCGAAGTGGCAGACTTGAAGAAAAACAAAGGCCAACTTCCAAGCGACACTAAGGTAAATCCTTCTCATTCCACTACTAGAAATGTTCAAATTAATCAAGTAAGTGCTTTGAGAAGTGGGAGGGAATACAAAAAGGATCCACCACCCGAGTTAGTTGATGGTGTGGTGGAAGATGTGACGGATATGGAAAGTAGTGATGATGAGACATCACCCGTAACATCAAAGAAAACGGTCACTTTTGAAAAACCTCTTGAAAAACCGGGTCAAAATGAACTTTTAAAAGATCAAAACAAGGAGGTGGAGGCCACTCCGGTTCCATTTCCTTCGCCATTACTTGACCCGGGTAAGAAAAATGTGCTTTCAAAACGGGGTCCTCAACAGGAGGAAATGTGGGAGGTATTTAAGCAAGTTAAAGTTAACTTACCTTTGCTAGATGCTATCAAACAAGTTCCTGCATATGCAAAGTTTTTGAAAGATTTGTGTACCCAGAAAAGGCAACAAAAAGTCCCTAAGAGAGTTGATCTAACTGAACGGGTGAGTGCAATTTTGAAAGGGGTTCTTCCACCCAAACTTCAAGATCCGGGAGCACCTTTAATTAATTTACAGGTTGGTGATTTTCAAATGACAAAGGCACTGTTGGATCTTGGAGCCGGGGTAAGCATTCTCCCAGGAAGCTTATATGACCAATACGATTTTGGTCCATTGAGACGTGTGGATACCACAATCGTCCTTGCTGATTTGACTCATAAGCTTCCCCGGGGGTTGTTAGGGATGTGATTGTTAAAGTCGAAGAGTTTTACTACCCCGTCGACTTTTTGGTGTTGGATTATGCAACCATGAACACCGATCACCAACAGAATTTCATTTTAGGGAGACCGTTTTTGAACACTGCCCATGCTGTTATTGATTGTCGATTTGGGACAGTTGATATGACTTTTGGTAATAGGAAAATGCGTTTGAATGTTTTTACTAACGTTGCTAATTCTTTGAATGGTGAAGAGTGTTTTATGGCAGATTTGGTGGATCAATGTGAACCACACACTTATGATGGCGATAAAAATGAGGCATTTATATGTGAGCGAGAAATTACAGACAACGATTTCAGGCCTTTTGGTTTCATAGAGAAGTTTGATGCTTTGGGTTGGGAGGCGGCTACAAAGTGCTATGATGGAGAAGATTCAAATATATATATGGAGCCGGTTCAGGAATGGATGGCCTCGTTGGAGGTCACTTGGGGTAAATCAGTGAAGGATATGAGCTTAAAGGGATATGTTGATGGTAAACCGGTTGTCATGTCAAGGGCAACACTTAAAAAAATTGCAAAATTTGATTCAAAGCCTGCTATAGAGTACACATATCCGAAGGCGGACCGTCTTTATAAACACCCAGACAAGCATGCACAATGGGCCAACATGTTAAAGGAGTTGTTTGAACCAGGAAAAGAAGGTAAAATGGTGAGAGACAACCTCCAGTTACCGGTTAGACTGATGTTGTTGTTTGTGGTACATAATGTAATGCCCCGAAGAGGTGATAAGCAAGGCATTCGGAAATGGGAGATCCCGATCCTATACTCATTGATGACTGGGAGGTGCAAAGTGTCATTCAAACACTTGGTGATGATGAATATTTGGGAGGCAAGAAATAGTAAGGGGAAGAAAATCGTTCCACATTGTCGGTTAATCACGACACTCCTAAAGGAAAGTGAGGCTTTCAACACACAAGCAAGAGCCACACGTAAGGATATTAGCCCTCTTACACTAAAGAATTTGAGCAAGTTTGGGTGGGAGTCTTCAACAACCGAGCGATATCTTAAGTTAAAGCATAAAGATACAGGTAAAAAGTGGCGGGTGTTGAAGCCTAATGCTCGGGCTTTGGCAATAGACGAGACAGAGGAGGTATTCAGTGACGATAGTGATGTAGGTGTGAATAATGATGTGTATGAGGCTGAAATGGAAGATGAAGAGTTTGATGGGGAGACGGGAACGAGTTCAGATATTCATAGAGGCATGCCGTATGCAGACTGGGATCAAGGAGTTTTTGCTCGAACAAAGGGAAAGAGGCCTGATAGTTTCGATGGGTGGACTGAGTTCGAGCAAGTCATGTTTGATCAAAGTAATTATCATGCTGAGCAGCAATTAATGGCAATTCAAGCAGTTGGTGCCCGTCAAGAACATTGGAACCGTGTGCATGCTTTCAATGCTCAATTAGAAATTAATGACAGATTCATGGACAAGAAAAAGAGGAGGGCGAATAGTAGTTCATCGGCTGAGGAACCATTGATTCACCATTCGAGATGGATAGACCCGAACCAGGCTGCGATTCAAGACAAAGGGGGACGGGATGATGGTTTGGGAGGTGAGTATGCTCCGGAAGGTTGGTTGGATACGATGAAGGGGATCTTTGGAGATCCGAAGCTACACTAGCATTCGCCATTCTTCAAGCACTAATCAGGTCCATGTATTTATTTTCCATGTTTCTTAGTTTTATTTTAGCAGTTCAATGTATATATATATATAAAAAAAATTTGGAAAATGAGTTTAGTTGGAACCGTCCGTCCTCACAAAGCTTCCAAAACCATACATTGGGGGCAATGTATCCCAAGTGTGGGGATGGGGGAAATTTTTGAAAATTTTTGTGTTACGTGTTCCTGACCCCGGTGATTGAAACAAGTGCAAGTTGGTTAGAGGCCCGATTGGTGGGAGTTGAAAGTTTAGGTTCCTTGGCATGGTCATAATTCCCTTTATTTGCTCAATATTGCCTAGCAAGTTTGATAGAATTTTAGTCAAGGTTAGCATGCTTTTGGGTGTAGTAATCCACATAATGAATCGGCAACCCATTTTCCACAATTAGTGAGTTTTGTGCCTTACACTCTTGCTTATCATATATATTTTTGTTCATTGAGTGTGACTTTGTGTCTTTTACTTTAGAACTTGTGCAACTAATGCGTTCCGAGATCTTAGCTTAAGCATGCATGTGAAAATGATTTAGGCATTTAGGTGAAGCCTCGTCTGGATGTGTGCGAGTGTGGGATTCGGGGGTTGGGACCTCATACGTTACATATATGAGCTTGGTAAAAGTGAGGGTCGGGGGTTTGGGTCCATTAGATGCCATTTTGTGCTTATTGCCTATCAATTGACTGCCCGAGCCTATTTCCCAAATCTTATTACCCCTAGTGTTCGTTTCGACTTATAGTTTGTTTACCGTTTATAGATAGATGTTGAATAAGGTAGTTTGGTGAAGTTGTGATAGTCTGTTATGTAATCTAAGCGTTAGACGCTTTTTACATCATTAGTTTCATCAAAAAAATAAAAAATAAAAAAAAATAAAAAAATTGCAAAATATGAGATCGGTTGATTGAAGTATTGAGCAACCAAAAAGAATGTGAAGTTATTGTTAGCATAGTGTGTAAATATTAGTGTTTGTTCTTATGTAATAAATAAGCTGAATTGATCACTTGAGCCACTTCAAAAATTCTCATTCCACACCCTACGCCTAGCCACGTTACAACCCATTATAAGACCTTTTGATTTGCGTGTATGCTATAGCAATTTAGATGGAGGTTCGAGAGTTGTACAAGCATATGATAGTAAAACGACATATTTGTCAAATGAGTGCATACTAGCTCATCACGCTAGCCTTCAAATGTTAACCGAGAGGAGCGTTCATTGTGAGGGGTTTGTTATGTGTATTATGGACCGAAAGCATGTTAGGTTTGGTTAAAACTCTTGTAGTTTGATTATTGCATTTTGCTTAGCTAGTGAATTGATATATGTTGGGAATGGGGTATGACTTGGAACCTTACCTAAAATTGGGTTTGATTGGATTGTTTGGAGAAATAACAAAGAAATGATTTTGAGTTGCTTGGGGTCAAGCAACGGATAAGTGTGGGGATGTGACGGAATGGGTTTGGAATGATTGTGAAACTATTTAAATGTTGAATCTTATGTGCAATGAGGTGTTAATATGTGTAGAATTGAATGACTATGAGAAGTTGATGTTTTGTAGGTAAATCACGGAAAGTGGACGTGCTTTGGAGAGAGTCAATGAAGTGGAAGTGAGAGGCATTGAGGATAGCAAGATAGAGGATGTAAATACGTGAACGTGGGCGAAAACGGCGATGAAAACGGAGTTGAAACGAGAAAGTTATGAAGAAAACAGTGATGTTTGGGCAGAATTTGAGATTCGTAGGCTGACTGAATTTTGTAGCTTACGAATCTGTCAGGTCTGAAGTGATGATTTTTGGGCAGAAAATTCCATTCGTAGGCTGACAGAATTTCGTAGCCTACGAATGCTGCAGCGCTGGAAATCGTAAATAAGGGTTTTATGGGGACTTTTGACATACCAATCAAGGAGAAACTTGTAGGAGACGAAGGGGGACGAACTAGGGTTCTTTTTTGGCAATTTTTTGAGAGAAAAAGAGGGGAGGAGATCAATTCTAACATCACAATCATCAACGAATCATTGAAGAATCATCCATGGAGCATCAAATCATCAAGTTTGCAATCAACTTCACCATGAGAGGCTAAATTTCCTTGTGATTCCTTCTAGACGTAGGGTTTGTTTCTTGACATTATACTTTTGGTTTTCTTTATTTTGGGATAGCAATCTAAGCGTTCGACGCTTTTTGCTATGATGTGTGTTTGAATGATTGTAACAATTCGATATTTGCTTTAATCTTTATCTTGAACCATCAGTTCTTGGTGCCGTTGGCAATCGAGATTTATTGGGTAGGGATTTGGGTTGGTTTGTATTGAATGATCATCGAGTGATGACCTCGCATTCTAGTTATCCGAGTTCTTAGTCCTCTTTCATCACTTCCATTCAATTACACATGAACCATGTCTATGTGGTTCTTCCCAATTGAAAACCATAATGTAATGTTAGTTTAAAACCCGAAATCTAGAAGGATCACGTTTTCTCATACTTGTTATTACAAAGTAATTTAATTTCTAATTAATCTAAAATCAGTGTTTAGAATTATTAATCAACAAATCCATCATCTACATCATAATTGTGTTAGTTTAATTTCGTTGTTTGCTAAGCTATTCTCGTTACAATTGAACACACTTCCACAATCTCCGTGTGTTCGACACCCGCTTACCACTATCTAAATAGTGTATTTGGGATTATCTTTGAGTGGGACTTCGACCTCACGTCACCCTTGCGTGCCGCCACGGTCGAATCGGGTGAAAACCTTAAGTGGTCGGCGCCATTGTATTCCGCCGCTGTTACACCACTTCCTCCGTCACATCCACGCGCGACGGACGAAATCGTCTCTACAACGGTTTCGTCGTCAAGCATGGCGGAACCATTTGACTGGAATGCCATGATTCATGGCATGGTTTCGTTACCAACACCACCGTCGGTTCATGAGATGAACACGCCTGTGGTGCATGAGGCCCCATCTTCAAAGTCGGTTGAAGACTTGACTTGTCCGTTCGAGTCGGGCGTTACCATTGATCCTAGCACCAGTTCGTCGAACCCCGGTGTCTCGAACGGTTGCTCGGACTCCGTCAAGGTATATCTAAACTGTTTTAGATAATTAAATTAATTATTTAATTTATTTCTGTATTTACGCGTACACGGTGATCAGATCCTGTCTACGGTTTTACTAAAATTCGCATTGTAAAACTTATTTCCGCTGTGTAATTAATTCTTATTAATTTACCCGTATATTTAGTCGGTAAATAATTAAAACGGGTAACCCGGATACCCACTGTAAAACCCAACACCATGTCCTTACCCTACATCCACCCCCCCCCCCCAACCTCGACCTTACATGGGACGTGGAGGTCCTATCCCATCCAATGCTTCAGTCATCCTTGGTACTCCACCGCAGGCGTATCATACATATGAGGGTTACTACACCGATGTGGATCAAGCCATACACACCCAGACCTTGCAGCCGGATAACACTTGGTGTCTTGACACGGGAGCTACTAACCACATGATTCATCACACAGGTAACCTTCCCTCTTATGTCAGTAATAGTAGGTTGAATTTTATCGATGTTGGAAATGGAACCAAAATTCCCATTCAAGCCACTACCGACACCAAAGTTAACCCTCCTTATCCTTCGCTTTCACTACAAAATATCCTTGTTTCTCCTCAGTCCTCAATCTATTATCTGTTAGACGTTTGACTAGATATAATGATATTTCCATTGAATTTGATGCTTTGGGTTTTCTTATGAAGGATTACCGGACGCGGACACCTATCATCCGTTGTAATAGCACCGGGGACCTCTACCCCCCTCATTCTTTAGCTTATCTCCAATAAATTTCCGTCTACTTTTGCTGCCATCTCTCAAGACAGTTGGCGTTATCGGTTGGGACTAGGGTTGTTCACGATCTGAACCGAACCCAACGGACCTTTGCTCGTGCTTGGTTCGTTTACAAACCGAACCGAATCGAGCCGATCATTTTTTCAACCGGTCCAAAATCGAACGAGCGACTTTCGACCCGAGTATTTTTTGAGCGATCACCGAGCAAATTCCGAGCGTCGCAGAACAAAAAGGAAAGTGATGATGGGTGGTGATCTGACATAACACCTTCATTCATATTTTCAATTTTAACACATTTTGTCTATAACTAACACACTAGTCTTATTTGTATTTAATTAGACCAACTAACACTAATATCAAGTGAAATAATTATAATGAATGCACTGCTTCTTCTTTCTTTTTTTTTCTTTTTTTTTATCATTTTCCCTTTGTAAATGTCCTCGATGTCTACAAAATTTGGATGTGTTTCAGAACTATTCTTTCGCTTTCCCTTTCTAGTTGCACCAACATCTTTACTTACGTTCTGCTCATTTGTTACTTCATCAACTAACTCAACACTCTTTCCATCACTTAATTCAACATGATAAATCTCGATACCATTGGATTCTTTGTAAGAAGACATTCTATATAAGAAAGAATTATACAAATATTAATAATAACAATGACAATGGAGGAGGCTGGAGATAATGGAGACTACAATGCTGATAAACTAACGTATTAAACTTACAACCAAAGTCAAATATTAATAGATCTTGAAGCTGCAAAGACTTTTTGGAATAATTGAAAATCCTAATTCCAATCCTAATTCCTTACGTAACAAAATTAGAATTGATAAAATAAACAATAAAAACATATAATATAAATAATTAAATGTATATATAAATAAATATATAAATACATATTTTACATAATTCGAGAAAAACGAACGAGCGCACCTATGCTCATATTTGGTTCATTTTACAAATCGAACCGAGCCGCTCAGTATGTTTTTGAAGCGAGTGACAATCGAACGAGCATTTTCCGAACATTTTTCGAGCGAGTTCGAACGAGTTTCGAGTTTCGAACTTTTTGGACGGCCCTAGTTGGGACACCCTGGAATCAATTCTTCCGATAAACAATTATGTCAATTGTGTATTTTTGGCAAACATGTTAGGTTGCCCTTTTATGATTATATGTCAAACACTTCATTCCTTTTTATATTGTGCATAGTGACTTATGGACTTCTCTGGTGGGTGATCATAAATATCATGTTTTATTTCTTTATGATTTTACAAATTATTTATGGACTTGTCCCTTGGCTTCTAAATCTTCAGTCGTTTCTATTTTTGTCACCTCTTATCGTCTAATTCAAACCCAATTCCAACGCCAATATAAATATTTTCAATGTGATAATGGCATGGAATATAATAACAATAAATCATTTCTTGACTTTTACAAAACACATGGAATGCAAATTTAGATTTTCTTGTCCTCATACTTCATCTCAAAATGGTCAATCCGAATGGAAAATTAGGTCCATAAATAATATCATTTGCACCCTTCTTAATCACTCGTCAGTGCCAATCACTTTTCGGCACCATGCTCTCCGATATGCCACTTACCTCCAAATCCAATCACACTCTCACATCCCTTTCTACACCATAAACACCCTTCCTACAATCACCTTCGCACTTTTAGGTGTATGTGTTACCCTCTTATTCCCTCAACAACAATTCATAAACTTCAAAATCGCTCCATGCCATGTATGTTCCTTGGCCACCCCATCAACCATCGTGGTTACAAATGTTATAACCTCTCCTTGCGTCGTATCATTGTGGTGTGCCACGTCGTGTTTGATGATACCACCTTCCCATTTGCAAATCTTCACTCCACCCCGCTGACCTATCGTTTTCTCAATAGTGATCCACATCCCTTGGTATGGTCCCCTACCACCGAAACACGAACCAATAGCCCACTAGCCTCAACACAGCCTACGACTTCTAACCAAGACACCACACTCCGCTACCCAACACGCCCCCATCTCCCCTTCTACAAGCACAAACTCAACTCCACCTAGCAGCCCGTCCTTGGCCTAATTTCCCCACTCACTCATGACATCTCAGACTCCGTCCCCCTTTTTTTCAACTCCACGCAACATTTTAACAACACTGCTTCCATTCCTACATCCCGAACTAACTCTACTTTGTCTTTTATTCCGTCTCCACCACCCCCACTCCCACGCAAACTATTCATACGCTTAGCATGCCCGGTATCTCGAAACCCAAATCTCTATTCAACCTTCACACATCCTCATCTTCCTCCGTTAAACATATACCAAAAACACCCTCTGAAGCCTTAGCCAACCATGTTTAAAACCGTGCCATGACTGATAAATTTACTGCTCTTGTCGATAATAATACGTGGGAGGTAGTACCTTGCTGGTGTGTGCTGAGGTGTTCATAAAATATGGCAATTTTTTAAACCTTTTTAGCAGCTTTAAGCTTTTAAATTTATAAGACCTGATTTACTTGGCAATTTTTCACAACATTACACGGGCAAGTATACCCATCGTGGGCAGTATAGTAGTGGTAAGTTGAATCGGGGTCGATTAGAACACAATGGAAAATGAGGATCCCAACTCAATCTTTGCTAATGTTTAACCAAACTCTATCTTTGATTTTTAGAGGAATATAAGTTTAATATATATTTATAGATAAAATGGGTTTTCGGACTCAAGCAGTCGTAGTCAATATTGATTGGAATAATCATACTGGTAACTCATAGAAAAGTTGTTTATTTATAACTTTGGGTTAAGATTGTCTATTGACAGGCAACTAGACCGCCTCTCAGCCTCAAATCTAGTATCACTACTCTCCTAGGTGATCGTCTACGAGGAGTACGAACCTCGGGGAACTATGCTGCCAATAGACAAATATAGTGGTATAATGCCACTTACTTACGGGGTCCCTCAAACCGGCCAACTTACCGTACCCGACACGTCGTCATGAACCAGAAGGGAACAACCCTGCGTGCCAAATTAATTTATTGTGAAAATGATCTTTTTAAGGGACTGTCCATTTCTTCCATGCGCCGTTATCGCACATACACGTCCGGCATGACCAGAGCCAAGTTCATAAACACGTACCATCTCGGATTCCATAAATTGGTAGAATATTACCAACCCCCATTCCCAACCAGATACTTTCAGCCCGCACTTGCGTGACAGCCGAGTTTTCTTACATAGACATAAAGACCTCGAACGTGTCATGTAGCATGGGGCGCGAGTCACCTTTCGGATCATGCATCGTCCCCCGACTGGGTGTCACAGGTCCGGCCTTTGGGATTTCGACTCCCCAAATGGTCTGTGATACGTAGAGCACGTTTGGTTCAGAAAATCAATAATACACTAATAAAAAAGGTTTTCACAAAGTCATTAGACACACCTTATACCAACTTTATAAACACAACTTGAAAACTTGTTAAAGGTTTATTATTTTCAATCAAGTGTAAGAGTTTAGCTAATCATAGCTTAAAGATTTGCCAGCACGTAAAGGAAGATTTCATAGACAAAATACTTTTAATTACTAAAATTGGTTAAAGTTCTAACAGATTCCGACATACTTAAAGACACGAAAACGACAAGTGGCTCGACAAAATAATCTAAAAGTAAGGGGAAGAGAGAAGAATTTAGCGAGTTGTGAAGTGGGAGAAGGCCAACTTTTATAGGCAAAGTCTGGAGTTTGGCACGGGCCGTGCCATGTCAGAGAGAGGATTCGAAATCTTCAATCTTTAGGGGCACGGGCCGTGATTTTCAGGGCACGGGCCGCGTTTGTCAGGACACGGGCTGTGCCATGTCAGGAGGCTTCAACACGGTGCGTGGTGGTTCAGAGACACGGGGCGTGCTGAGTCAGAGGAAGATTTCTGTAGATCCGGGTTGGGCACGGGCCATTCTAAAGTCATGAAATACCAAAACTTGTATTTTTCTTCACTTTTCTGCTAGATTATGCTTCTTTTGGTATCTTGGCTTTAGAAAACCTGAAAAACTAAAAAGAAAACAAAATTGCTTTGTTTTGATGTTAGTAGCTAGGTTTTGTCCCAAAATGTGGGAACATTTTAGTATAAAAATATGTATAATTATGTGTAAATCACTTGCCACCCAAGTATGAATGTTATTCAGTGCATTTGGCTTTTTAAACATAAAACTAAGTCTGATGGTCCTCTTGAACGCTACAAGGCGCGCCTTGTTTGTGATGGCAGGTCTCCGTAGGTGGGAATTGATTATCAGGAAACATTCAGCCCAGTAGTCAAATAATCTACAAACCGTACTATTCTCAACATTGGTTTAGCTAACCAGTTGGACATAAGTCAGCTAGATATTAAAAATGTCTTTCTTCACAAGCACCTAGCTGAAATAGTTTAATGCATCAACCAATAGGCTTCCGAGATATACAGTATCCTAATCATGTGTGTTGTCTGAAAAAGTCGTTATATGTCTCAAGAAAGCTCCTCGGGCCTGGTACCAACGGTTCACGGACTTTGTCTCTACCATTGGCTTTCACCACAGCTTATGTGATCACTCTCTGTTCATCTACCGCCATGGTACATCATATATAATATGGAAGATATAATCCTTGTAACATCGTCTACCTCTCTGAAACAATATATTATGGTCACTTATTCAGAAAGTTTGTTATGAAAGATCTAGGAGCGCTCTCATACTTCTTGGGTATTTCTGTAAAACGAACTTCCCATGTGTTATTTCTCTCTCAATAAAAAATATACGCAGTAAATTTTTGAACTTACAAATATGTCAAATTGCAAGCCCTGCCACACTCTAGTTGACACAACTGGCAAAGTCGATTCATAGGCCGGTCCGCCAACGGATGATCCCACTAACTTTCACAGTTTAGTCGGTGCACTTCAGTACCAGACATTCATTCGTCTGGCTATATCTTATGTTGTTCAACAAGTCTACAGGCATATGCACGATCCTCGTCCTGGTAATTTGAATGCTCTCAAGCGGATAGTACGATATTTAAAAGGTAACCTTTCTATGGGCTTACAACTAGGGATGACAATGGGGCGGGTTTGTGTAATCCCAACCCCATACCCGATTATAAAAGTGTGTTCCATACTCGGCTCAAAACCCGTCGGGTTTCGGGCATACCCGTCGGGTGTATATTGGCTAATTATTAATTTATATTTAACATAATTATAATAAAATATCTCAGATAACCAAACATATATAAGTTTAATAATATGTAAATCAATGTTTTTAACAAATAACTTCGTATTATAGATAAAAATAAAAAATAGATAAATAATATTATACATTATATACTTAAAAAAATAAATAAAACAAAGAAAAATATAACGGGTATACAATCGGGTAAACGGGTATATATTATTGGGTAATCGGGGCGAGTAAATAGGTATATCATCAAATCCCATACCCACAGAAAACTTCAAAAGTAATCCCATACGCGGACCCATACCCATACCCGATACCTACCCGTCCCATGTGTGTCGGGTTTCTGTATTTCCCGTCGGGTTCATGTTTCATTGTTATCCATACTTACAGCTCAAGGGTGATCCTCTTAATATCTTGACATCTTACACTTACGATGATTGGGCTAGTTGTCCTAACACCCACCGGTCCACTCCTGGATACTGTGTTTTCCTTAGAGATAATCTAATTTCTTGGTCCTCCAAACACCAGTCCATTATATCCAGTTGCCCATGTAGTTGCAGAAATTTGTTGGATTGGCAGCTTTCCATCTCGTACCTCAATCATCTATTGTGACAATGTGAGTGCCATTTTAATGTTAGAAAATTCTATTCACCACTAAGACATGAAATATATGGAGATTGACCTACACTTTGTTCAGGAAAAGGTTCAGCGGGGCCTTGTTCGCATCTATCTTGTT
Organism: Deinandra increscens subsp. villosa; assembly: GCA_039602395.1. NCBI lineage: Eukaryota > Viridiplantae > Streptophyta > Magnoliopsida > Asterales > Asteraceae > Deinandra > Deinandra increscens. Next base: position 48,230,133 of record JBCNJP010000024.1, on the reverse strand, counting down.
CATCTTGTTACTAGTATATTCATATCTTTACTAAAGGCATGCCTCGTGTGTTATTTGAAGACTTCAGTGCCAGTCTAAGCATCCGTAATCGACTTCCTTAGGCTGAGGGGGAATGTTAGAATAGGTGTATCCAATTATTTAAATGTCCAGATTTATAAGGGCTATAGCTGTCTATAGGTCAATGCTTGTATCTATATATTATTTTGTAAATGTGTGAGAAGGAAAGTGATTGTAATATAACATGGTGTTTAACTTGTTTTCAACCAAATTACTTTCTAAGACTACACACATCGTTGACTCTTCCCCACCGCCCGTATTCGACGTAGTCGTAGATTAACCTGCCGGAGGGGTTGTGATGCTCCTACCAGCCCGTGAGTTCTTTGGTCGCAACCCTTGATCATGTGTGTGCTTTTTGCGGGACCCACTTGCCCCAACCCTTGATCACGAGCATGCTTTTTGCAGGACCGACATGCCATTTTTTTAATGTTTTCAACGGCTAGTTTAGGAATATTAGATATAATATTTTATAATAATAAATAATATTAATTAAATAAAATTAAATCAAATTATTAATTAATAATTTTAATTTCTTAATTTATCTAATTATATAACAACTAGTTTTTTTTCTTTTTTTCTTAACGACTAGTTTTTAATTTTTCCTATAAATACTTAACACAATCTCAAACTTTATCTTCACAACAACTCATCTCACTCTTAAAAAATTCTGGTTTCAAATTCTTTAAAATTTTCATGGATCCCTAATCACTTCAGTCATCCAAGTTTAATTTATGTTTGTTTTAATTTTAATTTTTTTATTTTCATTTATTTATTTAAGTTCAAATAATTAATGTATAAATTAATTAAATCATTATATAAATAAAACGAAATAATATTAGATAAAGTATATTATATAAATAAAATATTAATCTATATCTATCTATTCTATATATATATATATATAATAAAAGAAAAGTTTTTGGCACCACAATTTGCCATGTGGCACCACCACATTCATCCTTAACCATTTTTTCCGTCAATAAACTTTCACAAGCGGATCTTCTAATTTTGGATATATATATCCACTATTTATTTATTGTAGCGGATCTTTTAATTTTGGGTATATATATATCCACTATTTATTTATTGTCTTCTAAATTATTTAATAACCAATTATTTTATTACTTAATTTAATATATTATAGTAGTTTATTAAGTTACATCTATCTATATCTATCTATACTTTATACTATATAATAAACAAAAAGTTTGGTCATAGTTTAATTAATAAAAATAGAAAATTGACATCACTACAAAATTTTGAATTAACCCGTGTAACACATGGGGATAAAAAACTAGTATATTAGATAAAAGAAATGATGATATGAAAATAAAAAGAAGTTTGTGAGAAGGACGACCAAAAATTATTTGTGGGAATGACTGGAAGAAAACTGATATGACATGATGACTGGACAACCCTTAAAAAAGACTGCTCTCACAACATTGCGAAGTAGTCAAATGTATATTATTAGGTAAAGCGTCTTTAGTGGATAAACACATACTCAATTATCATGGTGGGATATCGAACATATATATCTTCTAAATAAGGTTTCCACATATTTTATAAAGTTCATAGTTATGTATTTCGTTTACTTACCAACAAGATGGTGACTCGCCCGCGCTTCATGGCGGGCCATCCATTTCCGAAACGTCGTGGCCAAAGTCGATCACCTGCGCTGAAGCCTAAAAAAAAATACCACATGTACATGACACGTGGCCTAACACCCATTTTTCAAAACGCCGTGACCTAAGTCAAAAACTCTAGAAAGTGGTCTAAAAGTTGACCACTTGCGCTTGAGTCTGAAAAAAATATCACATGTACTAACATGTGACCACGTGTCGCAAAACACTTGGCCTAACATGGGACCACGTGTCGCAAAAACATTGGCCTAGATATGACACGTGGCCTAACACGTGGCCACATGTCACCATACGTGGCCTAACACATGACCACGTGTCGCAAAAGCATTAGTCTACATATGACACGCGGTCTAACACGTGTCTACGTGTCACCACATGGCCTAACACGTGGCCGCATGTGAGGCCACGTGTCATAAAATTAGTAGCCTAAAAATGAATAGTGACTTATGTGTTGAACATGACACGTGTCATGTTATTAGTGGTGGAACATGACACGTGTCATGTTCCTATAGGTGGTATATGAATAGTGAATTTATACTCTATGACAACCAATTATTAATGTATACAAGAAAGATACACGCGTCGTACGAAGCAAACACGCGTCAGGAAAAAGGGAAGGATAAGTGGCAACAACACCACCACTGAAGCAAAACATAGAACTGATCGAATTAAAAAAAGACGGCCACAGGAAGAGTCGAACATAAGGCCTCATGAATGAAAGCATAAGACCTAACCATCCGGGCAAAACACAAACCTGTAAAAGTGATGAAAAACAACACATATAACATAAACATTTAAGCTGAAATAAAAAAAATATATAAGCAAAAACACCTCCACGTGGCCTCCACAAAAGACTCACACGTGGAGGTAACAGTGCCTGTATATATATATAATAAGCACATTTTACAACCCAAATAGATAGTATCATTGGTTGATTGGGTCATGTGGAGTCTATCAGATCAATGTCACATAAAATTCTCTTATTTTTTATTTATTTAAAATCATTTTTAAAGTATTTATTTGTTTTTAGTTTTACTTTCACACACTCGCATTGAGAATCTAATTTTGTGTTATTCACGTCGTAACCTTTATAAGTTTTTATTTTTATATTTTATATCATTTTAAAGCGATTTTTTAAGTTATAGTTTTACCTCGTTATTTTTTGGCATCTAACATTTTATAGTGATGTTGAAAATGCGTGAGCGGTGGATCGTCTACTCGGTCGTATTGAAATCAATGTAAAACGATGAACACGAGAGTAAATACAAAGAACTTGTATTAACCACAGAGAGATTACACAGTAAAAACACACATAGAAGATTTGCCAAGAAGTCCTGAATACAACACAAGACAAACTATTTATACTAGACTAACACCCGATCAGCCGAATCTCAGGTTCGGACGAGGTTTGCCTGCGTCCGAACTCTGAGTTCGCCTAGGGTTCGGACACCAGCAATCTTGTACGTGTTTGTCTTGTACTCGATACTTCACATGACGATCAGGAACCATGTATCAACAAACTCCCCCTCGACATGTTCAGTATCAAGTTCCTCTTAAAACTTGTATCTCTGTATCATTAATAAAACTCTCCCTCGACTTGACGATGAGTCTGATCTTGAATACTTGATATTACAGCATGTGTAAACTCTTTAGCAACAATCTTCAGAAGACTTGAAGTTGTGATGTTTTCTTTCCACGTAGAAACCTGTCAACATAAATAATCTTGGCGCAAAACGTCTCTTCGAGACTCCAAGATATCATAAATTTGTAATCTGATTTCGTATTCCGCGTTGATTAATCGAAAACACACTTAAAATCTTTTTGGTATTTTCTGATATGGAAAGTAAATGCAATACAGAATCAGACACTATTTTTGTCTTTTGTGAGAAAGATCACAACTTGGGATCATATTGGACATAACATACTGAACTACACTTTAATTTCGATTATTGTAGCACATAAGCCATGTTGATTGCGGAGATAAATTTGTCTAGCTTTAAACTCAGACAGAATCATACTCATAACATATGGATATGTTAAGGTATTAATTAAATTTGCATTGACCAGTGTGCCCAACACTATCAGACATACTCATATATGCTTTTTCTTATCACACTTTTGTGATTTCACTTGTGATTTGACACATAATAAATGTATTCATGATATAGTCAATTGTGTTCCATGCAAAAAGAAATTAGAACGTTAAATCGTCTACCTTAAGGTTGATCTTTCGATACGCAGATAAGGCCTTAGATTTAACAAAATAAGAATTATAAAACAAGTTGAAATTGTATAACCCAACAACAATCAGGTCGGTGCTCCCCGTCACACGCAGAGAAATTCCGATGAGTTATACGAAACACCAAAGAAAATAAAGCAGAACGTCAAACGAACAACGATCAGGTCGATCTTTCGATACGCAGAGAAAGTCTGATCGTTTGACAAAATAAAGAAATCAAACAAGTTTAAATCTTTGCAAAATGAACACATGTATACACAGTGACTTCTCATTTTATTTTTCACATATCTTTTCCTTGATATATCTTGAGATACACATCAAGATGTTGTCCACTAAGTCAAGCATCAGCTTTAGTGTATATCACATTTGAATACTTTCTGATTTTCCGAGCCTACCTTACACATCGATTAAATGGTCTTAAGGCTTTTTCATCTATTTTATCCATGAGCCAGACGATGTAAGCCAATCTACCATCATTTCCCAATCATGTCGAATACAATTTCTCATTTTTCAATGTTTTTGAATTTTTGCATTTTTCAATGTTTTTGTCTTTTCAAATTTCTCCCCCTAAAAATGACAACTCTATTTATAGATTTTTATTTTTACCATTTGAAAAGCAACACAATATTTTTGTATTTTTCAAAAACAAACTCCCCCTCAAAATGAGACAGATTGAAAAACAAACAATAAATTGATCAACCAACACGAATATTAGCAGTTTAGCATTTTGAAAACAAACTTGATTTGGAAATTCAATATAAGTTATCACAGATATTTCACCACCAGCAACATTGCAATTACCGATAGGTCTTCCTGAAATACCTGCTAACACCATATAAAACATTAGTCGCATCGGGATCGACCCGATTCAACAGCGTCGGGTCGCCCGGTGTCTTCCACATAGTCATCGTTGGCCTTGGAAACAACCTTTGGTTTACAAATTTGTAAAGATTATAAATTTTGATCAGAATCAGTCGGCGTACTTCATTTCAACCAAGACGGCTTACGAGTTGATTTGATCTTTGGAGACTATGGTTGATAAAAAATTTGACCTTTGTTATCCACATATTTAACAGTGTTGTGGATATATACAGTCGTCGGACACTCAGCAGCAAGATGTCTAGGTTGGCGACATGCATAACAAAGTCGTTCTCGAAATTTAAGCACATTTGAAAATTTCGCTGAATTTTGAAAACTAGAAGAATGTTTAGAATCAAAATTATCAAAGAACTCATCAGAAGAATCATACTTAGGAGATGGACTCCTTGAAGATGATAATCTTCCAGAATAATAAGATTTTTCTTTCAGAGGATGTGATTTCTTTTAAACTTTAACCTTTGAAATCTGTTAAACACTATCCGAACCTCAACTTCGTTAGAATTTCAGCCGAAACTAGAATTCAGAGCGGTTATCTAGCCGAACCTTAATCCTCACCCGAACCTCAGACGAACAGAAATCATTCTCGACTCAAATTTTATGATTTTCAGTGTTTTTGGATGAACATTTCGACAGGAATTGAAGTAAACTCAATAGAAACAATCTAGGAGAAGATTTTTCACAAAAGGCGCACTCGAGAAGATCAAACGAACTCCAAAATGAGTAACATTTTCGCAAAACCTGGGGTTTTTGACTCAAAACTTCAAAAACCAGAGATTTTCGACCAGTAGATTGAACCTAATGCTCTGATACCACTTGAAAGTGCGTGAGCGGTGGATCGTCTACTCGGTCGTATCGAAATCAATGTCAAACGCTGAACACGAGAGTAAATACAACGAACTTGTATTAACCAAAGAGATATTACACAGTAAAAACACACATAAAAGATTTGCCAGGAAGTCCTGAATACAACACAAGATAAACTATTTATACTAGACTAACACCCGATCAGCCGAATCTCAGGTTCGGACGAGGTTCGCCTGCGTTCGAACTCTGAGTTCGCTTAGGGTTTGGACACCAATAATCTTGTACGTCTTTGTTTTGTATTCGATACTTCACATGACGATCAGGAACAATGTATCAACAGTTGTATTCAGTGGCGGATGGAATAGTTTATTACCAAAAGAGTGTAGTTAGAATAAATATTTACTAAACATGTGTACTTAAAAAATTATTTACCAAAATATGTATTTCTTTTATTTGTTACATTCTCACTCTTAATTTCATTGGATGACCTTACTTTATACATAATTATTTAATATATTTTTAGTACCGAACAAAAAAAAATTATATTTTTCATTACATTTTTTGGTTTTACGTTAGGGTAATGGTAATACCCACCCCGCGACCCCGCGACCCCAAGCATCCCGAGCAACCTCCCCGAGCCACACTTTTTACCCGTCATGGTGTTCCCAAGCATCCCAAGACCCCAAACTCTTTAAAAAGTAGGGGGACCCACACTTTTTACCCCTCTCCCGAGCTCTCTTCTCTCGGTGCCCCAGCCCCGAGCACCTCTCCCGCGCACATCTCCCAAGCACTCCGTCATGGTGTTCCCGCGATCCCGAGCCTCCCAAACCCTCTCCCGAGCTAGCTCGGGGTGGGTATTACAATCACCCTTATAGATTTTGTTATTTGATATTTTTCAAGAGAATTGTTTTTTTCTTTAATGATGAACTTTAAAAATTTGTTTATCTGATTACTTGATCAACTCCATCGTTTACTTTTAGTAAAGAGAATATAATATTTTTCCCCTTCTAACTTTTTATTAAGTGATAATGGAGATTCAAGATATTTGGTTTTAACTCAGTAGTCGTCGATTTATCCATTCATCTTTGGTTTCATTATTATTTTTTTACCGATTAATGATCTTCCTTAAATTGCACGTGGAATGTATAAAAACTGAGTAGGTGCTTAACCTTCACTTGTTGGGACTAAATAGGTTCATAAGCCTAAAGCTTGAATTTGTGATTGCTTTTTTTTTTTTTTTGTATAATTTCACATTTTTTAAAGTTATAATATTTTTTATAAAATATGAATATACACATTTTATTTTGTATAAAGAAATCAGATTTTACTGCTCATGCGTTGTCACAAGATACTGGGAGTATAAAAAACAAATGCATTACAAAAGTAAAACATAAACAAAACGAAAATACCATAAAATGAAGAAGATCATTAACCGGTAAAAAAAATAATGAAAGCAGAGATGAATGGATATATCGACAACTACTGTTAAAAACAACTATCGAGAATCTCCATTTACTTAATAAAAAGTTAGAAGGGGAAAAAATATTATATTCTCTTTACCAAAAGTAAACGATGGAGTTGATAAAGTAATTAGATAAACAAAACTTTAAAGTTCATCATTAAAAAAAATAATTCTCTTAGAAAATATCAGATAACAAAATCTATAACCTAAAACTAAAAAATGTAACGAAAAATATAATGTTTTTGTTTGGTACTAAAAAAAATATTAAATAATTATATATAAAGTAAAGTCATCTAATGAAATTAAGAGTTAGAAAGTAATAAATAAAAGATATACCTATTTTAGTAAATTTAGTTACACTTATTTGATAAATATTTATTCTAACTACCCTTATTTGGGAATAAACTTCGGATGGAGTTAGGACCCAATGGGGTTCTAGCGCAGGCACGCACTTAAATAGAAAATGTATTGGTAATTCCTTTACGAAATGATTAACTCACCTAAGATTTTTTTTTAGGCACTCAAAGTTTGTGAAATGACTTCTTTTTTTGTTGTTGTTTTTGGCATCCAAAGTATGTGAAAATAGTTTTTTTAGCCCTCTTTAGTACCCAAGACATTCAAAGTTATCAAATTAATGAATAAAATAACTCATTTCAATATAGTTTTTCTATTTATGTTATTTTTTACTGATTTTTTACTCCCACTGAACAAATTTTCTGGATTCGTCACTGGTTATATTTAACTTTGCTTCTAGTTTGAACGTTGTTGCGTTTTCTTCTTTTATCTTTTATTTTTTTATTTTCATGTTGCGCTTGAGCAATGAAACTATTTTTTGTACCCGCGTTATCCACACAACAACATGTGATTAGTAAAATCTAGTTGTAGATAATCTTTAAAATATACATGTTACATCTTAAATTTAAGATCGTGTCTGCGCATTGTCGTGGGGATAATGCAGGTATACAAAATAGTTGGGTTGCTAAACTGCAACGTAAAGAAAACAAAAATAAAAATAGAAAACACAACAACATTAAAATTAAAAGTACAGTTAATAAATAACAATACAAACATACCTAAAGCTAATAGTGTGAAATTAGAATTAAGGGACATTTACATATATCATTTGCTAACCTAGTGTATTAGGGAGGGGGGAGTGGAAGAATTTTGAAGATTTTGAAGATTGGTATTAACCAATAGGAGTGTGCCACGCAGGAAAGAGAAAGATTTAGAATTTTAAAGGATTTTGAAGAATTTTGAGAAGGGGTGGTGAGGATTATGAAGAATTGTAGGTTAATATATTTTAATGTTTTGAGTTATTTTATTTTGTAATTAATTTTATTTAAAAAAAAGACTACATTTAAAAAAAAAACATTACATACTAAAGATTCAAAAAGGACTACATTACTTTTATTTAAAAAGAACATTACATAAAACATTACATAATAAAGACTACATTACTTTTATTTAAAAAAAAAACACTAAAAGTCACACTCCCAACCATATTTCGCCGCTATCTTTCTTTTTTGGGCGAGTTTGACTTGCAAAAAGGATCCCGTGTACTGATTGTGTGGAGTTGTAAAAGTCGTCACGTCGCGGTCGAATTGTTCTTGTTCGTGAATCGCCTTTTGCGTCTCTATCATCTCTATTTGTCGGTCCATTGCCAACTTAAACGACCTCTCTCGTTCGATTCTAGCCGCCTTCATCTCCTCTTGTTCAGCTCTTTTTTAGTTCCATATCCGTTTGTTTTAGGAGGTTGAAATTCCTAACCTCGACAACCAAACTTGTTGTGCTTGATGCGGAATCGGCCGACTTCTTCCCATTTCTAGTTGGGGGTGTTGGATTGGATTTTTCATTCAAGTCGGGCATGTCATGCCTAGGAGAGTCGTTTGAAGTCGAATATTGGCCCGACTCAGTATTCTTCCTCCTTTTAGAGGACGACTCTCCAATTGGACCACAAGCCCTCTCAACGGGCACCCAATTCAAGTGGTCCTTCATTTCGTTCCACGCTTCCATGTTGGTGAAACCTTTCCTATCGTAAATCTTCTTGTATTGGGAGAGAGTTTTATTCAAAACATCGCCATCCGACGACCCGCTTGCCCGAGCAAGATTCTACATTGTTTAAAAATATATAAAGTGAAAAAAATAAAATAAATAAACTATAAGTTAAAAAAGTTAAAAATAAATATTTACCATTTGTTGGTAGAGCCCGTTGAAATTGTTAACATTCGTTAACATTTTGTTCCATTTTGAGTTCACTTGGTGGACGGTTCTATTTGAACCACCTCTTTGTTGGTTGAAGTGTTTGAGAACTCGAGCCCAAAAACGATCGGACTTTTGTTGGTTTCCAATAATCTTGTCTTCGGAAACGAAGAGCCAAGCTTTTGCCAAACATGCCTCTTCGGCACCGGTCCAGTTGACACGTGTTGCTCGACCCGAAACAAATTGTGTTGTTGCTTGAGTTTCGGGTACGGTTTCATCATCATCATCATCGTCGGCTACGTTGTGTTGTTGTTGGTATTGTTGTTGGTGGACGTAATGTTGATGCTCACGAAATTGTTTGACATTATCTTCATCTTCGTCGTCGTCATTGCGGGTTTAACGAACGTGGTAGCAATTTTTTTTTGGATTGACCCTTCGAAGAGCTTGGGTTTGATCGATCAATGGGGTTGTTTGAAGTGTTTGAGTGTGGAAGAAATTTGATTTGGTGTAGAAGAGAGTGAAAGAGATTTATAAAATATAAGAAATGGTGTGTGTAGATGGTGGGTTTTATATAATTTTTTTTTAATAAACATGACCGTACAACGGTCTTGAGCATTGAAAGAAACAAAGTTTCATCGGCATCCAGAAGTTTCAAATTGAAGTTTTTGCCAACGCCGAGGGGGTGGCGGCGGTGTTGCCGAGAAAGTTTCCTGCGCCGCGGCTTTTTTGCCGCCCACTCCATCCCCCCTGACATTATATACCCAAGTTTAAATTTTAAGTGCATATATCTCATTTTCACATTAAAATTACCCATTTACTCTTTTAATTTTCAGAAAAAAAAAGTAAAATCATCAAATTGCAACGTGAAGGAACCAGATCAAGAAAAACCAAACGATGCGAACTATCTTCTCCAACCTCTCGACGGCGACTATTCTTCTCCAACCTATCTTGTCCGGTGACCTCCGCTCTTCCAGCGACCAGACCAATTTTTGTGTTTCAATTTAGCTTTAGGTGACGGTTTGACGAACCCTTCCTCTCCTCTGGTCCGACTGAAACTACGATTGGAAGGGAACCAGCGACGGTGACGGCCGGTTTGAATCCAGGTTTGCCAATATTCTTTTTAACCTTTTGAGTTTCAGTTGATGCTTAGGCTTGGGTTTTGACCGTAATTTTTTTCTTTGAAACTTTTGAGTAGCTTCTACCAATCGATTTGAAGAAAGAAAGAATTAGATTATTTGGTTCTAGTTAACAACAGATTCTATTTTGTTCCATATTTTCTATATTAAGGCTATGTGTACTTATAACCCCCCATCTATGGGGGTTATGCGTCATGTGTTCGTCACATCATCAAGTGGGGGTTATGAAGAAAGTGGTGTAGTGGTAACCCTCCTATAACCCCCTACCAATCATTAGCTAATTATTAATTTAATTATTTTTTTAATATAATTTAATATTAAATATATTAAAAACTACAACATTAAAAAAAAAAGAAAAATAAGATCCATAAAAACACTAGAAGATTTAAAAAAGAAGAGTACAACGTTCATTAAAAAAAACACCTAACATGAAAATTTAAAAAACAAACCTAGATTCTTAAGAAAAAAATAGAGCTCATATCGGGTCTTAATATCCTCTCAGATTTGCAACGCGAGACTTCGTGCGGTTCTTAATCGTTCGAGTTTGTTCGCCGCGGGTGTTAGAAACGTGGGTTTGATGAAGAACCACCACGAGGAAACATTGTTTTTTTTTTTTGTAGAAGAGAGAATTTTAAAAAAGAGGATGAAAAGAATGTTGTGTGTTTAAAAAAAAAGGTTGAAGGTTATATATAATGTAAAATAAGTGAGTAAAAAAAACAAAAAAAAACAAAAACAAAAAAAAAAGAATTCGACCGTTCAACGGTCGAATATTAAATTGGGTCAAAATTTATACGGCGCCATGTTCATAGCACCACCCACAAAAATTTTTAACATGGCGCCCCGGGGGCGGTGGTGGGCGTTATAGGGGGCGCCATATTAGCCTTTTTTGCCCTATAACGTTCCACTACGAACAACCTAATGAATGAATCTGTGAGTTGATTCTTTTGAAGCTTTCCATTGGCCAGATATTTACAGGTTTCATTTCGCTTTTTTTTTCGTCCTTTTGATTTGTCACCTCATTTTCTACAAGAGATTTTGAACCATACTATATATATATACAATTAAAATTAGAACATGAATAGTATACTTTTTCTATCTTATTGTTTGGCCACGATAGTTTGGATGTTTGACAATCTCTATCCATTGAACTTTTACATTATTTTATTAACGAAATAGTAAACTTTTAGTTTTCAGAGTTTAGTTACATATGTTTCATACTTTTACGTTTTTTACCCTTTAACTTTTAAAGTTTTTTTTTTTTAAGTTTTTTGTCTTCTACTTTGACCACGAAACTTTTAATTTTTCTACTTTCGTTTTTAGTATACTTTATAGTTTTATATTTTCACCACGAGACTATTAGACTTTTACGTTTTACACCCCTTAACTTTTTAACTCTCTAACTTTTAACATTTTTTTGTTTTAAGTTTTGTTGTATTCTACTTTCGCCACGAAACTTTTAACTTTTCTACTTTCGTTTTTTGTATACTTTTATAGTTTTTATACTTTCACCACGAGACTTTTAGACTTTTACGTTTCGATAGTTTGAATGTTTGACAAATTCTACCCCTTAAACTTTTACACTACTTTTTTTTAACGAAATAGTAATATATATCATACTTTTAAGTTTTTACCCTCTGTTTTTTTTTACAGTTTTGTTGTTTTCTACTTTTTTATTTACGTTTTTAATATACTTTTATAGTTTTATACTTTCACCACGAGACTTTTAAACTTTTACGTTTTATACTCCTTAACTTTTTAATGCTCTAACTATTAAAGTTTTTTTTTTTCGTTTTAAGTTTTGTTGTCTTCTACTTTGGCCACGAAACTCTTACCTTTTTTACTTTCAAATATTAGTGTACTTTTATAGTTTTATACTTTCACCACGAGACTTTTATATTTATACTCCTTAACTTTTTAACTTTCGTTTAGCATACAAATTCAACCCCGCAACAACGCGCGGGGTGGTAAACATCTCGTTTTCTATATTAATGATTAAATTGGTGAGTTGATCTCTTGAAGCTTTTCTATATTAATGATTGAATTGGTGAATTTTGGTGGGGGTTTGATGTGGATTTTTTGGTGTAGTTACGAAGAAGAGTCAAGCCGGAGATGGAGATTTGGTACCCAACAGATGTTGAATCGGGTTTCGAAGCCATCAAATGTTTGATAAGGGCATGAGGTATACCTATGTGGTGTGGTGGTGGTACGGTAGCCACGTCATCGCTGAGTGGACCACATGCATTTTCCATATACATGGTGGTATACCCATGTGGTGTGGTAGTATTTTTTTTATTATTTTTTTTCTTTTTGTTTTTATTTTTTTAAACATTGAAATACATTACAATTATTTTTTTATTAAACAAATAAATAAGTCTTCAAAATTAAATTAAAAGTGCATAGCCTTAAAAAAAACGACATTCATTAAAAAAATATTACATGAAAAAAATATAATTAAAACAACTAAAAAACCAACAAACTAATTATGTTTTCTTCTTAGTTTCTCTAAGATTTATTCCTTCTCCTTCTCGAGTAAAATACGTCGCTCCTCAGACAAACCCGATGTGTCCAAGCAAATCACACGAAGCTTGTTCATACGGGCTTTTTCTACTCGCATCTTCGTCCTCTTTTTTTTGCTCGACGTTGAAATCGTGAAGTTCTCGCAAGAACTCATCCTCGTTAGCTTGCTCTTTTTGTTGTCGAATAGCTTTTTTCTTTCCCACCTGCCTCCTCAAAATGTTCATTTGCGGTTCGTTGTCGTCTTCCTCCAAATCAACCGCCTCGTTAAGGTTAATACCACAATGCCCCGTGGAGGCCTACCCCATGGGGCTATCCATTTCCGTTGACGATCTTTTCAAGCTCGCCTTTGGTCCCTCCATAATCACATTAAACTTGGGTGACGATCGCAACATGTTTAAGTGTTGGACGAGAGGTGCGGATTTGTGGTTCTCTATAACGAGTGATGGCTTTGTTCAAGAGGTCGAGATCGCTTTCACCGCTTTTACGGGTGCGCTCGACGCCCAACATAATGCCATTAAACTTGGAAATCTTCGGCTTCAGAGTCCCCACTTCTCACCCAACTTGTCGGTTTTTCGACATCCATTAGATTTGCACAAGTCATGAAAGTAGGTGCTAACTCGATCCTTAAACGCATTCTTCGTTTGAGAATTCCCTAATTATATATAAAAAAAATTAGACAGTATGAAAAAAGTTTAAAACTTTTTCAAGAAAAAAATTAATAACACACAATGTGAAGTTTAAAACTATAAAAACAAATTAGACAATATGGAAAAAGTTTAAAACTTTTTCAAGAAAAAAAATTAATTAGACACAATGTAAAGTTTAAAACTTAGAAAAATATACCGTATTTTGGATCCTCTGACGTGTTGATCTATGCCTCGATAAAGTCTTGCTCCTTCTCCGTATCCCATTTTGTTTTTCCCGTCGAAGCCTCGGTACCATCGATGGGTTGTTTTCCTTTCCCTCGTCTCTTTCTTGCCAGAGTAGGGACTTGAGTTTCGGGTACCACCTCAACATCATCATCATCTTGATTGAAAAGTGACGTTTGGGGATGAGATGGAGCTTGAAATGGAGTGTGGAATGGTTGAGGTTGACCCCATTGAGCATAATTGTTAAAATTGGGGTTGGGGTTAAACATGTTGGGAGGGTGGTTCGGGCCCGTATAAAAGGGGTTTGGTTGACCCACGTACATGGGAATTTGTCACGGGTTTTGTGAATTTGGTTGATTTGGAGGGATCGGGTATTGGTTGCTTAAAGGAGGTTGGCTTGAACCTTGGTTGGGATTCATGATGATTAATTAAAAAAAAATATAGAAGATGTAGAAGATGAGTAAAAGATGAGTAGAATGTGAGGTATAATAAAATAGCGTAATTAGGTAAAGAAATTAATATTTTTTACTTGGAATTGACCCAACGGTCAAAAAATTAAAAATTCTACCGTTGGCCACCTCGAATTGCACAAACCATGCACGCGAAAGGATTGGCGCTGAGCACCGCTGTGAAGACCACACGGGGGGGGGGGGGTGTCTGCGCCTGATGGCACCGCGAAGAGCCCCTTCGCGCGGGGCATACCGCTTGACCTAACAACATTTTTTCCTCTAGTGGCTCAACATTAGGTGTTTTTTGTCTTGTTTAGATAAATATGTAATTAATGATATTATTAAGGAAGAATTTGTAAATATTAATAAGCATATAATAGTCATTTAATAAGGATTTTCTAAATGAATTAGGTAAATATGTAATATATATGGTTTAAAGGGGGATATATGTAATTAAAGTTTAGGCTTGTGTATATATGTAATAAATGACTTAGTAGGGAAATATATTTAAATGTCCCTAAAATTAAAACCAATCGAACGCTTAAAAATTGATTTAAAAAGAATGAAAACAATACTATAAAGGTGTTGTCGCGGAGATAACACGAGTACACAAAACAGTTGCATTACTATATATAAACAGAAATTTAAAAATCAAAGTTGTGTAACAACCGAAACATGTAAACTATTGACCCTACACCAACTCAAGGCTAAATTCATAGGTGAATATATATATATATATATATATATATATATATATATATATATATTGTTGATGCATGAACCTTGTGTGGCCGTTACTGTTCGAATTGTCAAACAGACTGACTTGTTGAAGACAAGAACTGTGCTCCGAACTCCCGCCGAACTCTGTGTTCGGCGGTGTCCGAAGGTGGTCCGAACCTCAGGTTCGGAGGAAGCTCGGACAGAGTTCGGAGGTGCCTAGTTCGGACCTTATGAAGAAGTATAAATAGATTCGTCTTTGTATTTCTTTGCAAGTTTCTGTCTCGTGTCTTTTCAGATCAATGTGTTGAGAGGGGAGGTTCTGTCCGACCTCCCCCGGAGCTAAATTGTTTGTATACTCCTTCGGTTTATGTAACCATTCAACACAATATATGACAAAACTTCCGTCTCGTTATTATCTACCATAGAATCGATCCATAAACGGTTTTTCAAGTGGTATCAGAGCTGTTGGCTCTTTCTATGGTCGAAATCTATCGTTTTTCTTCATTTCGAGACGTTAAACCTTCAGTTAGGGGTGATTGGAAGTGTTTCTGTTTGGTTTTTAATCAATCGAGTCTTCCTGAGTCATGTTTTTACCTAACAGAAGCATCTGGATGTTCAAATTCGATCAAATTCTGAATCTAGTGAGTTTTTCCGAATTTTTTTTTTTGGTTTTTCGCGTTCGGCCGAACTCCACGTTCGGTGTAACCGCTCCGAACTCCAGGTTCAGAGTACGCTCGGCACAACCGCTCCGAATTCCAGGTTCGGAGGTCCGAAGATCAGGTTCGGAGATGGCTCCGAATGTCAGGTTCGGAGATGGCTCTGAAGGTCAGGTTCGGAGATGGCTCCGAAGGTCAGCTTCGGAGAGGGTTCGGAGGATCGGGTTCGGAGATAGATCGGACAAGGTTCGGACGAGCTCGGATGCTCTGCCCCTTGGACCCCGCCAGGGGCTGCCGCCCCTTGGACCCCGCTTCTCAGGGGCGCTGCCCCCGAACCCCCGTTAGGTGGGAATTTACCTCGATTGAGAGTGCGGAATCCAAACAATCGATTGAGAGTGCGGAATCCAAACAATCGAGTGATTCAAGTATAATCGAAAAGTATAAAATAACGATTAGAAAAGTAAAGAACACAATCAACCACAAACCGATTTAGAAGACAAACACGTTGATGTCTCAGGTTGCAATACACGAATTCGAAATTCTCCTTGAGAGAATTTCGTAAACACCTTTTGAGCTTTACTCCACAATCAACAACCTAATAAAGAGAGGAGGGCTTCCCTTATATAGGGAGCCTCCAACTTGCTAAACAAGACACCCTAAAAACACTAATTACACATTAATTTCCGGATTTGACCATCTAGGCCCACTAAACTCCCTCTAAGCACTTTCTAATTGTGCCCAAACATGTCTAAAATGGCCCAATGACCTAATATAACCATAACCCAGCTAATTTTCACCTATTCTTTCACATAGGCCTTCAAAATAGTCCGCCAATAGGTGATTTAATACACAAGCCACAAATTATTCCCTTACAATCTTCCCCTTGGCTTGTGATATTAAATGTCTTCTACTTTCAATCTTCAGACTTGCAGTCTTCTCCTTGGCTTGAGCATGGGTTGGTGAAGATTCTTTTCTTTAGCAATCTTCATTGGGCAACAAAACTGACTTTTGGGAGTGTTCTCTCTGTCAGCATCAGCTTGAACTTCAAATGATAAACACGTAATGAGAGGAGGATTCTCAAATACTTGCTTCTTGAAAACTATTGAGTCATTGCTGAATCATCAGTAACTGTCTTGACTTGCCATTAACTTCAGAGGATAAATTTTGAAAACCTCTGTCTTGGCATTCTTGAATTTCTTGTTGTGACTGCTTTGCATCTTTTCTTCAATTAGCTTCCCCTAAACTTGAGAACGGTGTCTTTGGAAGCTTTACTTGAACAACCAACAAACTTTCCCTGAGCATAGGGTAAGTCCTTTTCCGGCTGGTTCTTCAACACGAACAGTAGCAGCACTCATTGACTTTTCTTCTCCATGACATCTCATTTAACCTGTCATGCACAACATTGAACAAACACTAACTAGACAATGATGAATGGTTATCGGGTTAGCCTTATTTAACCAAAAACCCTAACATAGGTTACGGGTTTCCTATAAATACTTCCCCTGAACCCGAGGACTCTTCGCATTATCTCCCCTTGATATTTTGGAGGAGTGAAACATTCTTGCATAAAACCCATAAAACTTATTAAAACCTTTAAATTAACCTGGCCATGGTTGAAAATAAACAATAACAACTTAAGGTGACACAAAAGAAAAATAAAAATAAAAAACAAACATACCAAATTTCTAAACGAGAAGGTTTTATTTTGGGATCAAACCGTATGAATCCGACTGAGGAACCCTTTTCAGCTGTTACTCCGCGTGTTCAGGCGATTGCCGGTATATTGGTCCAACTTTAAACTCATGCTGCTTTCGCTTACTCAAGCAGTTTCATCACATTATTTATCTTTTAAGGTTTATTAATTATGAAAATCTATCCAGTTCACACACATAAGTCCTAGGTATAGTTTGTACATTCTATCAAGCGCATCTGGTTTCCGTACAACATTTTTCACGACACCTTTCCTTAAGCCCAACGTCATGCTCCAGAGGGGTTGAGAAAAGAAAAGAATAGATCACGGAGGTTTTGTTGGATAATATACATAGTCAACTAAATTTTTGAAACATTTTTAACAACGTTCTCATCAGTGACAAGGGCTGAGGGTTTTGGACGCTTGAGGGTCTCTTTTGATTGTGCACTTGGCATCTTTTGGTTTATCATATATACAATGTGATCTTAAAAGCGTACGTGGATCAGGGTGGTTCCAGGTCTCCGCTTTCGCAGAACAGAGGAGTCCTGACTCACGTACAACATTCCCAGGTCATTGCTTACGCAAAGCAGAGGGAATGAGATTTTTTGAGCATGACATCAATACTTAGAACCGGGCGTGTGTCTCAGGATACCTGATGCACAGTCAAATAGAAATTGTACTAACCTAAGTGTGTGTTCCCTTTCAAGCATCATACGTTATCTTCAAGTGTTGTGATAAAGCATACCTTTTGATTGATTGTCAGCAGAGCCTACCAAGCATATCGACCATGAATCACTGCTTTTCACTTCCACCTTACACGTGTCAGTCAGCAAACACCTGGAAATTTATATCACGTCCCTCCTTCTCAAGCAAACAAAGAAAAAAAATTAAAAAGCACAATTTGTTAGGGGTCAACTTTTTCATCTTTTCTATTCTTCCCCTTGCTTTTTGATTTTTTTTAATAACAACACACATCTTTCTTTTTCTTTTGTTTTTGATTTTTTTTTTTTTTGTATTTTTTTAAAACACACTAAAACAATATTGGCCAAGCTAACCTTCAAAGTATATCATTTGAGATTTTTTCAGAAATGAGTTTTGTTTTATGCAGAACCATACTTCTCATCAGATTTGCCAAGAAACAAACAATTAAGACAGTACCTTGCTGATTTTGCTAGATTTACCTCTTACCAGAAGAACATCCCTACAAATGAGAATCCGCATGTCATGTAGTTGAGAGATGCCTTCTATCATGTGCCTGGAACAATCACTTTCAAAAACAAATAAGTTAATGGAAGTCCTCCTTGACTGTTCCTGCACAAGGTGAGAGATTAGTTAACCATAAGTACCCAGGCCATAGTTGTTCTGGGTATACCTGCAGAGTCATTGAAAGTTATTTCTTTTAAGCACATTCTCTTTGAAAGATTGATACTTGGGGTTGTGGGTGCCTTTGATTTGGGTTTCTTGGTGTTGTTTTTGGTGGACTTTGGTGTGGGCTTTGTGGGTTCATTAGAACTCACACGACCATCATTGGAAATGACATTCGTGGGCTGATTGTTTTCTTTCCCTTTACCCTGTAGCCTTTTAGGTGGAATTTGATAAATGTTTGATTTATCATTTTTAACTTCATCAAATTGTTTGGAGTGCTTTTTATACACCCCTTTAGGTAGGTAACACTGATTTACCACCTTTTTCACATTCCACCTCTCTTGATTATTCTCAGAAAGACCACCATATTTGGGAACCCAAATAGGTTTTAAAGCAACAACTGATTTGTTAACAGAATCATTCAATTTATGACTTTTGAAATCAGATTTGGTTGGATGTTGAGGTGACTTAGACTTTTGGTTAACTTTCTGTACCTTTGGTTGCAGGGGTACATACTTCTGCACCTTAGGGATTGAAGGTGCAGGCTTTTTGGTAACTTTGTGCACCTTTGGTTGTGAAGGTACATGTCTCTACACCTTAGGGTGTGAAGGTGCAGATTCTTTGGTCACTTTAGATACCTTTGGGCCTGTAGGTACCTTTGGCTGAGAATTTACCTTTCTGTGGGCAGGTTTTTGGTTTGTGCCACCATATGATTGCCCTTGGAAGTTTTGAAAATGAGCTTTAGGGTAGTAGGGTTCATATGGCCTATATAAGCAATTCCTTGCCACATGTCCAGGATTCCCACACATATGGCAGGACTGCTTCTTTGGGTATGCGGGAGCTTGTGAATATTTCTTCCCTGTGGATACCCAAGATGGTTTGGAATTTTTGTGGATCCACACAACTTTGCCATTGGGCCTAGTTGTTAGCACATACTCCCGCTGTACTGGCACAAATTGGTCATACACAGAATTTACCTCAGGATATGGGATAAAGTCATGTGGTCTGGCCTCCTGCACATTCTGCACATTACTAGCATTATCACAAACATTAGCACACACATTCAAACCAACCAAATTGGGATCAGTAGGCTTAGGATCAGCAACCTGTGGTCCCTTATCCTTTCTCAAAATCCTGACTTTCCTCAAAGGTTTGGAAAGTTTAGGATCACAAACACCGAAATTAAAAGTACCACAAACAGAAGTTTTGTCAAAAACATCAGACTTAGCAAAGCTCAATTCAGACTCAGATTTATTTGACACAAAAATTTCAGTTTTGACGTCAGGAAACTTTTGACTCTCAATGCCAACACTTTCCCCCTTTGAACCTGCTTCTTTGTTTTCTGTATCTGCACAAGAAGTAATAGGGTTAGAAACAGGAGCAGTAATTTTAATAGGACATTCCGAAAGTCTTTTGTCAATGTCAACTAAAGAATCTATTGTTCCCTTTGATGGTGTATGTTCAGAAATCATTTCATGCATGTGGGGCATGGGGACAGTGTGAGTTGATGTTTCTTCTTTGACATCATCCCCAAAACCTAAACCTGAATTTTGTTGAACATACTTCATCCTAACATCAGAGTTATAGAAAAGAGATCTTACTTCCAGCATTTTTGATTGAATCTTATTATTAGAATCTATTTTACTTTGAGATTTAGCAAGTTGATCTCTCAATTCTTCTACCTCTTTTGTTAGTTTTTCAACTTTTGTGTTAGCAACTCTCAACAGAACTCTAGTGTCACTTAATTGATTGTCAAGGTTTGTCACATCAAGCTTAGCTGCTTCATACTTTTCCCAATTTACTTTAGCCATATCTTTGAAATTATTTGATTCTCTAGTGGCACGTTCACAGTTTAGGGATTCATAATAAAATTTAGATTCATATTCTTTGTAAGCATTAAATACCTCCACACAATGAGAACAAGAACAATTACATACCTCAAGGTTGCTGGTAGATACAGAATTACCTGGTAGAAGGGGTGCCATGATTTTCTTTGATTTGGACCGGAAAGACTCGATCGGATCGAAGAGTGAAAGCCGAAGGGTTGGATAGAAAAGGGTGAAGTTTGGATAGAAAAGTCAAGTTTTGGATCGAAAAGTGGACTTTTTGATCGAAAAGTGGACTTTTTGATCGAAAAATGGACTTTTTGATCGAAATGTGTGGCTGATCGAAAAGCTGGTCGAAAAGCTGGTTGGCTGATCGAAAAGCTGTTTGGCTGATCGAAAAGCTGTTTGGTTGATCGAAAAGCTGTCTTGGCTGATCGAAAAGCTGTTTGGCTGATCGAAAAGTTGTTTTGGCTGATCGAAAAGCTGTCTTGGCTGATCGAAAAGCTGTCTTGGCTGATCGAAAAGCTGTTTTGGCTGATCGAAAAGCTGTCTTGGCTGATCGAAAAGCTGTTTGGCTGATCGAAAAGCTGTCTTGGCTGATCGAAAAGCTGTTTGGCTGATCGAAAAGCTGTCTTGGCTGATCGAAAAGCTGTCTTGGCTGATCGAAAAGCTGTCTTGGCTGATCGAAAAGCTGTTTGGCTGATCGAAAAGCTGTTTTGGCTGATCGAAAAGCTGTTTTGGCTGATCGAAAAGCTGTTTGGCTGATCGAAAAGCCACAAGGGGGACTTTTCGATCGACCAAAGGCTGATCGAAAAGTCACAAGGGGACTCTGTTTGGCTGATCGAAAAGCTGTTTTGGCTGATCGAAAAGCTGTCTTGGTTGATCGAAAAGCTGTTTGGCTGATCGAAAAGCCACAAGGGGGACTTTTCGATCGACCAAAGGCTGATCGAAAAGTCACAAGGGGACTTTCCGATCGAAATGGGCTGATCGAAAAGTCACAAGGGGACTTTCCGATTGAAATGGGCTGATCGAAAAGTCACAAGGGGACTTTCCGATCGAGATGGCGCGACAGAAAAGGCTTTTCGATCAGGAGGACGATCGAAAAGTCTAGAAACAGGGTCGAAAAGTCTCCAATTCACGAATTTAGCACCTCGAATGCTCCTGTCTTGACTCGAAACCTGCAAAAATACTTCCGAACTGTGCTAAAAACTGAAAATCACCAACAAAACTCAAACGGTTAGTTGACAAAAACTTGAATCGGATATCGCGAGAGCTCGAAACTTGTGTTTCTTGGCTCTGATACCAATTGTAAGTCTCGAAAAACGGTCCAAACGCGATATCTTACCTCGATTGAGAGTGCGGAATCCAAACAATCGAGTGATTCAAGTATAATCGAAAAGTATAAAATAACGATTAGAAAAGTAAAGAACACAATCAACCACAAACCGATTTAGAAGACAAACACGTTGATGTCTCAGGTTGCAATACACGAATTCGAAATTCTCCTTGAGAGAATTCCGTGAACACCTTTTGAGCTTTACTCCACAATCAACAACCTAATAAAGAGAGGAGGGCTTCCCTTATATAGGGAGCCTCCAACTTGCTAAACAAGACACCCTAAAAACCCTAATTACACATTAATTTCCGGATTTGACCATCTAGGCCCACTAAACTCCCTCTAAGCACTTTCTAATTGTGCCCAAACATGTCTAAAATGGCCCAATGACCTAATATAACCATAACCCAGCTAATTTTCACCTATTCTTTCACATAGGCCTTCAAAATAGTCCGCCAATAGGTGATTTAAGACAAGAACTGTGCTCCGAACTCCCGCCGAACTCTGTGTTCGGCGGTGTTCGAAGGTGGTCCGAACCTCTGGTTCGGAGGAAGCTCGGACAGAGTTCGGAG
This sequence comes from Deinandra increscens subsp. villosa, assembly GCA_039602395.1. NCBI lineage: Eukaryota > Viridiplantae > Streptophyta > Magnoliopsida > Asterales > Asteraceae > Deinandra > Deinandra increscens. Next base: position 48,207,717 of record JBCNJP010000024.1, on the reverse strand, counting down.
GTGCCTAGTTCGGACCTTATGAAGAAGTATAAATAGATTCGTCTTTGTATTTCTTTGCAAGTTTCTGTCTAGTGTCTTTTCAGATCAATGTGTTGAGAGGGGAGATTCTGTCCGACCTCCCCCGGAGCTAAATTGTTTGTATACTCCTTCGGTTTATGTAACCATTCAACACAATATATGACAAAACTTCCGTCTCGTTATTATCTACCATAGAATCGATCCGTAAACGGTTTTTCATATATATATATATATATATAGGGAAATGAACTATTATTAACCCACTCTTAAAGAGATAATCAAATAACAAATTTCAGCCACAAGATACATGACACTTGTCCAATGAGTACTTTTACCAGGAAGGGTATATATGTTATTTTACCCAACAAAAAAAACACCCCCCATTTTTAAAAAGTCTATAACTTTTTAATCTTTTGTCGATTTTTTATTAAAATTGTACCATTAAACTCGTTGCATTTTTGTCTTTAATTCAGTTGTGGTCCCGATTTTTTTTGACATTTTATCCAAACGTCCGTACTGACATCTAATGTTACAGAAAGTAGCACTGATGCCTTTTCTGGATAGCACCAGTGCCTTTTTTCTGTAGCATTGATGTTAATACGAACGTTTGAAAAAAAAATCTTCAAAAAAAGTCGGGATCACATATGAATTAAAGATTAAAGAGCGACGAGTCCAATGGTATAATTTTTATAAAAAACCGACTTCGGATAAAAAAGTTATAGGCGTTTTAAAAATGAGGGGTACTTTTTCTTTTGGGTAAAATACCCTTATACCATTTCTGTTAAAAAAAAAAGAAAAAAAAGGAGTCCCACGTGTCACTCATCCATCGCACCTGTTTTTTTATCAAGCCACTAGGATAAGGTTATTTGGTTATCTCTCTAAGAATGAGTTATTAAGGGGAGGGGGTATGGTGGTGGCATGGCTTGGTGAAGCCATGTTCACCACCCAATCAAATTCGGCCAAGTCAAAATCCCTTAAAATGGAGCCATGTGAAGCCACACCACATGGTATGGTGGTGGTGTGGCTTCAAAACCAAGCCACCGAAATTTAGTGTTTTTTTTTTTTTAAATAATTTTAACAACTTTTAATAAACAAACAACTTTTGTATAAAAAAAACAAACACTAGCATTACGAAATCAGACGTTACAATACTTGAAATTAAAAATAGTCTATTTTTTTTTCTTTCATTACCTTGTCCCATATTGGTTTGAGAACAAAAGTCTATTTTTTTCTTTCATTACATTGTCCCATATTGGTTTGAGAACAAAAGTCTATTTTTTTTCTTTCATTTAGCTTGTCCCACATTGGTGTGGGAACTAAAACATTGCTAGCTTATATATGAAAATCTACATGACATGTTAAGTTCTTATGTTGTGTTTTACTCGAGTATCTACCCGCGCGCAGGGAGGGGGGGTGCAAATTTGGCAAAATTGCCTTCCCGTACGCACGACCTGCGGACACGAATGCAGCTCTGAACACCGGGGTCGAGCACAAAATTAGTTTTTTGTTTCAATGTTTTTTTTATCTATCTCTTTACATAATGTAGTTTTTGTTTATCTCTTTATATAATGTAGTTTTTTTTTTATCTCTTCTTTATATCATTCTTTATATAATGTATGTTTGTTAAAGAGGGGAAAAAAAAAGGCAATAGTTAGTTACTTAGGCCGGCTCTCACGGGCTTCCAGGAGCCATGCCGAACCGCGGAAGGAGGAGCCAGCGGAGGAGCCAGGTGGGACGGTATGGAGAACCGGTTGGAGCAGGGCGGCTCCCCTTAGAACCGGAGGCCGGCTCCCAACCATACCGGGTCCCCTAATAGATCCCATCTCTCTCTCTCTCTCTCTCTCTCTCTCTATATATATATATATATATATATATATATATATATATATATATATATACACGATTATAATTATTACATCAACGACTTTTTTACTAAACTAGATGCGTCGGATAGAGAACCAAATAAATTAATAAAGACAAAAAAACTAAAAACAAAAGGAAAAAAACAATAAGTATGATAATAAATATCAAATAGAAAAAAAAGCAGCAAATCACCGAAAGGTAAAAAAAAAAAAAAAGAGTTGTATTTTATATATACCGAGTAGTAATAACGGGCCATTGAGCGACATGAAAACTGAATTTGGGAATACTTTATGTATTTTTTATTCTTGGGACCACATGCTCGTGAATACTATTCAATGATGTTTACAGAATTCGGTGTCACGTGTTTAAATTAAAATTAATAATAATAAAAATAACAAATATATATTATATAATAAATATATATATATATATATATAATATAATATACTAAAATAATAATAAAATAATAATGTATGGTTGAGATGACATGATTTTCACTATTAATCATTTTTTATCCTTAGAATCGACAATATATTCAAATACATGTCATAAACAATAACATATTGAGGTTGACATTTGTGATTGACACCGTTGAAAAAAGAAAAAAAAAATTGTGATTCACATTTGAATTTACACCAATTTAAACATCGACAATATATTCAAATGCACGTCATAAACAATAACATATTGGTGTTTGTCTCTGAGTGAAAGGTTCAAGGTTCAAATTAACATATAGAATTTAATTGTAATAATTGAGATAGTGTAGAAGTAGAATAGTTTGTTGTTAAAAAAATAAAAAGAAAATAGAAGTCTAGAAAGGTAGTTTAAAATTTTCTGATAGTTTGGATATTTCAATATTTGAAATTATATTTATTCTTAATTATTTTATTTTTTATATACCAAAAGAAAAATAAAAGGAGAAGCAAATTGAAATAGAAAGGGCATTTTGAAAATTACTAAGGTTATATGTAGTGGATAACCTCCTTCATAAGGATTATGCGATATGTGGACACCATGTCATCAAGGGGTTTAAAAGAAAATGGGTGTAGTGGATAACCCCCATAACCTCCATTGCAATCATTACTTAATCATTTAATTAATATTTTTTAATTTAAATATTTCATTTAACATAAATGATTTTTTATTACAAACTTAAATAGAAAAAAAAAACATTACATAATTTTGAAATACAAAACTAGTCATCGTCGTCGTCTTGCACATCATACACTTCGTCCTCACCTTCGTCATCATCGCCGTCGTCACCTTCGTCCTCATCACCTTCGTCATCGTCATTGTCATCATCATCATCACCGTTGTTATTTTCGGGTACGATGACTCGTATTGGGCGGGTGGCCCATGTATGTCCTATCAAATTGGCCATTAGTGCGTGATGGTTTTCCTTCGAACGCATCTCCCTCGAATTCTGCAAACGTTGTTCCATGGTAGCATATGGTAATGGAACAATGTGTTTGGGACGATGATCCCAACAATTCGGATTCCTGTCCTCCTTGATCATGTTATGTAGGATGATAATTGCTCGCATGCAGTCTTCCATTTTTTTCTTTGTCCATAACGACAAGGATTTTAAAATATTGTCATTTTTTAACAAGGGTGCCAAACGTGCACTCAATGTCCTTTCTTGCAGCTTCATGGACTTTTTTGAAATACTTTCTTTTTCTATCAATGGGTTTTTTAAAACTTTTGACGAGAAAAGAAAACTCCGGACATATGCCATCACCTAAAAGTTATCCATGAGGATGTACGTACCATTTGCGTAGAAGCCAGCCTTAGTGACCTTCCCAGAAACGTATTCTATAACGTATGATCCCTCCAACACATTAATATCATTGTTGGAATCGGCTACCCCAAAATGTGCATGTCAAATCAATTGATCGCATGACACTACCGCTTATAGAATCACCGTCGGGCCCTTTTGATCTCCTCGCGTTAATTGACATCTCCATGCGGTGGGACAATTATCCCACACCTAGTGCTTGCAATCTATGCTACCGATCATTCCCGGCAAACCGTGTTTTTGTAACTAATGCTCATACAAAGTTTGAAGATCATTCCACGTCGGTTTTGGCAAATAACACGGACCGTACATCTCAAATATGCGTTTAGCAAAATGCCCCAGAGTGTCTCGCGTTGTTTTTTCAGACGTCTTTAAGTACTCGTTGTTGATGTCGGTCGTGGTCCCGTACGCCAACACCCGTAACGCCGATTTACATTTTTGAATAGCGGTAAACCCAAGTTTTCCCCACGTGTCGCATCGTTGTTTAAATTAGGGATAATTCGCTGTACCTTGGAGATCCGACAAAATAATCTTCCATCAATCGAATATTTGCAACTTCACGATCCCGCTCAATAGGCATTCTTCTAATAACCTGCCTTGGAACCGAACTCGAAGCGGCTTGTTGGCTTACAAGTTGAGCCGCCATTGAAAACACTTTGTCTTCGTCGATGTCGTTGAAATCGTACATAAAGGATGATGATGATGATGTTGGTGAAACCATTTTTTTTAAAGGTCGGATGAGTGTGTGTTAAGATGGTAGGATGGAAGTGAGTTGTGTGTGATATATATATATATATATATATATATATATATATATATATATATATATATTATATATATATTGTAATAAAAATAATTGAATTTTTTTAATAAAATATATAGCCGTTCAACGGCTAATTTTTTTTGGAAAAAAAGTATCTCCCCTGGCGCCATCACCATAACGCCTTTCACCGGATTTTCGCCTATAACGCCCGGGGGGCGGTTCTCGGACGCTATAGGGGTTTATGGACCAAAAAAACACCCGACTACGAATAGCCTAATGAGTTTTTTTTCACCTTTCTCTTTGTTAAATTAATAATATTAATTAATAAGAAAGTGCATTTGAAAATGACTAATGAATATTTTCTCATCTTCTCTTTGTTAATATAAATAATAATAATTAATAATATTAGGACGCTTATTCGTTTAGTGAGTCTTAAATCTTAAATTCTCGAAAGGGTGATATGTGTAATTTCTTTTTTCTAACAACAAATTCACATATCATTTGTCCATTATAAAGCTTGAACCTCCAATCTTTAAGGAGGTGACATCTTATTAAACACTCAGATGCGTGTAATTAAAGGCTATTTCTAAGCAATGCTTAAAAATAGTCCTTAGTTTAGTCTGAAGCGCACCCACCTTAGGAGTACCGAGATCATGCGAGCCCATTCAGTTTTGAATTGGTAGTGATACGTATGGTATCGGAATTTCGGATGACCCCAAAGTTTTAGAAAAGTGACACCGTATAATTAACTAGTTGTTTATCAGGCGCGTAGTGTCGCAGGGGCATCTCCGAGATTTCGGATACCCGACCCAAGGGTGAAAAATGTAACCTTATATATAATATTTTTATGGATCAACGATGCACTTATCTAGAGTCCCAACTTGAGACTTTCTTTTAATTCTGCAACAATGTTTCTCTTTTTACGATTTTGACTACCAGTTGGTTATTTGGCGGAGATACTTTTGAAAATCATATAACTGTTGATTAAGTTCCCATCACTAATTAAGTACGTATATAATCTATTATCTTTATACAAGACATTAAGTTATAGTAAATAATCGAACCGTAAACAAAGAAACAATAATAACTTCAACAAAATTAAAAATTAAAAATTTAAAACAATTTAACTCAAAAACCAGGAAAAGAAAAAGAAAACTTACCCCTAAGTAAAATTGTGATCTTTAGTAATCACATCCTCAAACTCCACTTTGCCTCATATTTCTATTTTTCGAAGAATTTTCCTGTCTAAGTTTCGTGAACTTAATTTTAATAATTCAAGATTTTAACTGTTTAACTGTTAAAGTATAATATAATTTATTACTTTTGAATGACAAATCATAATTTGATTAATAGCATGCCCAAATATTGTCATTCTGAGTTGTTATTTAATATCACTTTTTTTTAATTCCTTTATACACTATATATATATCAACTCACTAAGAAGGTCCTCTCCATTATTTAGTGGACTTAGTGAATATTTTTATATAACTGCTCATTTAATTATTTTAAATATGAGTTTGAACTTTGAACTTAAAAAAATAAATAAATGTAAATGACATATGATATATGATTTATAAGGAAAATTGGATTTTAATAATCCAAGTTATTACCAATTGGCCAATATTAATCCCAATTTCAAAATTGGCCTACATTAATCCCAATTATTAAGGTGTTGGATTTCATTGAACCCCCGTTAAGTTTTCCTTAACTCCGTTAGTTGTTTGCTGACGTGGCATCCTACGTGGCTTTTATTAATCAGTGCCACGTCAGCAAAAAAACTAACGGAGTTAAGGAAAACTGAACGGGGGTCCAATGAAATCCAACACCTTAATAATTGGGATTAATATAGGTCAATTTTGAAATTGGGATTAATATTAGCCAATTGGTAATAACTTGGATTATTAAAATCCAATTTTCCGATTTATAAAGAAAAACTTTTTTATGTCTTCTCTAAAACATATGTACGTCATGTACGGCCGTCCTTCCTGCATGCCCTCAACAACACCTCTGCGGTATTGTATGTACTAAAAAATTAAGTAAATAAATTTCATCACGGTTCGTTTTAAAACTAAATCTATACACCAACATCTAAAGTCTAAAGACTAAATTATAAACCCAAAATCTTTAACCTCGAAACCTAAAGTCTAGACCCTATACTAATAACAATAGTACAAACTGAACATATATAAAAAAAAACGCAACTCACCCGACTGATACATGTCAGAGAACAGACCCGCTCAAAAAAAAATTAAGAGTTATGATAAAAATAGGAAACAAAAATTGAAAGATAAAAAAATAAAGCATCTGGCAAGAACCGGAGACCTACGGGTAGAAAGCAATGCTGATAAGCACCAAAGCACCCACCTATTCTATAAGTACATTATTTACAAAAAAAAAAGGCAGAAAACAGACCTTGAACCTGAGACCACCAGGTCTAAATGGGGTCACTTAGAGGTGCACAAATCGGTTAACCGGTTTTTAAAAAACCGACTGGTTTTTTGGTCAAACAAATAAACCGGTTTTTAGACTTAACAGGTTCGGTTAATAAGGTTAATAAGCAGTTTTTAAGATGAAAAACCGGAACCTATGTAACCGGTTCCGATTATAAACCGGACCGGTTAACCGATATCTGGCAAAAAAATCGTTTTTTCTAATTTTTTTCTTAATTTTTTTTGCAATCTCGTATTCTCCTAAAACATATTCTCATAACTAAATACAAACAAAGTTATATATATTTTTTTTGGAACGGGTTCGATTCTTTCAACCAGTTTTTATGTGCACCTCTAGGGTCACTTACCATCTCATATGGAAGGAACTTAAATTTAGTTAATGAAACGTAAGATATTTATAGGATAAGTCTCTATGTTTGAAAGGTTGAAAAGATAAACGCTTGTTGCAGGCATCAAAGCCAGGATGCCAGGACCTCTAGGTTAAAAACGCGAAGCCTACCAGCTGCTATAGATAGCAGTTCGGTTAAATTTGTGGAAGAAAAGTTATTTAACAACTACTATTTATATTAAGTTAAAATATTGAAGCATATAACATTATGCTAAAAGATGTACATCATAGTATATAGGAATATATGATTTTCACCCACCACAAGATCCTTCAACACATCTTCGATCAAAAGGAGCAAAACATGAGAATGACGATGGGTGAAACTACTGAACGACTGTGACTACGAAATTCGCTACCATCTAGGCAAAGCAAATGTTGTAGCCGACGCTCATAGTCGTAAGAACCACGTCAAGTGCATTCTACTTCAAAGCATTCATATTCAAATCGATATTCAGCTCCTCATCTCTGAAGTACAACATACCTCAGTCACTGAGGGTAACATGTACAAGTGTACAACGAAATGTCATGTGGCGACGAACTCCAATTAGAAACCAAACCTAATGGTCTTCTATACTTCTTAAATCGTCTTTGGATCCCAAATCGCAGCGATCTTCATACGTTCATCATGAGCGAGGCTCATGAGTCTCGCTATTCTATTCATCCCGGTGTAGACAAAATGTATTAGGATCTTCGTTGCCATTATTGGTGGCCTGACATGAAAAATGATATTTCCCTTTTTGTGGCTAAATGCCTCACTTGCTCCAAAGTCAAAGCCGAACATCAACGACCTTCTGGCTTTCTTGAACAACTAGAGATTCCTGCTTGGAAGCCATGAATTTCATCACTAAACGTCCACGCACTTCTAGTGGTCATGACAGTATTTGGGTAAGCGTTGACCAATTGACTAAATCGGCTCATTTCATTCCTATTTGAGAAGAATATCGAGTTGAGAAATTGTCTCGAATCTACATCAATGAGATTGTAATTCGTCATGGTGTGCCCTTGAACATTATATCCGATTGTGATGGTCGTTTCATCTCCTGATTTTGGCAATCTCTTCAATCAGCTTTGGATACTCGTCTAGACCTTAGCACCGCTTATCATCCTCAAACCGATGGTCGAAAGTTCCGCTCACCTATTTGTTGGAGTAATTTTGTCGAAGCCCAAATCACTAGTCCCGAGTTAATTAAAGAAACTATCGATAAAATTATTCAAATCCATGATAATCTACTCGTTGCTAGAAGTCATCAAAAGAGTTACGCTGATAAACGACACAAACCCCTAAAATTCAAAGTCGGTGACTTGGTACTCCTTAAGGTATCCCCTTGAAAGGGAGTTTTTTGATTTGGAAAGAAAGTAAAACTAGTACCTCATTTTGTTGGCCCATTTAAAATCCTTGAGAGGATTGGGAAAGTGGCTTACAAGCTCGAGCTACCTTCTGAGCTCAACAATGTTCATCCAAGCTTCCACGTATCGAGCCTTCAGAAATGCTTAGCCGTTAAAAACCTCCATATTCCTCTAGATGAAGTGCATATTGATGAATCTATGACTTCGAAGAGAAACCCGTGGAAATCATGGACCGTGATGTCAAACAACTCAAGCATAGTCACATACATATTGTCAAGATTCGATTGGGAATCCAAGCATGGACCGGAACTCACTTGGGAACACGAATACCAAATGAAAACCAAGTATTCACACCTTTTTGGATCAGACTCATTGTAATCAATTTTTGGGGCGAAATCCCTAAAGTATGGGAGACTGTGACCTTTGACTATTTTTCATATTTGTAACCCGACTCGTTTCTATTATCAATGTAATGTCGACTTTTTCAAGCATTTAATCATGAGGAATTTGTGTTTGGTCCTTGTTCCATTGTGTGTGTGTGTGTGTGTGTATATGTGTGTGCTATTATTTATGTTGGGGTCACACCCGATTAACCCGGCTTCTGAACATTGGTGGTTTTTCAAATTAAAAATATTCAAACAAACATTTCAATACTAAATGTCATGTTTTAAACGATTTAAAACATTCACTTTATTTATTTTGGGTCATACCTACAATGCTCGAAAAATACCCGGTATTCACAAAACGACTAGATATATACATATCTATCTAAACTCTTACGTATTTTATCTTCACCCTACTTAGTGAATTCAAATTCACTCCTAATCGCATACACAAACCCGGATAATTCAACAACTTTGACAAAGTATACTTGCCATTTTCATCTAAACTTCTTCTAACCCATCTAGTTTAAGATTAATCAACATAAACTCTAATTACCTTCTTATTTGGCCTCCATTAAAGTTCATATCATAGGGTTCTAGAAACCCCAACCCCATCTTGAATGCCTTTAAGTTGCTAGAGTAAGTACACACAAGTTGGAGTGTGCCAATTGTCAAACTAGATTATCATATCCCTCCTCTTTGACCCCCAACCGCTTTTGATTCATTTAAGTCACCTTTAAATGGATATTTTCGTCCACTTTCCAACTCTTAAGTCCTCATCCACTTCATCCTATAAATACCCAAGCAAAACACTATAATTCTCACACCTTCACCTTCACAGATTTTTATCAGATTCGTTACAGCAATTTCTGTGAACCATATATCCTAATACTTCATCCAAATCCATCCATATTGGCTTGAAATCTTCCTCTGTGAGTCCTCTAAAAATACCAACTGACATCACTCAATTTCGTTGAGAATTCAGCCCTCTAGACAACTTTGAACGACGACTGCTCCAGAATCTCATTACCTTCACTACCTTCTCCCTTCTTGATTACCGTGAGAAAAACCTTTTATTCATGTTCCTTAAATACTCATTCTTGCTTATATCTAAGAACACCCATTTAATAGGTTTGTTGGTTAATCACCTTTAAAGGAAAACTACCCAACTTTTAAGTTAAAATTTTAATCGTCTTGTGGGTTAGCCAAATTAAATAAAATTCTTGAATGACAGAAGACTTACATAAATTCTGTAGAAATTCTTTCAAATCACAGAAGACTTATAGAAATTCTATATAAATTATGTGAAATCACAGAAGACTTACATAAATTCTGTAGAAATTCTGTAAAATCAAAGATTCTCTATTAGACTTTAAATTGGCCATATCTTGGTCATAACAAACTGAAATTACAAAAACTCACTCAATGATTAAGTTCGTCGAGTTAGCTTTTCAATGGTAACTTGCTTGTTTTCTAATTCAACATGAGGTGTTCACAACAGTCCCTACACGACAGGTGCGCATTTATGTACCTTCTGTTTTGAGAGGTTGTTTCGAGCTACTTCTTAACATTTTCTTAAGTGTCTTTTAAACAAAAGTTGTTCGGAATACTTTAAACCAACAATGTGTAAACTTTGGTAATTTATAGATGACGTTGGATATTTTAAAAATGCACTTAAAGTCACAGCTCATAATTAAGCTGTCCAAATCCTCAAAATAAATCACTAAACCAATAATCAATATATATATCACCAACGGTTAACGGGTTAACTCACTAAACAAGACTCAACTAGTCTAAGTGGGTCACTTAGAAAATTAACCCATATCACTAAACCTTAAGTTGTCTTTATATAATTTAGGACACGGATAGGCTATCCTCATATCACACGGACTATTCTCATATTTCACTTATTGATCAAGTGAGTATTCATATCCCTTTCCTTTTCACGTTTGGTATGTAACATGTATATACATTCAAATATCAATTCTTATTTCATTTTACAAATTATGCGATTTCATTCTATGTCTATGTGTGATTACATCCTATATGTTAAACTATGGTGTTTTTATACAAATTATATTTTCAAGTGTAATCATTAACATACAAGCCTAAGGTAACAATGATGGATCCATTGGACTGACAACCCACCTGAATTTGACCGGTTTGACATTCGGGTGATTGAAACAAATTTCAAAACTTAACTTGCGAGTTAAGGGCGCTAGTCAACAAAGGTTTGGTTATGCACATTCAAATTCAGTATTGGTTTATTTATACATGCATGTGTCTACATTTGACATTTGAGTCGCTTTCAATATACTATATGTAATTATAACTCTATGTTTACTCACCAACTATTTTAGTTGACCCTGTCCATTTTTATACATGTTACAGAAAATGCAGTTTGAGCTATACTCGGTTGATGCCACATCTAGGATGATTTGGACATAGATTTAATTAAATCGTACTTTAATTGATGTCATGATATGTGAATTTGAACCTACTATTTTTAATTAGAATTTGGTAATGATTAATTACTAAGACTTTAATTAGTGTCATGAGCATTTGGATAATCATCACGCCCCGATGAATTTCGCCGTCGGTTAGGATGTGACAATGGCCGGAAAAAAAATAGTTTCTATACATATATAAAGATTAGATATTTAGTTTACACTTGATAAAAATTTTGATTTATGTTCTTTCTCCATAAATATTATGTCCCCAATTTATTTTGAAGAAAATTCTAGTTTTTTTCTTAATTTTTTTTCAGGTTCCCTCCATTTCTTTTCCATGGTGTAACATGTGGTTTTTGAAAAGAAAGAGGTTTTATCACTCGTGTTTTGCTATGAACGCGTTGCCATGGAAATAGCATGATCACACAAAACAGTTACATTGCTATAATCACCAAGTAAAGAAAACAAAAATTAAAAAACGCGTAACAACCAAACTCTTAAAGTATCAGGCCTACGACCTAAAAAGTATGTTACACAATTGTACATATCATACCACAAACTCCTTTATTAAATTCATTGAGATTATAAATATAAATAAAAATTATATGCTGCATAACTATGACTATTACACCACCAACATAACACCAACTCAGTTGTTAAACAAACAAGACTATACATATTATACTACGAAATCATGTGTTAATTTTGTTGCTGTTGATAAGAAAGAAATGGATAAGAAACAAGAAACAAATTATCATTTTACTGTGTCACATGACGCCCACTAAAATAGCGACATGACATGTTGCTAGTGGATAAACAATTTACTGTAGCTAGGCACACAGATTTTATATATATATATACACTTTGATAATTTTCTAGCACTCTTCTTAGAACTTTTTTTTAAAATGGTATGTATTAAAAAGTATTTGGTTTATTAGAGATTTTATTTATACATACAATTTGATAATTTTCTAGCACTCTTCTTAAAACTTTTTTTTTAGAAATGGTGTGTATTAAAAAGTATTTGGTTTATGGTTTTGAAAATTTTCTATTTGGTAAATGAATTGTTTGTTTTTTCTAGTAGCAGAATTCACTGAGTTTGCTGATATGAGTAGTAAAGTTGTCAGAATTTGCAATTGGCAGTAGCAAACTTGACTGACTTTGCTACTTTGCTACTTTGCTACTGCCAGTAGCAAACTTTCAGACTTTATTTTGAAAGTAGCAAACTTGACTAACATTACTAATGCAATAGAAAACTTTCAGACTTTACTACTGCGAGTAGCAAACTTAATGTTTACTACTTTAACCAACAAAAGTAGTCACTATTCGCAAATATTTACTTTATCACCCTTGAGTTGAAAATATGGCTGGAAATTAAAGTAAAGTTTGTAACTATGAGTAGCAATAGTAGCAAACTTTGATGAAACACTATTTTTTAAAATGAAGATACATCACTAGAGGAGTGTGGTAAAACATGAATATTTGAATATTCGAACCTTTCCATTTACTATCCATTTATAATAATACTATAATCCAAATATAAAGGTGGACTTTCTCCCCAAGTTAAACATATTTTCCATGTCTGAATTCTAAAAGTCCTAATTTCTTAATACTTAAAACTTCTAGTCAAAGGATTTAATTAGGAGTTGGTATTTCTTAAAAATACTTAAAACGTGGATATTTGGTCATTAATACTACAATAGGCATTTAGGAACTTAAATCTTAATCTTTGTTTCACCACAACAATTATCCATATTTATCCATTACTATTTTTTTATTAACATTTATCACCACATGACATTTATCAATATTTATTTATCCACGACTATGTTTTTCAACTTTGCAGACTACATGCAACCAACCTGCATTACAATTTTTTCACACTACTAGAAAACTGGGCATTTGTGACCGTTATTTTAGTCGCAAACTGGTCGTAATTGCCCTTTTGCGATCGATTTGCGACCGAAATGACGGCCGCAAATACCTTTGACGCTAAAGCTCATTTGCGATCGAATTTGCGACTGAAATAAACTAAACAATAATAATAACTTGTAAATATATTTTTTTAAATATGAGACCCATAAAAGTGGGTTGCAAAATATTGCAACCGATTTGCGACTGAAATTTTATATTATTTTTTAATTTTTTTCATTATTATTTTGCCACCGATTTGCAACCGTCTTAAGAGCGTTGCAATTTTCGTGATCGTTTTGCGACGGAATATCGACGGTCGCAAATTTTGCCACCGTATTGCGACCGGACTAATTTTCTTCCTTAATTTTGCGACTGGTATGAGTTCGGTCGCAACTCAGTTGCAAATTTTGCGACTACACTCTTCGGTCACAAAATCAGGTCCCAAATACCTAGTTTTCTAGTAGTGTCAACTTTGCAGAAAACACTCTAATTTTGTTTGGCGATGATTTTTTTATACATGAAGTTTACTACTTGGACTAGCAAACTATTCCTTTATGAATGAAGAGTAAGGAAAAAATACATCCAACATTAATCACTAACTTCAAACACTATTTTTTTTCTAGCATTTCCTTTTCAACACTATATTTTTAGCATCCAACAACATTCACTAAAAATGAGTATTTGGCTTAATTAACCCGATCCACTTGTTGGTGACATTTTTTTCCTTCAAAAGAGCACCGTGCGATCGGCTTATTCCATCAAGCCTCGGATGATGAAGGGGTTTTGAATGTGAAACGCGGTCATAAAAAACCTTTGCCACTTTTAGAAGATGGTCGTATTGATTTTAGAGTTAGAAAAGTTATATAGGATGCCAGTTTTGGTGGTGTTACCATAAAGTCAATGGCGGTTTAATAACGGTATTAGTTATATGGGGTTTACCAATTGAGGGCACGTTTGATTATTATGTGTTTATTTGGAGGTTCCTTATTTTGTGATATCTCAAACAACACGACACCTTTGTTACTTTGAGATCACCTAGTTGATTTATCACGTTGTCCTCTAATTAGTTAGGGTAGGACAGTACTCGTCTGTTTGTACCAAAATTTATGTAAGGCGACTCATCCTGGCTGCCAATACGTTGGTGGTCCTACATACATATTACAGTTATGAATATGGGAGGGGTTTAGATATTTTGCACTGAGGACAAGTTCAAGATACAAAATTGAAAAATCTTTGGGTGCTAGGTATGTTTTAAAACATCTAGTTTATGATCTTCTAGAACAAATTATTGTTACTATTTATCTAACTTATAATATTTAGATGGCGGGAGCCTTTGAGCCATCGTGACACACCTAGGCATGTATTGAAAGCATTTCGTTCTCGGTTACAATCCGTATGCGATGGCCAGGTATATATAATTATATTTGATTTAAATTGTCCTAGATATTGTTCTAATTTATAATTTAATAAAATCAGTTTATCTTGACTCCGTATGTTCATTCACTACTAGAAAACCTAGCATTTATGAGGCGTAATGTGCGTCATAAAGGGGTCTGATGACGCGCAAATACGTGTTAAGGAAGCCCATGTCATAAAGAGAGATGATCGCATTTTGCGTGTCATCTGCTTATGACGTGCATCTATGATGCACAACGCACGTCATAAAGGCACACAGATGCGTGTCAAGGAATTTCCCATCATAAATAGATATGATGAGCATTTTGCATGTCATCTGTATATGACGCGCAATGCACATCATAAACGCACGCAAATGCGCGTCAAGGAAGCCCCCCATTATAAAAGGAGATGACACGCATTTTGCATGTCATCTGCTTATGTGTCACATCCCCAAAATCCACCTACAGAGTATTACTGCATTGGAGGAGTGATAAAACGAGATCTCAGTCATTAGACACACATGACATTCTATATGTAAGAGAAACCGTTTAAAATCAAAGTTTTAAAGTTCATAAAAGTTCAACAAACAATTTTAGTGTGGATGCGTAAATAAACAGACAATGTTTTAAAGTTCCACGGCCACGACACTTAAAAGTTTAACGGTTTCATCAAACATGCATAAGTTTATGAAAAGACCATGAACCTCCTAATCGTGC
Source organism: Deinandra increscens subsp. villosa (assembly GCA_039602395.1). NCBI lineage: Eukaryota > Viridiplantae > Streptophyta > Magnoliopsida > Asterales > Asteraceae > Deinandra > Deinandra increscens. Next base: position 48,192,232 of record JBCNJP010000024.1, on the reverse strand, counting down.
TCCCTAGCGGATGCCGTCTAAAGACCTGAGAAAAAAAATGCTAAAAAGTGTCAACACATGGTTGGTGAATTCACAGAGTTTAAGTAAAAGAAGCAGATAAATAAACATTTATCAAAAAGTAAGTAAACCCAGTTAGTCTCTACAATACCTAACCAAAAGCAGGATCTCAAATCCCGTTAAGCTGATTTATTAACCCGTGGATAGCTAGGCCATAGTTTTATAGAAACCCATAGGATTCATGTCCCAATTACTGACAATTTTAAGACTTTTCCTTCTCCCCATGCCATTTTCCGAGCATGGTGAAGCTGGGACAATATAATACATGTTGCACTCCTTCAGAGACAAGTGGGGTTAGAGCGACTAGCTCGGGTAGGGCTTCTCAAACCCAGTAGATCTACCTCATACATCCCCGTTATCAATGATATTCATGGTACATTGTAGAAGGACTTTCATGGAAAATAGATTCATCTATGGTTTATAAAAGTTTGGTATATAACATCAAAGTTTGTGTCTATAAGAATCAACGTTATCGCATGTCTTCTCCCCCAAAAGTCAAAAAAGTTAAAGTAGGGGACGTAAACTCACATTGGGTGCATAAATGAAACAAAGAAACAAAAATCTTCAAAGAGATGGTGAATCCTCTAGACTTCACCTAAGACACATAACCGTGTAAGTACTGCATGTTCGTGTTGGCCGACCATCCTGATAAACGCGAACATAAGACAAATTGACTCGATAACACATTGTTGGTTAATTAATGTTTTCTAATATTTATCCTAACACGTTTATGCAATACACCATGTTATCAAGTAATAAATATTCAAATGTGACAATTAATTATAAATTGTCCCGCATATACGATGTAAGATCAACGGGGCGATCTTACAAAATTTTATCATTCCCACCAAGGTAGGAGACATAGGATTTGTACACGCGTACAACCTACAATTAATTTGACCTACTCATGTAACCAAGCAAGCAACCATACATAGGTTCATACGCATACATCACACATAAATAATTAATTAATCTAAAATATATATTTATTGCACATAATCATATTCACGTACAAGTCATGTTTTTATTATACGTTAAGCATAGAAATTTCATGTCTAACACATTACAAGTCATATTTATCATTCGCAATTGCATGCATACATCAATCATCATCACACAATAACCCTTTGTACGTTAAAAACATACATTTATGTAAAAATCCTATATGTACTAATTAAACATGCATCTTTTACGTAGATCTTTTAATCTAGCAAGCAAATCATCCTCCAATATCACATTAAACACCATACATGCGGGATCTCATATAAATCTAACACATTTAAGGTAAGATGATCATCAAGATAACATTTTTATACAATAATAAGCATGCAGAACATACGTTTTCGATTTACATAACATCTTTCACGTAAAGTTTGCATCATTATGAATTTAAAACCCTAAATCTAGCATTTGCATGTATCCATGACAAGATCTATTCATAAAAACATAACCTTCAACCTCATGCAATAAACAAAACCCTAGATCTAGCATAAATCAACATCATCCGTCATTTTTGCACATAAAGTCTCAACATTTAACATCAAATCTCATAGATCTAAGCATGAAACATCATATAAACATCATATGAACCTAGATCTAGCATAAAGATTGATATTGATGATTTTTAAACAAGTAAAACCAAGAAAATAAACATACCAACGAGGTAGGATGCGAAAGAGGTTGAAAACGATCTTGAAATCTCAACCGAACCCATCAAAACTTGATGAATATGATGGGGAATTCGTGGTCAGCAGGTATAGGAGGTTTAGATAGGATTTGGGGCTGAAATGAGGTGAAATGGGGCTTAAGGATGCTTAAATAGCGAAACCCTAATTTTTTTGCTGACTTAACATCATTGCGGACCGTGGATGGCCTGGCCAGGGAAACCCACGGTCTGCGAGGCGCCCTAGTCAGCAGCCCCGGTTGAGTTTTTTTGTTTTTCGATGTCTTAACCATGGTTTATAAAGATTTTGCTTTTCCTTTATTTCCCATCATATTTATCACATTTAAACCAACAAAATCAAGTACAAACATGCCAATAATATAATACATTCATAGATTAGCTTCACGTAACATGTTCGCATGCACATTGTAAAATGTACCGGTTTTATTGGTTTAAATGTGATAAATATGTTCACGTAACACGTTGGCATGCACATTGTAAAACATACCGGTTTTTAGTTAATCACCAATATTTCAAGACTCGACTTTATGTGTGATGTTTTGTGATATGTTTAAGCATACTATACTCATCTAATACCTTAATTGACACGCTACGCCAATATTCACTATTTTTGGTTTTGCCAATTTTATCAGTTTTCAATGTTCGGGTCCCACCTGACGGGTCAGATAGTCCCATTATGACACGCATTTTTACGTGTCATGATTTTAAATTTTTTTAAACAAATATTTTTTTGTAGAATCACTAATTTCCATATAATTGATAATTAATCTCATAATACAAAACACAATGCATATATAGAAATATAATGCATTTCATATATAGCAAAACAATTCATTTCATACATACTAAGAAATATTCCAAGTTAACAAACATGTTTACGTTGATACAATATATGATCACCAGATTGACATAACATTTGTGCTACTGTTTGTACAAGCATCATCATTTTTCTGCTGCAACTCAAAATTGAACTACAAGAGTCATCTACAGGTATGTCATCCCAAAAGAAGTGTGCATAAAGAGAAGAAAAACAAAAGAAAATGTGTGTTTCTTGAATCCAATGCCCTTCAAAATAAAATTGTGGATAAAACAGAACCTGGCAAGCTTTAAAAGCAACCCGACCATTATCCCTATCATCCCATCGGTTATCACGAGTTTTATCGAAAATCCGGGACTCTTTTTATGATTCTTTTTCTTTAGCATATCCTAAGAATAGGTAAATATATATTATTAATGTAAGAATCAAATATCAAGGGGAAACAATTATTTCTTATGTGAAGATCATATCAGTACCTCTTATTAATACTTAAAAATCAATCAAATCAAATGTAGACGTGCTTCTTAGGAAAATGAGGCATGTTAGATGTAAATTTAACTAAATAACCAACTACAATGCGAGGGTAAAAAGGTAAATATACAAGATCCTGTTGCAGCTGGGTTGCTTCTTTCACAGTTACATCCATAGCGGCTCTTGCAGTCTGACTTGTGGCTCTTGTGTGAGCGTGAATGAAAACATAGGACGATGGAGTGGGATGACACACAATTTTAACAACTTTACTCCGTGTTTTTTTCTTTCTTTATGACTGTGTTTTTATGACACACAAAAATGACGTCGTCTACTCTTCTAATTTTAGAAACTATGATAGTTTTTATGACACGCACATTTGCGCGTCATAAAACTAATGTGTGTTATAATTCATGCGTTACTAAAGATCATTTTTCTAGTAGTGATTGTTTTAATCGAATACCGCCAAAGTGTAGATCTGGTAAAGGAGTTATATGACTGAGTGTCATATAATTTTTTGGAGTATTGTTGAGCCGTATTCACCTACTTGTGTAATGAGACCACTTCGGAAGGTTTTATAAAATCCCTCCACCGATATGAATAATCAAAGATGAACATCACAAATTTCATGGTTTGAATCTAACTGGAAAAGGCTATATTGATTGGCCACATCATCATTGGGAGTACGTGAGATCATTGCATGAGCGCCATCTTCACGTGGTAGTTAGGGATTCCATGCTATTGTGATTGATCACATCACCAATGGGAGTATGTGAGATCATCACATGAGTGAAGGCTACATGACTTGGTGTAGGTCTCGTATCATCCTGTACATAACCAATCCAGGGTTGGTGGGGGAATCCAAAGTGGATTTCAAGATGATGGGGCAGGATATATTCTATGCATACAATGTAGTTATTTTGTACTAATTATCGCCTTCATATGCAGCATACAATGTAGTTATTTTGTACTAATTATCGCCTTCATATGCAGAATCAATTCTATTTTTAAATTATGAATAAATGTGAAACTTTTTTAGTTTTAAATTACCTACTTTGAATAAAGATATCTCTCTAGTATTACCAAATTTTTAGTAGTTATCTAGTAGTTATATTTATTTAGGTGGGGGTTTTACCGGTGGCTACTCGCAGGCCGGGTTTCCTCCTAACTAGGACAAGGAGGAGGTGTACTGACTCGCTCGCACCCGCAGACTTAAGACACTCTCAGAGACACTAAGTCATCGTGTTGGGCTGAGCATCAGGTTCGATTGAGAAACCGCTGTTAAAAAAAAGTTATATCTATTTAGGTCTGAACGACACATTTAAAAATATAAAAACATAATAACATACCAATAAACCCATCGTATTAAAACCGTAGATCAGTGATTTGCATAGGGACATTGTGTTCTTCTATGACCAGTTTCTTTGCATGATCGGCATCTATACTTTCTAGGTCTATCCGGACAATGAGCATCTATCTTGTTTCTTATCCTTCTAGCGAGCCTCCTACCACATACTGTTGTAACTTTTGACGGGTATCCTCGGATTCTCCAACTGGCACTCCTCCAGAGACCCTTATGACTCACGGGGAAATAATGCGCAAAATATTGTTGTCGATATGTAGCATTATGGAAACGTGAATTCACAATGTCATGAGGCTTCCCTCCCCTATGATAACAAACGGCAATAGCATATTAGCATGCGGACATGGTTATCTCTCTATTTGCCATTTGTGACATGTGCACACTTTCACGCCATAGTCAACAGTATACTCATTACCACTTTCAGCAATGCTTTCCCCCTTGACATGACCTCGTATCTCGCATCTCGGTCATCATACTGAGATACATCGTGGCTACTTGTGTGTCTATCCTGATTTGTAAACAATCATCACATTCGAGGTGGCGAAGCAACTTCGCACTTCATGGTAATCTCAGTGTGCTTTACATACAAAGATATGTCTTTCTGAGACGTATAGTCATTAGTCAATACATGCTTTTATTGGTAACAACCGGGCATCATGTAATACATTGTTCAAGCTTTCAGAAATGTTTGTTGTTAGGTTACCCCCAACGACGATGACCTGTATCACCAACAAGGGTCCACTAGCTTTCTTTTAATAGATTTCAAGTATTGCCACGCCCTCTCGTTGATATCCCTCATGTGACGCCCACTCCCAGACTTGGCACCAGGAGGGGTCACTCATCGGATTTACTCATGAACACGTGGCACAACAGAGATAAGCAGCGGAAAAAATTAAAACTTTTATTTATTATAAAGCCAAGTACGTAAAGTAATTGAGATAATTTATAATCTATCTATATAGCGACTAACTATACCTGTCTTTATTTATCTACAACTAACCAGCACGTTCATCAGCTTCCTCTATAGCTTGCCCGATCAATCTCTTATCACGAGGGCTCCGCCCTTGCTCCCAGACGTGTCACCTACACCTGACACACATATGGTTTTGGGAAAAGCTCAGCTTACGCTTGTGAGTTCTACATTTTAAAAATATTACTTCGTTCGTGAGGTTAAAACCTTTGGACCTGCAAAATTCCTTTTTACAAATATTTATCAAGTATAACACATAACAAGTCATACATAACATATATAACATCATAATCAAACACATTTCTTTAGAAAACATCTACCTCGATAACCTTTAACTCCTATGACCTGAATTCCATACACCTCTATACCTTCTAGTTTCGAAAACTGCTCAGGTGACTTTATCTAGAAGCCCCCAACCTTAGTACCGGCAACCGTTCTATTCCTTCTATACCTTCCCGGTCTCAAATACTGCTCAGGTGACTTCATCTGGAAGCCCCTAACCTCAGCAACGACAACCGTCCTACATTCCGTCCTTCCAGTTTCGAATACCGCTCAGGTGACTTCATCTGGAAGCCCCCAACCTCAGTATCGACCACTGTTCTCGTAACCTTAACTCTTAAGACGTTCTATTCTATCGAACATCTCCTTATCCACCAAAGTACTACTACTCGCCCCTAGTTAGATATCCGGATGACTTACGTGTGCTAATAAACATGATAATGTACTCATATACTGCAACAAATGAACATCCTTCAATGTATACAGGATGTACCAGCGGCGTATCCTCCACACTTTCAATATACCGGGTAACTATACTACCATGCTTGTATACAGGATGTACCAGCGGCGTATCCATCACATAATAATATAGCAAATGCATCACCTGTTCTCATATAATCATACATTCTCACTTATGCGTTTATTAACAAACCCTTATCATTTGGATACCTAATTTCAAAGTAAATATAGCACATAACCCTAATAATTATTTCATATGCATTATTCTATCATAATCATTTCATATACATTACTAACATGTATAACCATTCATAAGCATCTTCAAAACATAACACGTATCACTTTAAACAATTCATCAATTTATCAGTTAAGATAAGCAAACTTTCAGATAAAAGCATTTCAAATACTTTTTAGGTAAACAGTTAAACATTGTATGTATATCAGCCTAAAAACATTAAAGCAATTAAAACATTTAAAAGTGGGCTCATAGAACTCACCTTATCTATTTACTCATTATACTCAGACGGAACCTCCGACAGAATCCTTCGGTTAACCTAATTCGCGTATCGTATGGCATTAACACAAGGTGTTAACTTAATAATATCTAATTATTAAGGTTTACTTCTTTTTAGGTCAAAATGACCAAAATACCCCTATAGGTATATTATCCCTTTTAATATGAAGACGAGCATTCCTAAAAGTTAACGCTTACCCCAGGATCGCCTAGTGAGGTATGCCAGGTCCCAGTTGAGATTTATGCGACACCCCTGCTTTGCCAGAAACCCCAGTGTACAGACGCTTACCCTTCCGGTCCGCACGAACTTTTAAATATCCGACTAGCTCGGTATTTTAAATACTACATCATTTATCCATTTTAACCCCATATATACTTATTATATATAAATATAGTTCCATACCAAAAATCAAGTACCCATACCCCCGGATTATTTTATATTAAATAATCATAATTCAAAACCCTAATTTCATATATATCTCGGTTCTTTATCAAAACTCATTTTCTTTTCAAACCAACTTAGGGTATTATCCATTATGACATTTTATAATATACTTTAAAATATCAAATCTTAATTCAACACCGTTTATTCAATTTGGGCAGAACAACGTTACGAAAACCCTAATTTTTACCCGTTAACAAAACTTTAACCAAACCTTTTCCGATTGTGAAATAAATAGGGCTTTTCTTAAAACGTATCATTTTAGGATTAAGTATAAAAATTTTGACCCTAATTCCCACCCGATTATCCGATTTTAGCAAAACAAGCTCAAGAACCCTAATTTTTGCATAATTTTAGAAATCATACTTAGACATAATATTAACAAAAAATGAGATAGGTTATTGTTAAGCATAGGGTGTGCAAACGGGTTTTACCCGTCATACCCGTACCCGACCCGTACCAAACCCGTACCCGTTTAAGTCAATAAAGTAAACCCGTACCCGTACTTTTATTTACAGGGTTTAGCCGGGTCCAGACCCGCAGGGTTTAAGGGTATTCGAGTCTTGACCCATACCCGTTAAATAACCACATGTTCATACAATCTAAAAGTCTAAGATTAAGTAATCCACATGCAATGTAACAAAGTTGGAGGTAGAATGTGCCAAAACAGTGATTCAAATCAAAATGAATACGAATATGAAACTTGAATGCTTGAACCACACAAAAATAAAGAATCTATTAGAAACTTACAATTTTGAATTTGTGATAGTAACTCACTTTTCGTTAATTGAAAAATTTGTGTTTCGTAAATAAATAAATTATAGATGTTAAAACTCAAAATTACTAATTAGTATGAATATATTTTATATTTTGAATGTCTTCCAGTCCGATCCCAACCATGTATTTTCGAAATCATGGATAATCAATATGTTTCACAAATATTAAGATTATATATTTCAAAACTAAACAATATTAATTTAAATGCATATCCAATCCTAAAAGTTTTTATGTTTTGCGTATATGTGCGACATTTTTTTTTTGTTTACATACTTATTAGTTATTTTATTTTGTTCCAATGAATGCGACCTACAGGATTCATATATCAAATCGTACAAAACGGGTCTTACCCGTTAAAACCCATACCCGACCCGTACCCGATTAACACTATTTTCAAAACCCGCGACCCGACCCGTATATTAAAAACAGGGTCCACACAGGGTCGGGTCTGTCGGGTTTACCGGGTCTACAGGGTCAAACCCGTTTCTTGCTCACCCCTACAGCATACCAAATAAGGGGTGTCTGCAGAAAGTCGGCTTCTAACTCTTCTCCGATTGCTCGTATTGCTCCGACGAAGTTCTGGCTCGTTTTTAAGGTGTTTCGGGTGTTAAATCGTGAATTGGCGAGTTGATATGAAGCAATTGACGTCCTATTTATACCCATCATGGTCGCAGGAGGTAGGAACAAGTGTCTATGGAGACTAATTGCATTAAAACGACGCGTATACGGATCAAACGTGTAGAACAAGTTTATAACGTGGTTGATTATCAACCTGGTCATGAAATTGGGCGGAGGGTCGTGAGGTTTGAGCCTCAGGTGTTGCGACCCGCGAGGCAGTTTGCCATATTGGCAGTTTTGGTCCTTGGACTTTATATTTACATTTTAGCCCCCAGACTTCTACCAAACTATTATTTTATGTACTAAAACATTATAGGGCATTTTATAAAGGTTTCTAAGGCTCAGGACATGCTCGATGATATACGTATACATACGTATATATATTTATATTTATATATATGTCTTTCATTATTTTACGTTCTAGCTCCTCAAATTTTACATTACTTATCATTTCATGCTACGAATCATATTAGGATATACTTTTACTAACTTCTAAGCCTCAAAATACTTATTATAATTATAGATACGTATAATATCCATATACGTTTATATCTTTGCATAAATTACACTTTTAGTCATTCTACTTTCCCGTTAACTATTAAGACACGTATTTACACGCATATATCCATCAATTCACACATGTATCATTATGCTATTCATATGAACACATATTCATATCATATATTACTTTCTTTACCGTTTAACACATCCGTTTATGCATATTTCATCATGTTAGCTATAAAACACGTATTTCTAGGACATGCAACCTATCCAATGCATAGTCTTACCACATTTATCAATTAAGCTCATGTATTTATATCATAGACATGTATTTACTATATATATCATGTATCTGTGAAATTTGGGATGTTACACCTCATCTCCCTTATAGCCAATAGATAATGTTTGTTTCACAACGTTGCCTTTATGTATATAAATTTTTGTAGTGTGATATTTAACTAGACTTTTAATTTTAACGTCATCACGTAATCTTTTTATATTTCGGTTTTATTTACGTTACACTTTATCAATGCAACTGGTTTTTTGCCCACATTATCCCACGACAACGCACGTCTCATAAAATCAAGTTAGTTATAGAAACTAAAATAATTAAACTTGATAAGCGATAAAAATTTGATGTGGCAAATGACAGTGGACAAAACAGACAAAAAAAAAGTTATCTGGAAAATGATGAGTGGTCGATTTCGGTACTATCTGTGATTTATAATTTGTAAATTGTTATATATATAAATATAATGTCTTTACCTATATTTTATTACTCTTGTATTGTCACGGAATGACGTGGGTATAGAAACAATTACATTGCTAAAACGTAACATAAATAAAACGGAAATATAAAAAGAATACGGAACGACGTTAAAATTAAAAGTTTATTAAACATCACACTACAAAAAAATAGATACTTAAAGGCAATGGTGTGAAATTAACACTAAAACCAATAAAACGCTATAAAAACGATTTAAAAGAAATTATATTTTTAAAAATAGAGTGAGATTATGTAAAGAAAAATTTATGAAGTTATCACGACTCGGATACACACAATTAATAAGGTTATCTTTAATTTAATTAAAAGAAGTTATATTTTTTATCTAAAAAGTTATAATCTAATCGCTTATAATAAATTAAATGAATTAATTATTTGATTAAGAAAATGGTAAAAACTCTCCAATGGCCAAATGATAATTAATCTCAACTTTTGTCAATGACAAAATGATAAATAATTTCAACTTTGTCTTTTGTATATAGATATATAGAGTTGGGTTCTAGTAAAAAGTCATTTTTTTAAGAAAGTGTAGGAAGCAATAATAACATGACGTGTGGACTTTCATTAAAATCAATGGGAGAGGCATTAAAGTAAAATTTTCATAACGGTTTTATTTTTAAATTTTTTGAATTAGTTATGATTCCTAATTTTTTTTTTTTGAATATTATGATCTGAATGGGTTGATATTTTATTTTCTAGCCTAAAATTTTAATTTCTTAATCCGGTATGATCAATGAAGATAATGATACATATTTTTGTTTGTTTAGTAATTAGTTTTGTATGATTTTATTTGATGTGTTTTTGTGTTATTTTCTTAAGTGTATTTCACTTTTTGATTAGTGAGTTATAATATACTATGTGGTACATTATGATGTGTTGAATTGTTACTATGGTCAGGGAATTAGGATGTATAATGAGTTAGGATGTGTTGTATAGTGAATTAGAGTATATTGTGTAATGTGTTAGGTTTGTGTAAACGATGTGTTAGATTTGATTGACGATTTTAATACTTAAAACACTATGTTGAAATAAATTAACACATTTGAGAAGAAAAAAATAAAACGCCATGATTAAAGCTAAAACACAATATTGAAATCCAAACACAATGTTGCAAATTCTCACTTGGTAAATAAAACTAAAAAAATGTTTTTATTTATATTTTTATATAACAATACTATAAAAATTAAAAGCTGATCGATTTTATGGTATATATTTTTCTTAAAACTATTAATATATTAAAAAGTTATTTACATTTTAAAAAGGAAAATTGGATTTAAATAATCCCAAGATTTACTAATTGGCCGGCAATAATCCCACATTTAAAAATCATTCTCACTAGTCCCAACTTTCACCCAATTTTTTTTTAATGGACCCGCCGTTAACTTTTTTAACACCGTTAAATGAATGCTGACGTGGCATGCTGACATGTAATAATTCATTTATTTTTTAATTCTTTTTTCCATGTCATATTCCAAATCATATTTTTCCTAAATTCTTAAATAGAAAAATCTATCCATCCTCCAAATCTGTAACCTACGTATACGAACCTGCCTCCCGCAAGTCGTTCCACCGGCGAATTTTAAGGATTTTCCGGCGAGTTCGTAGCCGTCGTGGAGAGCTTTGGAGATTGTGGAATGATATTTTTTATCGGAAATGTACAGAGGTATTCAAGAGAGAAACCCCAAATCCGTATGAACTTTGATCGGTCACGGGCTCTTCAAAACCCAATGAATCACAAAATTAAACACACGAGAGCGCTCGAAATCAACACACGAGCAGAACCAGATGTGGTTTGAATCAGTTTCGTTATGATTTGAGAAACCTGATGAAGAACACGGTTGCGATGATGAACAATTTGATTTTAATCTAATCCTCGATGAAATTCAAAATTGAATACATCAGAAGACTCGAAATCGAAAACTAAACGTAATGGAACTAGATTTGAAAGGATTTGGTAAATGTTTGAGGATACGAGGTCGACGGTGCGACAGAGGTCTGTGATGAAAATAGAGATATGATCAAAATCATGAAATTGAAAATTGAGATATGGACAAAAATAGGAACCACGTGGTCTGTGATGAAAAATTGAAAATATATCATGAAGCAGGAGATTACATATGGATTTGATCGGATTGAGATGGAAGCGGTGGAGGCTTTGGCCGGATTAATGTTCCGGCGGAGGACTATCTCGGAACTTCTAAATCGAACAAAAATTCTCCACGACGGCCATGAACTCGCCGGAAAAGTCCTCAAAATTCTAGCTGGTGAACAACTTAGGAGAGGCAGTTGTTTAGGGATCTGGAGGCTGTATAGATTTTTTTTATTTAAGGATAAGGAAAAATCTGATTTGGAAGATGATGTGGAAAAAAAAATTAAAAAATAAAAAGATTATTACATGTCATTATGCCACGTTAGCATTCATTTAACGGTGTTAATAAAGTTAACGGTGGGTCCATTAAAAAAAATTGGGTGAAAGTTGGGACTGTTGAAAATGATTTTTAAATGTGGGATTACTGCCGGCCAATAGGTGAAAGTTAGGATTATTTAAATCCAATTTTCCTTTTAAAAAACATGAAAGAAGTTTATTAAAACTATTAAATTTCTAAAAAAACAATTAACAATTAATACTTTGATGCAAATTAAAGACTATCTACCCATTTTTCAACTTGCAAGTATTTAATCCAAACATGTTTAAGTTTTTATTGACTTTCAATCTTGACCTTTGAAAAACTCAATAAAAAATCAAGAGTGGACAGTCGGACGGATTGCTTGGCCAAGGAAGGTTTGGCTATCTTCTGCTTGACTAGCTACAAGGAGGTTGTTTCGGATTGTTGTCTTTTATTCGGGCTTGAATGGGAAAAAGAGTTAGGGACAATGGAGGGAGATGGATCATCCGGCTCAGACCTAGGCTGACTCATTCCTCATCGTCATTCCAGGTCTACCCTCGTGTATAAATTGATAGTGTATGTGGGATACTTCCGTACGGACAGATCATAGTGTGAGTAGGTCCGGTACTAAGTATGATAGTCCGGAAGGAGTTAATCATCATTCCTCAAGTTGCTGAGGAGGGTATTTATAATACTTACACTTTGTCTTAGCGTCATTTAGGCCTCATCCTATTTTAGGTATGAGCGGATGTTACGGGCGAGCGTTACAGGTGGATACTTATGACAAATGCGGCTTGCAGGCGTAGACTGGGTGCTTCAACCTTACTTTTATCTTTCATGGGAGCCGCGCGGCAATCACGTACCTGGGTGAGTTGCCCCGGCCGGAGTGTGTTTGTCGTGCCGGCTCTACTAAATCGGTGTCGTGCGTTCCAATGTTGTTGTCTTCTTGGCGGGTGTACACGGGTTGATCCGACTCTGACGGGTGGATCCGGCCCAAACTTACATCATTACTCATCTAATAGTCAAAAACTCTTCCTACACTTCTTAGAAAAAAAATTAACTTTTTACTATAACCCTACCCTAGATATATTCCAAATCGACTTGGACGTGTATGAGCATTGATAATGTATGTTTCAAACAAAAATGTCAACTTTTGACCTGGAAGGGAGTGTGGTACGTAACCAAATGTATCATACGCTTGTTCATTGAGTGACATGGTTCTCGTGATTATTCATTGTTTATCTTCAAATCGATAATTCAAATGCATGTCATAATCATTAATAGCCAATCAAGGTTGATAGTTGTGACCTATATATGAAATTTATACCAATTAACATCTAATGGTTTAAGAAAGTAAGAATGTAGATTGAATTTTTGAGAAATAATGATAATTAATGTAAAACAATTTACATTTCATGTAATGTATAAATATTTTTAATTAATTATCAAATCATCCGGTTTCCGAGGCTGAGTTCTCAAAGTTCTTATTTTTTATATTATCAAGTCATTATGTTACCGGTTTTGTTAGGTGGATATACTTGAAGAGACGTTGAGAAACATATACTGATATAGCCACGATTCTAAAGAAGATAACGCTCAACAATAAGAAATCATATTTATTACCATAAATAATTCATACAATCTTTGCATAGAAAAAAAAAGTCAACCGTCAAACCTAATTGCTAAGAGTATGGGTCGTGAACCACACTATCACGTATTTACATAGTGTGGTTGGCATGAAACATAACTCTTTTCGGTCTCTACGTTTTCACATGAAAAATACAGTTAAAAGTTGTGTGAAATCTCTAGGTAGGAATCCGATTTCTTTCTTACATTTACATATCTATACTATACTAGGTTAATAACCCGTGTACTACACGGGCTGAATATATATTTATATTATCAGATAAATACAAAAAAAAAAAGATAATGATCAATAAATTTAAAAATTATGATTGATATAAATTCTCATAATTTATTAAATAGTAATTTAATACATTTAATAATTTTATTATGTTTGACAAGTTGTTGATTATTCTATAAAAAAGACTAAAATTATTAAGTAATTAATCAAATCTATATTAGTTTTATCAAAATTTTAAAATAAAATTTAAGTTTTGATAAAATTGGTAATTATCTTAATTGATGATTTACTAAATTGGTAATTCAATGTGAACTTGACATGTGGCGTGGTGATGTGGACTCTTTATAAATAAGACATGTGGCATAATTTTTATTGCTTTATTAAGATTGAGATGAGATGAGATTATAATATATTTGAGGATGACAAATTTTCCTTTAATAAAAAGTTAAGAGTGTAAGATGTAAAATTATTTTTTTTCATTATATTAATAAATAATAAAAAGTAATTGAATATATAATTTATAACGAAATTAATTTTGAAAATTAATTATGTAACAATGCTTAACTAAATTTTGAAAATTATTTTTATTTTATATAAAATATAAAACTTCATTAAAATTTTAAATCTATATGATATTTCACCAATTAATTGTTGAAACATTATACGTGTGTGTTAGTGTGTTGGTGTTCTCCATCGTATCCCGCGAGTACCGCACCAGTTAAATATTTAAGCACCTTAACCTTACTTTTGTTGATAATTTGCTTTCGTTAATTTTTTTTCAAAAATATAAATGCATGCTATTTTACAGAAATAAATTTTAAAACATTTCAACCTAAGTTTCACTTGAGCGGAGTTATATTTGAAAAATATTTAGTCTCGTAACCAACTTTGTATAAATTTTGGACAACAGTTTTGTATATATTTTATTCTCATGTTAATCTTATATTTTACTTTCTCTTTATTTATTATATAATATTTTTAAAAGTAAAAACATTAAACTTTTATTAAAAAATTCTTGAGAGATAGAATAGTACTCTATAACCGTTGTTGAGTGAAGTTGGAGAGATAGAAACGTTGATTAGCCTGCTAATATGACACCAACTTAAGAAGTGAAAAAGCAGTGTATTATTACAAATAATTAGTGTAGTGACTGTCCATATTACTAACTCTCTATCATATTTATGTTGTATATTATTCTAGCCCTATAAATAGTGGTTTTGTGTATTATGTGAAACATGAATGAAATGAGTTCTCCCAATATTCTACTCTAATCTCTTTCTCTCTATGTTCATATCTTCCTATGTTTATATATATTTAGATGGCTAATGGCCTTTGTTATTCAACACGTTATCAGCACGAGTTGCTTTTAGAATAGAATCATCATAAGGTATGTCAACATTGGCTAGTAAGTTTTGTATTTCTTCTATCTTCAATCTCTTAAATAATCCATATTGTAATTCATACAATTTTGGGTTAAATGTAGAATTATATGTATTGGTTCTATACGATTATGGATTATTCATCAAGCTAATTTGAATCGGTTTAGTAAAAATCGTAATTATGTTTTGTTTACAAACTATAGTCATGGTTTATATTGAAAGCACGTTCTTCATATTACCAAAAGAAAAGACACAACAAGATAAAAGGTTTTTAGTGACTGAAAAAAAGTGTCAGAAAAAGGAAAAAAACTGTCACTAAAGCCCTAAATACTTTCTCCTTCTTAACAAAAAAGTGTCACTATTGGAACGGTCGCTATAAGTCTTTTTTTACTTTAACTTGAGTCACTAAAAGTCCACTATTTTTTACTTTAACTTATGTCACTAAAAGTCTAATATTTTATGACTTTAACTTAAGTCACTAAAAGTTCAATATTTTTTTACTTTAAATTGAGTCACTAAAAGTCTAATATTTTTTACTTTAACTTGAGTCATTAAAAGTCAAATATTTTTTACTTTAAATTCAGTCACTAAAAGTCTAATATTTTTTACTTTAACTTGAGTCATTAAAAATCCAATATATATTCAAATATTCTTTTTTACTACTGCTCAACCCAGAACTCAATCTACACCTTCATTTTCTAGTTCCCGAGCTAGAAATTCATAGACTAATCTTTTAGTATTGCAATACAGTTCACCAAATCAATCAGAATTATATCATGAAATCTATTCAACCTCTACTTCTTGGTCCACAATATACAACCAACAATGTTCAATCAAAATATTCAAATGTATCATTATTTAAACTACTAAAAGGTTTGAGAACAATCTAGACCAGTACTTTGAAGTTGGTAATGGTGAAATGCAGGTTGCTCATATTCCTCTGTTCTCAAAACCAACGGGTTCACCTAACTGCAATAATTCCTGCAAAAGAAAGTTCAAAAAAAAAAAACCCAATCAGAAAGATTAAATGGGTTGATGTGGGTCATAAGCCATTCAGAAAGATTCACTTGTTTCAATCCAACATATTTCATTCCATTCACCAACTTGGACCAATTATAGACCAGAGCCCACACCAGGAAGCTTTGTTCATGTATTTATGACCATTTTGACTCCTAAGGTTACAGCCCTTCCACATGTGCAGCACTCCACAATTCATCTGAATAATAGGCTGATTTCTAACACAATTCAATGAAATATCAAAGAGAAGTATGATCAAACAGTTGGTCAACTGTATCATTCATTCATACATGATCTTTCTGAGCTTCAAATGTTCTAAGTAGTATTGATGCTACTGAACTAGAAAGACACCAAATTTCAGCTAAAAATCAAGAAACTAAGTTTTGATCTTTCTGAGCTTCAAATGTTCTAAGTAGTACTGTACTAAAATTATGTGTTTCCAAGTAATAAGCTGAAATTTGTTACCTTACAACCGGGTCACTCTTGGGGTCTTCGGGAAACTATTGCATTATTACAAAAAACAAATGAATATCACACCATATAGTGCTCACTAACAGCTTAGAAAAAATAGAGATAATATCACACTCATGGCAAAAGAAGAAATAAAGTAATGCATAATATACCTGCTATGAATTGCACAAGATGATGTTGGGTTTCCTATAGAACAATTATACACACTAGATGAATCATTAGCAGCCTGAAATTATTTGGAGTTAAAAAATATGAATAGGCAATCAAATACAATAAAATTTCTAAGAATTATATATTATGATTACCTGTGCGTTCAAACCTACAAAAATGTTGGACAAATTTGCATTAGGTAGTATGACCTCGAACCTTTTTTCGTGGACCTGCATTAAATGTTTAAACTTGGCACGTTAGAATAAACATGAGACAACACTTAAAAATAAAAAAGGTCAATTACCATAAACAGATTGTACGCTATCAGTAGCTTCACTTAAAGTTGAATGTCGTTGTTCAATAGGATGCTCCACTTATGTGCTTTGTTGTTGAAACTCACCAGTTTTAACTATACGTAGCCTTTTAGTTTTACCCATCCTGTGTAGATTAGTATGTGTAACACAATCAGACTCAATTTTAACTATAACAGGGCAGTCACCAAAGTAATGCCTATTAGTTAAAAAATCTAACATGTTAGAAACCCTTTGATTTAAGGACATCCAATGTAATTAATAAAGCGAAGAAACCAATTCATAATATATCATGGTTAACTTTCCAGAACTAAGGATTTCTGCCAAAACTAAGAACAAGAATTCGGTTATGAGTAGTAATGTTATCCTAGGTAGTTACAGGCACAAGGCACACTCAAGGCATAAAGGACACTCCTGTCAAAAAAAAAAGTGCAGTCGTGTTTCAGTCCTGTTCAGCCCATTTTTGGCTGGTTTGGACATGTTTTTGGCTGATTCAGACCGTTTGAAACTAGACGTCTAAGCTGACTTGACCTGTTAACGCAAGAGTAAATTATAGCAAAACGATATCAGACCAGACCCGTATGCTAATTATCATTCAGGAGACCAGATAAACTAGTAGATCGAATATGATTATCTGATGGTCAAAAAAGAAGATGCACAGAAATCATCTATCTTGATGGCACACTAACATTAATATATTACTAGTGGACCAATTGTATTAGCAAGCATGCTCCATCTGTAGCCTAGTTAGATTAAACTACCAAAAACAACCATTAACTAGCTAACTTAGGCCTAACATAGTTTCAGTAAGCAAAACCATAAACAATCTAATTGCAAGTATAAGTCTACCATTCTAATAAAAAAAAGAAATACATAACAGAATATAACAACAATTAAAAAAGTGAGAATTTGTACATAAGATATATGGCCTTTTGTGTTTGAAATTCTTATAAATTTAATCCAAAAAGCTTTTGAAACAACAGTAGCTTCAGATTTACAAAAGGCAGATGGCAAAAATCAATGAAATCATTTTCATACTTGGACACATAACAAATAATGTGACTTGTTATTGATAACTAACTAACTAACTAGATAATATTGATGTTATTCAAGATGATTGGATTGGATGATTATGAGTATTTCCTTTCCATCCAAACAAACAAGAACTACTTAGCAACAGGAGCACCAACCAATGCAGCTGTATGAACTAAATTGTAAAGAGATGCTGTGTTCCAAACCTGTCAAATTACAAATTACAAACTAGAATCAGACACAAAATGAATGATGAATCAAACATTCACCTCACCTCTTTGTAAGAAGTTTAACCTTGCTGATAAGAACTCCACTAGGGAGCAACTAATTCAAGCTCAATCACTAAAAAACTAGTCTCTAATTTGTATCAGAATTTCAATTTCAAATATGAAATTGATACCTATTGGCGTGTAGAATAGCGGCAGGCCAATATAAGATTCAGGATTCCACCAATAGCTAGGGCAGGATGTGCTACAGCAAGAACACAACCTTCAGGGAAGTTTGATTTCAATAATCAAACACTTTTAAGAAGAATTGGATAATTCTTCGCAACTGAGAAGACAGTGAATTCTAAATAAAGTGAGAATGTTGAGGACGAATTGTTGAACTTAAATTTACCTTCTCGTGAGGTTGGGGACTGTTGAGGAAGCAGTGTGATCCGGCTAGAAGAGCAGAGAGATCGGGAAGCGATTATCGGAGGAAGCGATTTGACGAAGGAAGCGATTTGACGGAGGTGTGATTCGTCCCGCCAATGGATTCGCCGATGGATTGTTCCGGTGAACAATGGATTGGGATAATTAGGGCTGGAAACTTTTGTGATATGTGTGCGCGTTGGGAGAGAAGGATAGAAGATCTGATTATTAAAAGATTAAAATTAAGTTTTAGTGATTGAATTATTTAAAGTCATTAAAATTAAGAGTCACCAAATGTCATATATCTTGTTGTGAGAAGTCATGAAATTGATCTTCTTTATGGTCATTTTGATAGTTATGATGTAATTCACATGAAAAAAGGGAATCAATATATTATATGCATATAGCAATTTTAAAATTTTAAAATAACTAATAAAATAATTCATTTCCAGATAACCGTTCTTTTAGCCATTTAATTTTATCTAATGAGAATGTTATATATTCATAGTTGGTAGACAAAATGAGTAGAAAACTTATTCATATTTCTTCATTAAATTATTTAATGGTATTTTATTATCAAATTAATTTGTTGTTTGATATTTATAATCATTAATCTTATAAGAGTTTCGTGTTTTATATAAACTTTCTAAATATCACATTTAATTTCATAATTTTAGATAATTTGCATTTATATAGTTAAATCATAATGGTTACATTCTATTTAATATTTCCCCTTTGTATTCACTATCTTGTTTATTGAAATTAATTGTCTATAAATATTATTAAGGAATTATATTGTTACTTATAATTTATAAAGAAAGCAGCGTTATGATGTATTTAGCTCATGATTAATATTTTAATTGTATAAATCATATTATTATGATATGCAATGACTTTGTTGTCAACTTATAACATTACAATGTTATTGAGGATAATATAAATTTTGATTTATATGATGGTACTTGATATCAAAATACATTAGAATATCAATGGCCTTGGAAATACGAAGACTTTAAAAATTAAGTACATATCCACACTTATCATTTGGACCAAATTGAGAAATGCGTATGGTCACTAGAGAATGGTAATACTACCAAAGCTTAAAATTACATGACTACATGTCTATGCGTGGATATAACTCGGTGATGTTTAGAATCACCCTAACAATTAGTTTTATGTTGTGAAAATATTATTGGTAATGAGATGATGAAATAATGAGCTTCTAATAAAAAAAACCACGAGACTCATCTCGTTGGTAGAACCTCATTCCCAAAAGTGAATGTGGGCATGAGACAACATATAATGACCAAAGTGGAAGTCATTTTTATGGTCTTGTCATATAATGACTACAGTAAAAAGTCTTGGTTGTGGTACAAATAAAGAGATTATCATGTGTTTAGATTAAAATCACAACATCCTCATGATGTTATTCTAAATTCTATCATTTACTAAAGCTATGGTATATTATTACTAACATATTGTAAAACACTTTATATAAATTTGTGATTCCATAACTTTTTGTTATTTTGGTGAAAGTTATGTAATAGTCAAGTGATAAGACTTGAGCATCTCAAATCATATAATTTTACTATAACTCAAGTTTATATAAAGACATGTGATAACATCATGTAGTGTACAATTTGATTTATTGTGCACCTCATTTTTAACCCTCGATAAAATGATTAAAAGACAAGTTGGGTTTTATTATCACAATCTCTCTAAAGGGTATAAACATGTTTTATAAAACGATATGTTGTAAATTTGAGAATTACATGTTTTGACATTTTAACATGTCCTTTGGATGCTTTAAAGGGTAATAGAATAGAACAAACAAAATACCCATTTGTGGGATATTATTACTCTCATGAAAAATTATAACATCCTTAGATAAGATACTTGAAGTTTCATGCTCCTTAAATCTCATAACCGATTTATCTAAGGCAATAAGATATAAGGCCGTTAAGCCTTGAATGATTCGGACATATAAGTATTATCAATTGATATAATTTAAAGAGAATGTTATCACGAGGAAAATTGGAGAAAACAATTTCCATTTTCATACATTTGGTACGCTCGAGAAGTATCAATAGTATGTAAAAGTATGAAATGATTTCATATCCATATGTTTGAGACAATCATGAAAATTGTTAGTATTATCCCATTCCCTGAAGTGAATGTGAATTTATATTCTTCGGTGTAATGATCATGATCATAAATGTAATTGAAGAGATTGTAATGATATTCATGACCATAATGTGATCGACCACCACAGTGGCAAAAGAAGAGAATGATCGTACGAAAATAAAATGTGAAGATCAGAAACGTGACATTACATGAATGTTTGAATTGATACATTATTCTATTGTATTTTAGTCGCTTAATAAGTAAGCATGAGTGCAACTAAAGCATATACGATCATAAACTGAAAGTTTATAGATCGTGATTATTTTATTAGCATGAACGGTTAGACCACACCGAGCCAATGATGATGTGAAACATATTGAATGTTAGAAGATTCTTCAAATTGATAACGAACATGTAATATTTGCTCTTAAGGGAATTATTTACCGATTAAAATGGGTGTGAATCCATAAGTGCTCTGGAAGTGATAAAGGATATAATGATCCTAAGTTATGTACCATTTAGTATTTCAAATCGATGCATCATCTAAATGGTTATCAAATTCACAACTTGAAGGTTGCATGAATTATGGCTTAGCTAATGGGATAGCAAGCACATCCTTCCATATTATCATATTTATTTTGGTAATAATGGTGAAATTAATCAAAAAGTTACTAATGGTTATTGGAATAAGTTTTGAACTTCATATTGTTTAAGTTTATACACGAATTGCTTTTGTTGTGGACGGTTACCAAACGTCTTGCAAAGCCAATGATCATGAGAGCAAATGTTTATGTTTGTAAGTAGGGTGCATGTGATTTTACATGGAGTGACATTAATTCACATCAGGTTAATAAATTCTAATACTTTCTCCCCTATATACTTGGTTTATGGTCAGTAACCATTGTTTCTCATCTAATAATTTTTGGTTGTGTGATATATATTAAAATTGCTCCACCACGATACACAAAGATGGGACCTCAAATGAGGTTTGTTGGGTATGAATCACTATCAGTAGTGGTAGATTTATTTTACGACTCAAACTTATGTTCTCATGAAACAAATTTTCTCAACATTAGGGGGGAGTTAAAAGCAGTTGGAAAATGAATAAGTTGGAATGAATTATTAGTGTATCATCTTGATCCTTAAACAGAACCATGGTGAACTACAATTTAATGGATAATTTATTTACAAAGATTAATATATCAATTACCAGACGCATTTACTGACCTTAGAAAGTGACTAAGTCACCTTACCAGCTGCTAATGCTCTAATTAAGATTAGTGTCCTAGAAGGACAGATAAATATTGATAATAAGTCTATGACACGTACGAGTCGTGGTAGACTAGTCAATTCCAATAATTACATATCCTCGAAAATTGGAGCAACTAATGAAGATGATCAATTCGAGGTACTGGTAGAAGACTACCTTAAAGAGACATTAGACATGATGGTTCCAAATGAACCTCAGGTACCTGAAAGTGGTGAAGAGATCTCGATAAATTGTATCATGTCTAAACATATATGGAATCGAAACGAAATCGACGTCGATAATAATTCAGATATAATAAGCGCTAGAAATAATACAAATGATAAGGATCAAGAATTAAGATCTGCCTGTGATGAAAAGTCGAAATGATTGGCCAAAAGAGAAAGAGGCAAACTCGGCAGAGTGAATTCTCTAATATGTTGGATATAAACGGGTGATTATACAAAAGCATGATTGATGGCACAAAGATTTTTATAAAGAGATATATTCTCCGGTGGTGGATGAAATGAGATTCCAACAGTTTATTAGTCTGGTAATACAATAGAGAATTGATATGCGTCTTGTGAATATTATGATATCCTAGGTATATGGCTCACTTGCTGATGATACATGAAATCTTTGGAGGGTTTAAAGTTCCATAATAATAATATAGAGTAAGTTCTCGAGAACTTTATGATTGGTGTATACACATTCGGATTCGAATACATTACGATTCTTTGTATACGTTGATGCTTAAATATAATCGAAAGTCCATATAAACCCCTAAGATAGATGAATTCTTGAAGGTATTTGAAATATCATACATAAATATTCATTGTGCACCACTAAGCATCACATGATGACATGATATGTCAATAAACCGTGGATAAGAATGGTAATATGTTATTAGTTTTAAATTGATTTGTTAAAATATTAAGTTTATGTATCCAAAACTCCTCATGAGTGAATGCATATGTATAATTAGTCAAGATGGAAAGAAATTAATCCATAATGGATTGTTGATGGATTATAATGTGTTAAGCATTTTTATAAAGCCTTTGAGAATTTATAATGAAATTTTATCTTGTTCCATGTATGGACTAAAACTAGTTTTGTTAAGTTTCATATCAACACATGATTATCTCGAGATACAATGATATAAGTATCGTGTAAATGGTCAATATGACAGGGGAACAGTCTTGGGTTTATAGTTACTTGGAAACATACACATCCATCATATATGCTAAAGATTGTTAGATTATAGGATACATAAAATGATCATTTTCGAAAAATGAAAAAATATATATATATATGGATGTGAAAATACTACAACTATGTGCACTTCTTGCATTACCATATCATTTTTTTTTTAAATTTATTTTCATGATATTGCCTTTGTCCAACGATTAAATGTTAGAACGTGTTTTGCAGGTATAAAGGTATATGTTTATATTTTACTAACCTACCGAAACAAGTTTTGTTAGTTATTCAAATGCGGGTAGTTTATTATAGTATGGTTATACAAACCGTTTTGGATCTTGTGGCACTTATCTATGAGATAAGGCACGAAGCAATGAACTTTTTCATAATTTGTTGGAACTCTATTGAGAAGAACAATAACCAGAGCTAAATACTTCTAATGTTCGAAATGACGCTTCCTACCCCATAGGCTATTAGGAATTATGCATCAAGGGATCAAGAAGCAAATCAACCACTGCAAAATTACTAAGCAAACAACTTAAGGAACTGAACCTCAAGAGATCAAGAAGATCGATGCTACTCACATAAATCATACATGTCAAAATGAAGGGGAGACAATACGCGCTGCACTCTTTTTCCCTTAGCTATGGTTTTGTCCCACTGGGTTTTCCTAGCAAGGTTTATAACAAGGCAGCATCACCAAGCGTATTGAAAGACCAATATATTTCATTCTATGGATAGTCAAGGTGGAGTATTACAAATAATTATTGTAGTGACTATCCATATTACTAACTCTCCATCATATTTATGTTGTATATTATTCTAGCCCTATAAATAGTGGCTTTGTGTATTATGTGAAACATGAATGAAATGAGTTCTCCCAATATTCTACTCTAATCTCTTTCTCTCTATGTTCATATCTTCCTATGTTTATATATATTTAGATGGCTAATGACCTTTGTTATTCAACATGCATAATATTATGAGTTTTTTTTCAAATAGGTGTAATTTAAAAATTTATTTATCAAATGGCTGATTTGAAAATTATTTACCCAAGTATATGTTTTCTTGAATGATAAATTTCTTGCTCTTATTTTTATTGAATAAATGTTTTCTATTCATTATTATATTTTGTAAAAGTTTCTTTTAAACATAGTCTTTTTATTAATTTTTTACTTTTTTTGTGTTTATTATTTCTTTTTGGATTTGTTTTATTATCCGAGCGCAACACATTTAGTAAAGAAGGTGGTTGTGTAATAAGTACATTCGTATAACATATATTTTTTCAATCCCAACGAATTTAGCACACGATTTTGTGTAAACTCAATAGTTTAAGCGTTTTGGTTGTTACACGTTTTTTTATTTCCGTTTACTTTACGTTGTGTTATAGCAGCACAACTGTTTTGTGTCCGTGACAACACTTTCAATAGTATTTTTTTTCATTCTTATTAAATCATTTTTAAGCGTTTCATTAGCTTGGATTCTAGTTTGACACAGTTGCCTTTAGGTACATCTAACTTTTTGTAGTGTTATGTTTAACCAGACTTCTAATTTTAACGTTGTTGTTTTGTCTTTTTTATTTTCGTTTTATTTACGTTGTAACTTAGCAATGAAACTGTTTTATATATCCATGTCCTACCCCGATAACGCGCTAGTAGCAAAATCTATTCAATATAAAAAAATAAACTGTGATTATTGTCACAAACTAGAGGTCAGTCGCACGTTGTTGCGACAATCTAGATATAGCGTATAAGCAGCTAGTAAAAAAGTGCATACTGAAATATATGAGTCATTAAGGTTGTACATATTATACATGAAAACAACAAATACAATGTTACAGGAGTGGATCAACATATAAACAATTTTACAAACAAAATCTGATCCATGTGTATTGAGAAGATCATTCCGAACGGCGTGTTATCTTAGTAGCTGAGAATGTGGCATCTGTAGAAATTATATAACAACAGAAAGTAGGTCAGAGAAAGAAATATATATGTATTTACATTTCCTTAAATACCAACTTTGTAGAATCATGTGCCTTCATTTGAACTCATAATTATAAGGAAAATTGGATTTTAATAATACGAATTATCACTCATTGGCCAATAATAATATGAATTTATCATGTTGGCATACAATAATACCAATTGACCAATCTTGTCTCTAGAATGATACACCGTCTATTTCTGTTTAACGGTGTTAATCACTTGCACACGTGGAACCCTCCAAATCAAGCCACGTCAGCAAACTACTAGGCCACGTCATGTTACACGTGTGCAAGTGATTAACATCGTTAAGCAGAAACAAACGGTGTATCATTCTAGAGACATGATTGGTTAATTGGTATTATTGTATTCCAACATGATAATTCGTATTATTATCGGCCAATGAGTGATAATTCGTATTATTAAAATCTAATTTTCCTAATTATAAAGCCTTTCAAAAGCCTACTTTCTATCAATTCCACCTACTTTTTTATTCTAAAACTTGAATTTTTTATTACATACATCAGTATTGATTACATATATTTTCATCTCTATCTTGGCGTTTTTTAGAGGTACATTACATTCATTACTGTTGTATTCAAGTTTTTTTCCTTACTCCTACCATAAGAAATCCCTGCATACTGTTTAACCTATCGTGAAACTTTAATATTTCATGTTTATTACTTGTAATTGACTATTTTTTTAATTTTATTTAATGAAAATTGGATTTTATTTCTGCTATTATTTGTCTTACAAACCTGTATAAATATTTGCTAAGAAAAGAGTATTATCCTTCCTGACTTTGTAAATTTTAGCCATATACGCATAGGACAAATTTTTTTTCTATCAACGAAACATACTTTTGTACTTAAATAAAAATAATAACACGTACAAGGTTCGCTCCAAGGTAGGATAAGACTCTCTAACCTCAATCTTATAGATTGGATGGAGAATGTTAGTCATCTTGAGCTATTGTATCTATGATCAATTTTGATGTTCTCTTTCTCTCTCTCTCTCTCTCTCTCTCTCTCTCTCTCTCTCTCTCTCTCTCTCTCTCTCTCTCTCTCTCTCTCTCTGTCAGGTGCTCTCTCTCTTATGTTATGAGCTCTCCCTCTTCTGTCATGTCGTGAGCCATAGCACATTACGCTATTTTTTAAAATATATATATATTTTCAACTGAGCTGGAAAAATTTTCGGTTAAATTTTGGGACACTTGTAATTTCCTTCACATTATAGTTTGCACAAAATAAAAAATATATAAATTGTGTTTAAAAAATGTTTAATGGCTGCAAACATACTGTGTCGCAACAAAATAAGCTGAAAAAGTTTCAGCTCACATTTGCATTTAGAATATATTAATATCGAAATAGAATATATGGCACTGGCAGAGGTGCACAAACACATTTGCATTTAGAATATATTAATATCGAAATAGAATAATATGGCACTGGCAGATGTGCACAAATCAGCTACTGACCGAATAACCGGTTTTATAATAGTAATACAAAAATTATAACCAGTATAAGTGGTTTTAGAAAAACGGGTTAACAATAACCGGTGAAACCGGTTCACAGGTTATTCTAACTAGTTAAAACCGGTAAAAAACGCTATTTTAAAAAATATATATTTCATTAGATTAACCTATAACCGGGTTATTTTAACTGGTTATAATGGTTCGTAAGTTAGAAACCTCAAACCGGGTTGCAACCTAAGGTTTCTACCGTTTCGTAACCAGTTTGTACTGTACCGGTTAATAAGGGGTTTGGTTACGTTAACCAGTTTTTTATGTGCACCTTATGTGGCACTGGTAGAGGTACACAAATCAGTTAGTGACCGATTAACCGGTTTTGTAACGATAGTTCAAAAATCATAACCGGAAAAAGTGGTTTTAAATCAAACCGATTAACAATAACTTTATTTTAACTTGTTAAAACCGGTAAAAAACGCTATTTTTTAAAATATATATTTCTTTCAAAAGATTAACTTATAACCGGGTTATTTTAACCAGTTAATATTCGTAAGTTACAAACCTTAAACCGGTTTGGACCCTCGGGTTTCTACAGTTTCGTAAACGGTTTGTATTGTACCGATTAAAAACAGGTTCGGTTAGAGTAACCGGCTTGTAATAAATTAAAGACAAAAACGAATTTAATAAAAATGCCATATGATGATAATCCATTAATAGAAGAAAGAAGAGTAGGGAAAAAGAAAGAAGGAAAAGAGACGGAAAAAAACATAGAAGAAAGAAGAGAAAGACAAGGAAAAAGAGGAAAAAAACGCTATAGGAAGAAAATAGTTGGAAAACCTCCTAAATATTGAAAAATCCGGAAAACCTGGGTATTTTGGTAAAATATCTATACAATACTTTTTGGTTGTCCAACTTTTATTTGAATTTCATTATTTTTCCCCCTTTTCATCTTTCTTTTACGTATAACACCAAAAAACCTGGTTATTATTGTTACACTTATGTAAGTATATCAATGATGGTTACACATGTGTAACAAAAATGACTATGTTACCTCTAGTGTAACATGTTTAAATAAGGTGCAATTTCTTATTTAGAACTAATGTTACACTAAAATGACTATATTACACTTGGTGTAACATTCATTAATAAGGTGTAATATCTTGTTTAGAATTAATGTTACACTGGTGTAACTGGTTTTCCAGGTTATCTAAAAAAGGTGGGGTTTTTTATTGAAGCCCACCCAATATATATATATATATATATATATATATATATATATATATAGAGAGAGAGAGAGAGAGAGAGAGAGAGATGGAGGTTCAAATGCAAACATGTGTATTGCCTAAGATCGGTGCGAACACGCCTCAAAATACATTTTCTCGGTCATACGATGTAGTTTAATGTTGATATATGATCATGAATGTGTGTTGGTATATATATATGATCGGAAATGGTGCGGGTGTCTGATCAAAAGTGGTGTTGGCTCATGCACAAAATTTTTTGTGCTGGTATAATTATACACTGTGCTCGTATAATTTTCTGTGCTAGTATATGTATAAATTTAAAAGATATCAAGGAATGGATCAAGAAACTGCACTGGTACATTTATACATCTACCTAGCGCCATTTCTGATACTATACTAGCAATAAAATTACATCGTAGGACAAAAAAACGGATTTTTATGCATGTCCGCACGTATCTTAGGCAAAATGTATGTCCGCACGTATCTTTATGCATGTCCGCACGTATCTTTGTGCTGGTATAATTAAAAATAAGAGAATCAAATGATAATTAAAAAATATGAGCAAATCGGTCAAAAATTAATACAATTAAAAAATGGATTAAAAATCATAACATCCTGGTTTTCAGTAGGGGTGTTCATGGTCCGGTTGGTCCGGGTTTAAGGATATTTTCGACCCAACCCGAAAGATACGGGTTCAAAAAATTTTAACCCAAACCCAACGGGTTGGGTGGGGTTTAGTGGATCAAAACAAACCGAATTAACCGGGTTGGGTTACGGGTTGAACGGGTTATCATTCATTCACTAAAAAATAGAAAACAAAGGTTACCATTCATTTATTAAAAAAAGAAAAAAAAATAACCATTCTAAGTTTCTAATATGTATACATTTAATTAATTTTTTTTATGGAAGAACCGATACTTTGCTATTCAAGACAAGTTGATATTCAAATCTGTATTCATTTTAAGTTTCTAATATGTATACGATAATCAAAGTTACCATTCATTCATTCAACCAAAAATTTCGTCTGATGTATAAATAGTTGATTAAACTAAAGATTAATATAATATGTGTAGAGGCTAGATTATGAGGCTTGTAATATTAAATAAGTTGGGCTGGGCTTAGAGGGTTTCATTAGAATCATAGGCTAGTTTGCTATTGTATTTAGGCTAGTTTATGATTGGGTTTGGGTTTACTATTGGGTTTATGATCCACAAGGGGCCCAATAGTAAACCCAATGGGGTGGCTATATAAACCCCGTTTGACCTCCTCGTTGAGGGCTGGCTGTTTATGATTGAGAGGAGCATCCTTGAGTTTACGATCGTAATTATAAACCAGTGAGAGAGCAGTTTACGATTACAACTTTGTACCCGACAAGTTCATCTTGTGTGCAAATTCAAGTTTTTATTGTTTAATCATCGTATTCTTGTGTTCTCTTCATCTTTATTCTTGAATCGATCTTGTACAAGGATTCCGCACTTGTACTAGATTAAAATATCGTGATTAGTTGTTGTTTTCGGACCTACAATTGGTATCAGAGCCAAGAATCACTGATTCGAGGTTCTCACGGTATTGGATTCAAGCTTTTGCTGGAAAAAGTTCGGATTTTTAAAGGTTTTGGAGCTGTTCTTCGAGTTTACGATCCTGTAGCTGCTGTTTTGAAGGTTTACGATTAGTTTCTGGGTTTTTCAGGTGTTTACGATCAAGTGTTCTTCATCAGTTTGCGTTTACAATTGAGAAAAACGAGTTTACGAGTTCAAGATTGGTTTTTTATCTGTTTACGATCAGGAATCTGGTGTTTACGACATTTCCTGGTCGTAATCGACGTTTACGACTTTGCATTATCGGAATCACGGGATCGTAATCGTGTTTACGATCATTACGGATCATAATTGGAGTTTACGATCGGCTCTAATCGGAATCGAGTTTACGATCTGTGTTTACGACCCGGAGGAGATTACGATCGTAAACAGGGTTTACGATCGGAAACCCTTTTTGCGGCAAAAAGTCTCATTTTCACACTTTCACGGAAACGGGCGTAACTTTTGACTCGTTTGGAGTTAGAGGCTCAAATTTGAACACGACGTTCGTGACACCGATCCCCAGAATTACCCCCGACTAATGTCCAGGGGAGCTCGTTTGGACCCCCAAATTCCACTCCGAAGGCCTCCGTTTTTCAGTTTTAAGTTTCTGACACTATTCTTTGAATAGTGATTTTGCCAATTTTGCCGTTTTTGCTGATTTTTCAAAATTTTCAGAAGCTGCATAATGAGTTCAGTGGTTGAAGAAAAGAATATGGTTGAGGACAAGGATGCTTTCTTAGATGAAGTTGACGAAACTAAGATATGCCCGAATCCTACATGTGCTCGATTAATTCCTGGACTTAGGCAAATCTGTAAAAAATTTCAGTCAGAACTGTTTGAGGTAAAATGCGAGAGGAGTTCCTTTAAGGGTAGATGGCAAAAGAATGAAGAGAAGGTTAAAGCTCAGAAATTAGACATAGTGAAATATAAGAAACTTGCAACTGAGAACGCTTATCTGTATGACAACGCTAAGTTAGAAATAGCTGAGCTTAATAAGCAGATAGATGACCTTAAGCATAAAAACAATGAGTTGCAGGTTAAACTTGATATGAATCAAATGAGAAGCAAAAGAATGCTTGATGCTGGAAAGGAATTGTCACATGCTGTTGTGACTGGTCAAGTTGGGAAACACACACCTGGATTTGGGTCAGAAAAGACTGATAAGGCCTTGGCTGCAAACAGCATTATTCCTCCACCAGTTCCCAGAGACATTATAGGAATACTTCTTAGTGAGGATCAAGTTGAACGAACCAAATCTGATTATAAAGAAGCTGCTCCTCCTATTGATAGTGTCTTGGTTGGAACTACACCAATGACTCAAGAAGAAATTGACAATGAGACAAAAATGACTTATGGTGAAGGGAAAGTAAAGGATATATCAGATAATGATGCTGAGTGCCAGAAATATGACAGTTGTCACAACTCTAAGTCTGATGAAGCTGGGATAGAGTTGAATCCATACCCTAAAATTGAAACCCCATGCTTCAAAGTAATTGACGAAGTCAAAAGGGAAAAGGTGATCTTGACGACACGGCCTGAGGGGAAGATCTTTATGACATCTGGATCAATGTTTGACCAAGAACCAGATGTAGAATATGAACTACCATCCTTCTCCTCCAAGTTCAAGGGAATAACTGATGGCATGATAAGTGAACCTAAAGTTGAGAGGCCAAAGATCACCATCAAGCATCCAAGTATGAAACCAACAGCTGGAGTGAAGAATGAAAAGCTCAAGGGAGTAGCTGTGTCTCCCATTTCTTCAGTTGGATCATGCAGTTGCTGTTGTAATTGCAAGAATGGTGCTTCAACGTTAAAGAATCAAGGAAGCATAAAGACTGTAAAGACAGGTTCGACACAGGCCTCGACAAATCAGCAGAAAGTCAAATCTGAAGCTGCAGTCAAAGCAAAGAAGCAGACACAAGGCAAACCAGCTCCATATCAGCCACCAAAGACAAATGGGTACACGTCTGACTTCTATGTAAAGAAGCAGACTTGTTTTAATTGTGGCATCGCTGGTCATATTGCTAGAAACTGTCTTTATCGCCCCTATGAACCCTATTTTCCGAAAAGTCCAAGGGTTTCATCTCAGTAGTCTGTGAAGTCTAAGCCGATGATGGTGCAGAAACCTAAGGCAATGAAGACTGTTACTCCTAAGGTTAAACCCTCTGATCAACATTGGGGCGCTGCCAAAGCTGAAAAAAATCTTTAAATCAAAAGAACAGCTTTCCAAGTTACCAAAATTTCCAAAAACAAGTGAAGAAACAGTTTTCAAAACAACCAAAGTCTGAAAAACCCAAGGTTACCCCTCCCAAGGTAACTAAAAATGTTTTGAAAAATGATTCTAAAATGCAGAAGGTTGAAATACCTAAAGTCACAACTCAAAAGGTGACTAAAACAAAAACTGTTTTGAAAAGTGAATCTAAAACGAAGAAGGTTGAAATACCTAAGGTCACAACTCCAAAGGTGACTAAAACAAATGTTAAATCACCTGGAACTTGGAAACCAAAAATCAAGACGGTTCCATCCCAACTTCCTGATTTTTCAAAGGGGATGTTCTTACAAGAGGTATCTTTCATTGATTCCTCAGGTGTACCCAGAAAAACAATGGCCTGGGTACCAATGGCTAACTAATCTCTCACTATGTGCAGGAATAGTCAAGGAGGATTATCACTAACATTTTTATTATTAATTTGTTTGTTGATAAGTGATTGTTCCAGGCACATTTTAGGAGACGTATCTTCGAATCTTCACAAGTAAGTTATACATTGGAGGATATGTCTCTTTGAGAGGTAAAGGGTCTAATTCAGCATGAGAGGTACTGTTCTTAACTTGGTTGTTTGATGATAAGGCAGCAAAGGGTCTTTTGAGTCAAACCAAATTTCCTAAAATTTTCACTTGGTGATTGTTTATTGAAGTGTTTGACCTCAAATGCAATGAAGTGTGCATGTCATGAAACCCAATTTTCTCAAAATTTTCAAATCAATACTTTGAAAGTTAGCTTGGCCAGATGTCTGCAAAATTTTGTGTTTTGTTCTTTTAAGTGTGTTTGTGTGTTTTATTTTAAAAAAAAATGAAAAATGATGTTCACAAGATTGTGACATTAAAAAATCAAAAAGCAAGGGGAAGAAATGTAAAGATAAAGAAAAAGTTGACCCCTCAAAAATAGTGTGCTTTTCATTTTTTAATTGTTTGTGTCTTGTTTTTGAGAAGTTTAGGGGAAGTAAAATGAATGTCCGGGTTGGAGATGGCTGACACGCGTAAGGCGGAAGTGAAAGGCAAGCTCCACGGTGATATGCTCGGTAGGCTCGACCTAAACTTATGACCTCCAATGAAAGTGCAGTGAACTTAAAAGATATATATGTTTAGTTTCCCATCCCTGGTTGCATGGTTTAAAAGACTGAGTCCCGGCAAAAATGGGTTGAGAGTGGTATTTACCTAGTATTCACTCTCTCACACGCCATGCTTATACTGTATATGACAACACCACAGAAAAAGAAAAAGAAAAGGAAATGAAAAAAAATGAAAAAGAAATTAAAAAAAAATTGAAAAAGAAAAGAAAATGAAAAATAATCACTCAGTTGGTCTTCTTTGCGTGCTTAGCGGCCGACCTGATCACCAACTGATGGTTAATGAAATAAGTGGTAGTCATAGCGGTGTTGCATGGTTCCTCAAGCTGGGGGTTTGTGAATCCTCAATAAACTCTGAGGCTGGGTAGGTTTTGTTGTGTACGCTTGGGTGTGGGGACAATTAAACATGACGGTAATATTGTACTATATTAAGCATGATGCATTCGGTTGGGATTTAACGGGTTTGAGTTTAAAGCGGACAAACATACCGGCAATCACCTGGACTAGTCAAGTAACTGAAGCTGAAAAGGGTTCCTCAGTCAGATTCATACGGTTTGATCCCTTGTAAACTTTCTCATGTTTGGTTTGGTAAGTGTTTGTTTAGTTTTTATCTTTCGTGTGTGAGTCGTTAAGTTCTTTTTGGTGTGTTTTCGTCTTGGCCAGGTCGATTTGAGAAGTCAAAATGTGTTTTTCATGGGTTTTAATGCATGACAATATGCCCCCGACAGATCTTGCCAAATTTTTAGGGGAAGGAGTATGGGATAATAAGTATTATCCGAAGGGAACTCGAGGATTATACTTATTACCTAATGGAAAAGACTTCCTCCGTCAGATCTTGACAAATTTTTAGGGGAAGGAGGGAGGATAATAAGTACTATCCGAAGGGAACTTGAGGATGATACTTATTATCTAATGAAAAGACTTCCATAATACATAGTATCTGAAAGGAACTCGAAGATAATATGTATTATTTCAGGGGAAGTCCTTAGCTGAGGGGAAGTAATCAGCTAAGGGGAAGTCTTTAGAGGTCTTGGGTTCAGGGGAAGTTTTATAGAAAACCCGTAATCTATATTAGGGTTTTTGGTTAAAATATTGTTAATTTGAATCAACTGAACAGATGATAATTACCTTCTAACCCAAAGACCAGTCATCACATGTCTGGTAGTGTATATTTTTTCAAATGTGTGTCAGACAGGTTGATGATAGAAAGATGTTGCTGCTGCTCAAGTTAAAGAACCAACCGGACAAGACTTCCATCTGAAAAGCAACTGTTCAGGGGAAGTTGTTGGTATCTTTACAAGTTTCCAAAAGCTTCAAAAGTTTTTCAAAGAAAATGCTCACAAGTTTAGGGGAAGCTGAAGATTTCAAGTCAATCTTTGAAAAAGAAAATGATATAGAGAGCAGTCAGAGTTCATGAAGTTTGAAGTTCAACAATCAAGGTCTTCACAGTTAGAGGTTTTTCAAAATTTAACCTCTAATTGTTTTGAAGATTCAAGACAGTTACCGAAGATTCATGCAAGAACCAATTCTTTCAAGAGAAGCAAGTCATTGAGAATCCTCCTCTCATTAACTTGTTCATTTCAAGAAGTTCAAGCTGATGCTGATCAAGAGGAAGTCCCAAGTGCCCGTCATGAAACCCATTGAAGATTTATGTGGAAAGAATCTTCATCAGCATCTATGCCAGCCACTCAAGAAGAAGAATTTCAAAGATCGAAGACATTTAATATCACAAGCCTAGGGGAAGATTGTAGAGGCTAGATTATAAGGCTTGTAATATTAAACATGTTGGGCTGGGCTTAGAGGGTTTCATTAGAATCATAGGCTAGTTTGCTATTGTATTTAGGCTAGTTTATGATTGGGTTTGGGTTTACTATTGGGTTTATGACCCACAAGGGGCCCAATAGTAAACCCATTGGGTACCTATATAAACCCATTTGTGTTTATGATTAACTAAGCTTTTCAATACACATTTTCAAGTTTACGATTTCTGTCTCATACTTGTGTTTACGATCAGCTTCATAGTAGTTGTTCTTCATTCAAGACTTCATCTTTATCATAGATCTAGTCTATTCTTCTACTATTCTTCTTGAATCGATCTTATACGAGGATTCCGCACTCGTGTTCG
The DNA here is from genome assembly GCA_039602395.1 of Deinandra increscens subsp. villosa. Taxonomy (NCBI): domain Eukaryota; kingdom Viridiplantae; phylum Streptophyta; class Magnoliopsida; order Asterales; family Asteraceae; genus Deinandra; species Deinandra increscens. The sequence continues at coordinate 48,156,937 of JBCNJP010000024.1, read as the reverse complement.
ATTAGATATCGTGTGTTTGGGAGAATTACGGACCTACAATATGTATTATAAATAGTTAATTAAACTAGAGATTAATATAATATATATAAAATTATAAATAATTAAACTAAAGATTAATGGGCCGGTCCGGGTTGAACCCGTGTTTTAAAATGCCAACCCAAGACCCGGACCGTTGGATCCGGGTTTAAATTTTTGATCCGCAACCCGGACCATTTATATAAATTCGAACCCAACCGTATTTTTTTCCGGTTTAAATGGGTTGGTCCGGTTTTCCGGGTTTATGAACACCCTTAGTTTTCAGAACATTTATTGACCCGATGATTGAGGTGGTTTATATGAAAGAAATCAATTGGAAATTTTAGAAGATGGAATTTGAGGAACGTGGGGGAAGGAAGGGGGCTCAATTCCAAGTTGTAATGAAGCTAAGAATCACGAAAACAAGAACGAGGTTGAGCAATACAAGCCCAATACGGCCATATGATGTATTTAGCATACGACCGTATCGTGTGACACCGTATTGAGAGAATGGACGACAAGTGTGGGACACGTGAAAGCACCAAAGATCGCATGAGGGAATACAACTGTATAGCATCTAGCCCGGCCATACGATAGTATGGTCTGAATTCGACACGTACGGGGACACTTGGCAACTCTCGGGGATTGCGTGGAGGAATCAGGAGGATAAGACACGTGTGGATATGTGTCAGGTACTCGAGACGCATGAGCGATACGTCTAGGGACGAGTCCCCCCAACAATGCGGGTCGGTACTCCCCATACACCGAGATGGCCACATGCAGGTCACAAGGTATGCCTTATGGGAGGCTGTGGGTGGAAACCTACAGCCCCTGGGTAGGATACTAGGGAGGGGCACGTGATGGATATCCACAGGGTGCGGCTCAGAGACCCACAGGGTGCGGGTTAGGGATCCGCAAGGCGCAAATTAGACACCCGCGGGGTACAAGCTAGTTACCTATGAGGTATGGTTTAGGCACATGTATGGTGCGGGTCAGATACCAGCATGGTATAAGTGATTTGTCTACAGGGGACAGTAGGTCTCCATTGTATGCGGGAAACGTAGTGTTGATGATATTGGATGTGACCTAGTCGTTATGGTACTAGTTTGGAACAAGGGAAAAAGACGAAAATAGCCCCTTTGACCAAGTTTGGGACGAAAATAGCCCCATGAAATTTTTTTCCCAACCTTTTAGCCCTACCTTAACGGTCGCTAACGACCTCCATTTAAACCCAAAACGACCGTTCCTGATGACCAACCACGGTGCGACATGTGTCCACCACGGTCGTTAATACGTTGGAAAGGTCGTCGACGACCGTCGTTTTCCGTAAAACGACCGCCGACTACGTGTGTGTTCGCCAACGACTACGTGTGTGGTTGCCAACGACCACGGTCGTTTGACAGAAAACGACGGTCGTCGACGACCTTTCCAACGTATTAACGACCGTGGTGGACACATGTCGCACAGTGGTTGGTCATCAGGAACGGTCGTTTTGGGTTTAAATGGAGGTCGTTAGTGACCGTTAAGGTAGGGCTAAAAATTGGGAAAAAAATTTCATGGGGCTATTTTCGTCCCAAACTTGGTCAAAGGGGCTATTTTCGTCTTTTTCCCTTGGAACAATAGATCCTTTAGGTGGACTATTTAGGGCTATATAGTTGGGATATTATCTTGGGTTGTGATTTAAGTTAGGTTGTCTCATTCTGTAGGATAACGGTGATTCTTGGATTGGTCGAGTGTGGACTGTCTTAGCCATGGTTAACTTTACTGGTTAAGGTGAGTTCTATGAAGCCATATTTTAAAATGTTTTGAATGTTTTGGGTAGGTATGATACCACGTTATGAAAATGCTTTCATTTGCATATATGTGTTACTTTTATCTTCAAATTGGTTTGATTATGAGAAATATATTATGTGTGTTACTTTACATTGAAATCAAATGTCTGAGTGAGAAGGGTACTAATAATGGACACCATAGTGCAAGGAAAAGGTGGGGCGAAGGTCGCGGCAGCAGGGAAACTCTTCCTAAAAGACAGAAGCTTTGTTAGAGACTGTGACTTAAAGTGTGTGTCTAAGGGTCCTAGTGAGGGCATGTGAATGTGTATTGAGGTGACTGTGATTCAATGATATCTATTTCTGTGTTAAAACGTGTTAATATAAATCGGTTGTTTTAGTTAAACTGATTTTGAAATAAAACTTAGAACTCACAAACGAAAGCTAATCACTTAAGCATTCATATCATCATCTGTTGAGGCTTCATGTAGCAAGGGTAAGATGAAGGTTTAGATGTCATCAGTTGTGGCTACTGGGAGGTGGTGAAGATTGGCATTATGTTTAATTTGCTTTGTTTTGTGTATATGTTTCTGCTGTGTAAGGCTCGGTTATGTAAAATAAATAAGTTTAGTTTTTGAAGTTTTGGTTATCTCTGATTAAGTCATGTGCGAATGGGTAAATTAGATGGACGACTCGCACCTCCAGAAATCGTGTCCAGGTGGCGGGCGTCACAAAAACAAAAAAAAATTGAAAGAAAAAGTTTCTATTAAAAAATCAAAAGAAAACATTTGTAAAAGAATTAGATAATATTTACAATGAAGACCTTTTACAAATGAAAAAATTAGCCTATAATAATCACAGTTATCACATATTGGCCGATAATAATCCCAGTTTTGATTTTTTCCCCACAGTAATCCAAGTTATAAACATATTGGCCTATATTAATTCGTCATTCACTAAACACTAACGGCGTTAGCTGACTGGACATCCACATAGGATCCTAAGTGTAATTTTTTAGCTGACTAGGCATCCAAATTGAACTTTTAATGATCTCATTGTTTGTTTATTTTGTGTACTTATTTAATGGATTCAAAATTTGAGTCTATATACACATATGCATGTAGGGCTTTACATGTGCTTCAAGGGGTGAAATAATCTTTTAGGTAAAAAGTTTTATAAAAAAACTAACACCTAGGATCCTATGTGGATGTCATTCAGCTAAAAACTAACGTCGTTAGTGTTTAGTTAACAACATATCAATATAGGCCAATATGTACTATAACTGGGATTATTATAGGGAAGAATCAAAATTAGTATTACTATTAGCCAATATGTAATAACTATGATTAATAGAGGCTAATTTTCCTTTATAAAATATCATAATAAAAAGAAAACAATTTATAATAAAATTTGAGTGAGAAATGAATATTTAAAAAAAATACACATTTTGATAAACTTTCAAATCACTCGTTTTATTTTGATAAATAAGTTTTTTAATTACACATATTTAAAAAAAGCCCATGATATTAGTTTAAAATATATTAAAATAAGAAAAGATAATTTTCTGCCTTATCATATCTTCCTGTTGATGTTGAATCCCAACTACTAACCCATAACGCTGAACAGTGCACTTCCCATATGTGTGTCTAATCAACATGTCACATCAATTTTTTACAACTACTAACAAATTTTTTCCACATGCATATTTTTGCCCCAACGCTAAAAGTTACGCACTTTTCACATGCACCCATTTTATTTCCACATCATCATTTCATTTAATAATTAATAAATATTAATTTAGTATTTAATTAATAATTTATCAAATTATAATTATAATAAAAGTTGAAAATAAAATTAAAATTAAAATAGCATTACATTAAAATTACAATAGCGTTACATTAGAAATTAAAATGACAATACAATAAAAAATACTAAAAAGATAAAAATGCATAAAGCTGCTCATCATCATTGTGTTGAGGCTTATTCGCCCAAAGATGCTCGATTATCCCTAGTGCATGATACGGCTTCATGCTACGTAAGTTTCTAAACCTTTGAAGTGATGTTTGAAATTGTGATGGTGCGCCTTTATTGTAATTTGTTGGTTCAGGTTCATGCTCTTCACTTAACCAAGTAACAATGCCACGCTCTTCATCCTCTATAATCATATTGTGTAAGATAATGCAAGTCAACACTATATCACCTATAACATCTATGGATATAGTCCTTGACGGTCCTCGTATCATGCTCTTCACGTGACCAAGTAACTATGTCACGCCATTCATCCTCTACAATCATATAGTGTAATATAATGCATGCCAACATTATATCACATATAACATCTAGGGACATAGTCCTTGACGGTCCTCGTATTATTCCTCACTTAGCTTGAAGGCCATCGAAGGCTCTCTCCACATGCTTTCTTGCAAACTCTTAACGTTTTTTAAAATACTTCATTTTCAAATTGTTTTCTTAAGGATATTTGAAACTCTTTACTAGTGTTGTCCATTCTGGATAAATCTAATCAGCAAGATAGTACCCTTTAGTGTACACTGTTCCATTCACTTCAAAGCTACTGTTGGGTGCATTCTCCAATAAGAACCCATTAAACAATGGAGATTAATTGAGTACATGGATATCATTATTTGGCTCTGCAACACCAAAGAATGCGTGCCATATCCATAAGTCATGTGAAGCAACTGCCTCAAGCATGATTGTTGGATGGCCATGATCACCCCGGGTATATTGGCCCTTCCATGCCGTTTGACAGTTTTTCCAACTCCAATAAATACAATCAATGCTTCTAAGCATTCCGGGGAACCCGTGCTTTGCTTGATGGTAAGGTACTACACAATTGATGTCATCTTGGGTTTGCCTTCTTAGGTACTCAGCTGAATACACCTCCACAATAGATTTATAAAATTTGTGCAAGACATTTGATGGCAGTACTTTCACCAATGTGTATGTATTCATCATATTAGTCAGCTGAAGCACCATAAGCCAAATGATAAATGGCACATGCTAGTGACTTTTTTTCTGGATGAAAGACCCTTCTACCCACAAAATCATAACGTTGTGTTAAAAATTTAAGATTTTCATATTAACCTGGTTCGTAAACCTCGTCAACAATCCGGTTAAACAGACGAATGGTCATCCTGAACCGTCTCCAAAAGAATGTCTCATCGTACACGGCTTGGGAGCAAAGTAATCGTTCCATAAACGTGCATCTCCAACCTTTCGTTTCCGATCAATTTCTTTGCGTTTCTTCTAGCCTTGAGAAGAACTTGCTTCTTCCAGAGCTTCAAGGTCAAACAATTGTTGCATCAAAGCTTCAACGTCATGGGACATCACTTAACAGATTGTTCCTTCAAGAGGCTGGAAAGGTTTGAATCACTAGAGCTCATTGAATTGGTAGGATTATTATCAGATAAACTGAAAGAAATTAGAGAATGAAGATGTAAAAATGAATGATTTTGTTGGGTGTATTTATAGTATAGTTATAAAACTATTCGTTAGGAAAATATTAAAAAAACAATTCGTTATGAAAAAAATATGGGAATTAATGAATTCCTTTATGTGCTTTTATAAATTTTCAGCTAGTAACATCATAAAAGAACAACTAAAGGGAATGAATGAATTCCTCTGTGCTATTATAAATTTTCAGCTTGTAACATCATACAAACACAACTAAAAAGAATGACTGAGTGTCTTCCGAGAAAACATCAATAAATTCATCAATCAATTTTCGCACCGATTCGGTATCTATGGCTAGAAGTGTTGGATTCAGTAATAATTAAACCGAAGATGAATGGTGGTTTAACCACCCCCTGTATATGCTAAAAACTCGGATTTCTCTAGGATCATTGTCTCCGTATGCGTGTCTCGTGGATCTAATGGGGATAAGGTAATGTTTATGTCGTCCTTTTTAAAACTGTAAGTGTTTCAAAATCCGTCGTGTTTTACGCGACGGTCATATTGCCACGGATGTCCCAAAAGAATGTGACACGTGTCTATTGGGATAACTTCACACCAAATGCCATCGGTATATCTGTTACTGAGATAAAATTGCACTAAACAACGATGTGTGATTTTTATTAAATTACATTTCTTCAACCAAGTTAGCTGATATGAATCCGGATGTATCTGTGTCGCTAAGCCGAGTTTTTCCACCATGGTAGTGGCTACCATATTTTCACAACTGCCCCCATCAATAATTACTGTGCATACCTTTCCTTTTTTGGTACATTTGGTTCTAAATATATTATTTCGCAGCCATAATGTTTCATCGTTATGATTGGCGACGATAGCACTGAGAACTCGTTGGGCAACGAGAGCTTCTCCCCGATCAGGATATAAGACTTATCCGGGTTCCTCTTCTTGTTCAGCACCCTCATCATCATCATACGTAGGAGTGGTATCATCTACGAATGTGACAAGTTGTTTTTTAGGACAATCACGTCGTATGTGTCCAATACCGTGGCATTTGTAGCAGCGAAGAACCACATTGGCTGCAGTTACTTATGTGGTTGGGTTGGAGGTTCCTTTGACCTGGGTACGGTGCTGTTCGGTTGACCGATGGCGTCAGTTTTGTTGTAGCTGGTGTAAATTGTGACGAGGAAGCACATTGTTTGGATTTCAACTGTTTTTCCACCCGATGAGCTAACCTGCACACATCATAAAAAGTCCAATATGGTTGTAGTTGTACAATGTCAGAAATATCGGACCTTAGTGAACCCAAGAATCGGGCTATGACTTGTTCTTCATCTTCATCGGCACCACACCTCATACGCATTCGTTTGAATTCTTGGATGAATTCCTCCACCAGCAATGACCCTTGTTTTTGGCCATGATAATCAAGATACGGATCTTGTCTATGACTAACTAGTAAGAACTTCGCCTTTAAGAGTTTCTTCATCTTATACCATGACTCGATTTTGCATTTACCTTCCTGACTTCACTTCTTTTTAACATGCTCCCACCATAGTGATGCGTATTTACGCAATTTTACAACAACAACCTTAACTTTCAATTCTTCCGGGACGTCACGAACATCAAAAACTCATTCAACCATGTGTATCCAATCTATAAAATCATCGGTTGTAGCTGACCTTCGAATTCTGGAACTTCTAGGCGGATACCTATGCTATAGAAGTAGTCTTGTGGCTGTGGTTATGGCAATTGCTGGCGACGCAGTGGAGTTCGTTGCTGGAACGGTGGTGTTGTGGGTTGGTGCGGTTGTGGGAAACGACCGAACGGGTTTTGGTACCCTCTCTCTCTTGCATCGATGTACTCGTTGTCAGTTCAAGATCGTTGTTTCCAACGATTGTCTTATGGATATTCGTATACTTGTAGTCTCTGTCGCAAACGTTCGATCTACGCATCATGCGGATCCGGTGGGAAACCTTCGTTTCCTCCTGCAGCGAATCGACGATGGTTATCACGTTGCTCACTCATGGCTCTGATGCCAATTGATACAGAAGCGTAGGGTTGTCCTCGGATGAACCCGAGCAGGTTCACTAACCGGCTCCTGATTAGGGAAACCTCCAAATTTTATTAATCCAAAACTTAAAACAAACCACACAAATCAAGTCTTTCTATAGGTTTAGGAAACTTTAGTAACAAGAAACATAATAGATAAAAACACCAAATAAAATATAATAAATAATCATAATGATCTGATCGGCCCGGGTTTGGAGGAACCGGGTCCGCATCGATCTTGGCACGCCTAGTCGCGTGGGCCTGGGTCAACAAGCGGGTCACGAACTGGGCCCATATCCATATCAGTACTGATTATGTGCTCTTATAAATTTTCAACTAGTAATATCTATGCTGGTTCTCTGATTTTGTAAATATCAAACGGTACTAGCACTAAAAACACTAGCATAAGAGAAAGATGTCAAACAACCTGAAAGACAAAAACCACCACAAAAAAAATAAAAAAATAAAAAATTCACCCAACACAACTAAAAAATAATAATAATAATAATAAAAATAATAATAAAGATAATAAAAAAATAGGAATTAAAAAGAAATAGTTTAGGCTTCGAATCAAGGTCTAAAAACAGTACAACCCTAAATCGCTACAGGCACAGTCTAAAAACCCCAGATCTGAACTACGATAGAAAAACGTCAATTTTTTTCCAAATCGAACAACTTATATGAACAATTACTAAATTGCCCTGATCCGAAAAAAAGCTTAAGCAAAATCCTGGTCTGCAAGGGAGCGTCTGGTATGGAATACCTAGCTCGTTAATTGAAAGTTTAGAACTTTGTCGCTCCGCTTTTGATTATTTAGTATATTCAATTTTCTGATAAACAAATAAATATAAAATTGTGTTTTATATTATTTGACAAATAATTTTAATTCCTAAACGAGCCATTGATTTCCAACAATACAAGCACAACTAAAAAGAATGCATGAATGTCTATGTTGTTTGCATGCACTTTATAAATTTTCTACTGAAAAATATATGTATTAATAGCATAAGCACAACTAAAAAGAATGAATGAATGTCTGTGTTGGTTCTGTGTTCTTATAAATTTTCAACTAGTAACATCATACAAGAACAATTAAAATAAATGAATGTATGTGCTAGTTATGTGCTCTTATAAACTTTCAACTAGTAACATCATAAAAGGACAAAAAAGGGATGAATGAATTTATGTGCTGGTTTTGTGCTCTTATAAATTTTCAACTAGTAACATCATAAAAGAGCAACTTAAAGGAGTGAGTGAAATTTTGTGTTGTTTATGTGCTTTTATAAATTTCCAGCTAGTAACATCATAAAGAACAACTAAAAGGAATGAATGAATTCCTCTGTGCTTTTATAAATATTCAACTAGTAACATCATACAAACATAGCTAAAAAGAATGACTGAATGTCTGTGCTAGTTCTGTGCTCTTATAAATTTATAACTAGTAACATCATACAAGCAAACAATTAAAAAGAATGAATGGACGACTATACTGGTTATGTGTTGTTATAAATTTTTAACTAGTAACATCATACAAGAACAATTAAAAGGAGTGAATGAATTCTGTGATGGTTTTGTGCTCTTATAAATTTTCAACTAGCAACATCGTACAAGAGCAATGAAAAGGAATGAATGAATGTGCTCGTTTTTTGCTTTTATAAATTTTCAACTAGTAACATCATATAAGAACAACTAAAATAAATGAACGAATGTGTGTGTTGGTTCTGTGCTTTTATAAATTTTCAACTATGTAGTAACATCATACATACACAACTAAAGATAATGAATGAATATATATGCTCTTATAAATTTACAACTAGTAACATCATACAAGCATACAAGTGCATAATTAAACAAGAATGAATGAATGATTGTACTCGTTATGTGCTCTTAAAAATGTTCAATTAGTAATATCTTGCAGGTTCTCTACTTTTGTATATATCAAACAGTAATAGCACTAATAACATCAGCACCAAAAAAAGATGTCAAACAACCTGAAAAACAAAAAACCAACACAAAAAAAAAGATCACCGGCACAACTAAAAAATAATAAAAATTAAAAAGAAATAGTTTAGGCTTCGAATTAAGGTTTAAAAACGGCGCAACCCTAAATCGCTACGGGCACATCTAAAAAAACACCAGATCTGAAATACGCTAAAAAACGTCAAAATTTGTTTTCTCCAAATTATCCTGAACCGTAAAAATCTTAGGCAAAATCCTGCTCTACAAGAGAGCGTCCCCCTCAGGGGCGGATTGAAGCAAGAGTCAGAGGGGGGAAAGGCCCCCGCTCAACATTAACCTAGTAAGGTAATTTTTTTAAGAATCATAGAGAAAAAAAAGTTAGGCCACTTGAGTTTTTTGTTTTTAGGCTCCCACGTTTTATATTATTAGCTGGTAAAAGCATGGATACGAAGTTGCAAATTTTGCTTAGTTGTGAACTTGTTGGTGTTTCCGGAGTTAGCAGGTAGATCGGAGTTAGTTGTTGATTATATGAAGAGAAAGAGATGAGAGGACCATAATGGATGAAAATAAAAAATAATCTTAAATAATAGTTTGAGTTTTGACCGGTGATAGAGTTGTCAATACTTTGCTTTTACAGCCAAGACATTTTACTTAAATGTATTTTGGGTTTTAGTATTTAAATTTTTGATTTAATTATATTGTTTTCTTTATATATTTGTTGTTCTTGGAGTTATATAAGTTATTATTTGTTTTTTGACTCCTTATATTATACATAACCGGACTAATTAGTTGACATATTGAGCTATATATTTATTAAACCATATTCAATTTTAATTTTGATTTTAATTTTTAATTTTCCGTATTTATGGATTATCAAGCTTTTAAATATAAGTTTTTCTTATCTACCTTTTGTTATTTAAGAATAAACAAGGTTATAAATGTCATTTAAAAAGGTTATAACTTATAAATATCATTTAGTGACTTTAATTATATTATTATGTAATTTGAAAGTTAAAACTTGTGAGAGTTGGGAGTGTTTGGCAAGTTAATAAGTATTTGTGCTTTTGGCTTTTCAAAAAGCTAATAAGTCAGTTTTTAATAAGTCAAGTTTTTCTGGTTTTTCAAAACTGCTTATATTCACCTAACCCCTTTTTAGTCATTTTACATATAAAAGCACTTTTATTCATTTAAATAAGCAATCCCAAACAAACAATTAGTCGTTTAAAGAAACAAAACAAGTTATTTCTTTATCTTTTATTTTTAACTGGTTTGCTTAATATATATATTTTTTGGATTTATTGATTTTAGATTTTTCTGTGGATTAATTAATTTTAGTATATGTGATCTAAGTGTGTAACATACAGGACACACATACACAAAACAAGCTATCACTTGACGTATTTTAACGGTTATTTTTTTTTCTGTTGGTTAAATTTTCTGAATCCGTTACTGATCTCCCTATATATTATATGTGTCACGTGACTTCCATATGGATCAATCACTACATGATGTGGCACCACCGGAGAAGAACTAGTTACCGTTGCTTGAAAATTTTACCTGTTTATATGTACGATTCAACTCTTCAATTAATGCACAAGTGGAAACTCGATATTGATTCTACTTGTTTACATATGTATTCTCACTATCAGGGATTAATATATAAAATATCATTTAAAAAGAACACGTGAAGAAGCCCGTAGCAGGTACGACTTGTCCATTTTATTTTTCCCATATTTATTATCGCGTGCCTTTCTATTATTTTTTTTAATATTACTTTAAAATTTAATCTTTATCAATTTTAAAAGAAGAAAGCAGGCAAGCAGCGATCATTGTATAAAATAATATCTTTAAGAGATTGATACAATCACAGGAAAGTCAGCAAGCCAACTAACCTACATATTTTTGTATCATTTTCATGTTTTTAATACTAAAAATAATTTGGCATATCAAGTTATATTATTTGTAATTTATTTTTCATTTATCATTGTGTAAAATAATATCTTTAAGAGTTATAATCATAGAAAAGTTAACAAGACCACACTCACATTTAGAAAAAAAAAACTTATTATAGGTGAAAAACCCTAGTACCAAACCTAGAACCTCTATTTTTTTAATCATATACCCAAAAGCTTCCTATACATTAACAAAAGATAGTTAATGTATATACAATGAATTATGTTATTTTTATATTTCTACACTAGAAGTTGTTTTCCTACTCTACAAAGATAAAAAGGACAACTTAATTTAGTATTATCGTTCTTTCTGTTATTTTTATATATTTTATTATTTAGGGTATAAATTCCTCGTGAAGTCAATTTTTGTTTTTATATTTTTTGTTTTTATTAAAGCTATCACTATAAAACGGAAATCAAATCTATCTATCTATCTATATAATATATATATATATGAAAATATTGAATGCCACATGTCATCATCACAACAATACTTTTTTTCATTTTTCCGCTCAAATTGTTTGCCTTATTTATATTTTTCTAATTTGTTAGAATAATTGACAAAGTCATCACAACAATCCTTTTTTTCATTTTCCCGCTCAAATTGTTTGCCCTAAAAGATAAGATGTGTAATTGTCTACTTTTCTTTATTTTTTTCACGAATCTAAAGATAATAAATAAATCTAAATTAAGTTAAAAACAAAAATATTTATAAAATCAAATGTGTCTGTTTTAATACGTAAATACATATGTTTTACTTCTTAGATACTTTTTATATAAATGTGATCTTTTTTAAAATGGTGTTAGAAAAAAATTTATATATCAAATAAACGTCTCTAGAAAAAGAAGAAAAAAAACATTTTCTATTAAAAAATTAACAAAAGTTTCTTTGTAATATCCACATCTAAATACATATATTTCTTGCCGTTAAAAAAGACATATATTTCTTATTTATTGTTATATGTTGACACAAGTCTTCTAAAAATAAAAGTATAAAAATATTTTGTTACAATGAAAAAAAAAGATTAAAATATGTAATATAATAAACTTTTATCTATATATCTATACATATATATATATATATATATAATAAAAGAAAAGTTTTTGGCAGCACAAGTCATGTGGCACCACCACATTCATCCTCAACAATTTTTCTCGCCAATAAATATTGACAAGCGGATCTTCTAATTTTGGATATATATCCACTATTTATTTATTGCAGCGGATCTTCTAATTTTGGATATATATATATGTATCCACTATTTATTTATTATCTTCTAAATTATTTAATAACCAATTATTTAATTACTTAATTTAATATATAATATAGTTTATTGAGTTACATTTATCTATATCTATCTATACTCTATACTATATAATAAACAAAAAGTTTGTTCATAGTTTAATTAATAAAAAAAAACTTGATATCACCACAAATTTTTGAATTAACTCGTGTAACACACGAGGATAAAAAACTAGAGTATATATATATGATGATCGATTATGCTACTTATAGATTGCTCTTAACAACGGAAATAAAAATTAAAACTTCTATTAGCTAAACTGATAGTTTAGATTGTTATCCGCTAATTAATCCTAATTTATTATCACTAACTAATCGTGCACCTTCGATGTTGGTTGATGTTTTTATTTGTTTGCGTCTTCTCTTGCGTTTATGTTGTTTCTCTGTTTATTTGTTTTTTTTTTCCGGATTTTAGTTACTTGCTATTCAGCCTTTAATAAAAAAGGTTCTTTGTCATAAAAAATAATTAATCATAATTTATATTATTAAAATTTAGTTTGCCTTAAAAGTAAATGATATTATGCCTTCCTCATGTGGAAATATCATACAGATCTCTTATTTTATTCGATTAAATTGCATTTTGTCAGACACCTAACCACTATATCATTATATCACGTTTTCTTGTATCTAATTTTCTATATTCTTTATTAATATTGATGGACGTCGTGAAATTTCGAAACAATTGAAAATTTGGGAAAGAAACAAAATTACATTAATTATTATTGGAATTATATTTGGCATATTCCAGCTATATTATGGACCATGTGTACATTTAAAAAAAATTGAATGGTATTTTTTATTCCTATATCATATGGTTTGAACATTCACTATGTGAAAATATTAGTGTTATCCAATACTAAGAAAATCGTTAGGTCAAATGTCCTGTAAATGTTTTCATTGTTGTTTAATCACGTATTTTCAAACTTGTAGTCTCGTGGTATAGTGTTAGTCTTTTGTGAAAATAGTAAGGGTTTATAAATTTATAAAAACAAAAATTATTATTTGTGGAAAAATTGTTGAAAAAATTACATACTATTGTATTAAATTTTAATTGTAATTGTTGATAGAGAAAAACATATTAAATGTCAATTTTCTATCTTTATTAAACTTGTGTATTTACGTCAATAAATTGCTTTAATATTTTTCTCTACTTTTGGGTGTATGAGATTAAATTTCTATTTTTTAACCAATACAAAATTAAATGAATTTCTATCAAAAGTTCAAAAACAACGAATATGCACGTGTTGATCCTATATGGATAAACTCGTATATAGATCATATTTTTAAAAAAGAGATGTGTTTTGAAACTAAAAGACTGAGCGTTTAAGTTTATTTTTTTAAAGTGAAATGAAGTAGCGAAATCCATTTCTATTAATACCAACTTAAATCACCTATTTTCAAATTCTGCAATGCTTCACTGTTATGGGTAGTGTGAAGTGAAGTATCCAAATCCATTCCCTAGAAATCCATCCTGCTCTCTACACTACAGACTAAAACATCATCATTGGTGTGGTCTTTTGAGTAATTAGCCTCTTTTTTATCTTCCTGTGGACACTGTTTCCTAAAGTGTCAATCTTATTTACGGTTTCAACATGTTTTCACTACAACAAATAAATCAACTATTCATATTTTTTTAGTTCAGTTGTTCACATTTAAAAACGTGTTAAATAATATTGTTCACATTTGAATTGGGTGTGAAAAAAGTTTGTGTTATAAAATGATATCAAATCTTCACACTTAAAAGTGTAAACATATTGTTGTAACTCTTCAAACTTGAAAATGTTAACATATTGTTGTAATTCTTCACACTTGAATATGTGAACATATTGTTGTAATTCTTCACATTTGAAAGTGTGAACATATTGTTATAATTTTTCACACTTTCAAGTGTGAACATATTGTAAAATGTTCACACTTCTGTCACTAGAAATCTTTAACTTCTATCACTAAAGCTAGATATTTATTTATATTGTTATTTGTTTATTTGTTTTTGGAGTAAATTACATGTTATGCCCTTTATGTATGTATCGAATTACGAAACATGCCCTTTAATCGATTTTATTACAAATGATGCCCCTCGTTTGAAATATAGGTTTCAAATAACATCCTTTCTTAACTTTCCATCCATATAATACCGTTACACTAACGGTATTTTAGTTATTTTCACCCAAAAATTCAAAAAATTGTCTTTTTAGAGGGTAAATTGTAAACTTTAAAATATAAAGGTACTTTTTTTTTTAATTTTGAAACTTTAATCCATGTAAGCCCTTCCATCTCACCTTCTCCACCCTTCTCTACCAGACCAACGCACGACCACCCTCCCTCGATTGTCCAGACCATCTCACCACCACCTTCTCACGGCGGTTTCCCCTCTCCAATAGCAAAGTTAAATCACCCTCTAACAGTCGCAACCACCATCTAGCGCCACTAATTCTTGTTGTCCGGTGGCTCTCAACATTACATCTTATAGATCTGGAACGAAACCTTACCGGCGTCCTCCGCCTACACCTCCGCCTACACCACCGTTCTCCAAACCTACGAAAAAAACTCACGCTTCAACACCACCTCAACCCCCAAACCTGCCCTTATCATAACCCCCACCACCGAATCACAAGTCCAGTCCGCCGTCATCTGCGCCGTTAAATTCGGCGTCCAGATTAAAATCCGTAGCGGCGAACATGACTATGAAGGGATCTCGAGTCGGTGAACGCCGGTGAACGAGGCTACCCATGTAAGAACCGTGTGGTCATGAGGAGTTCAACGGTGGTCTCAGAGCCGATTAACATCGTGTATAACGACCGGAAATTGGGTTAGAATGTCGCCGATGGGGTTCCTTATGTTTGTTGGGTTTACGTTGCAATAAAGAGTTGTAATAGTGAGGATGATGAGTTGTAATGGGCCACACTAAAATAAAAATAAAAAACACTTAAATAATAATGTTTATCAAAATGACAAAAATATCTTTATATTTTAAATTTTACAATTTACCCCCAAACAATTAATTAACGGATCTTTTTGGATGGAAAGTTAAGAAAGGGTGTTATTTGAAACCTATGTTTCAAACGAGGGGCATAATTTGTAATAAAATCGATTAAAGGGCATGTTTCGTAATTCGATACATACATAAAGGGCATAACATGTAATTTACTCTTTGTTTTTGTCTAATTAAATCAAATCAAAACAAATCAAACCAAAACAGTGCAAACTGGGATCGAATCACACATAATTAGGTCAAAATCAGACTAGAAACAATTTAATCATGAAAATCAAACATGATTAGACAAAAACAGACCTCGTCTTTAAGCATGTGAAGCAAGGTAGTTTTACCGGCGTTATCGAGGCAAAGGAACAAGATCTTGGCTTCTTTCTGCCATAAACCGAGTGAGGCCGAGATGCCATAGAACCAATCAAACAGAAACATTGTTGAATTGAGAGAATGGGGAAGGAAATGGAACAGATCAGGATCGGCACAAGTGGTGGTTATTTTTAATGGATCTGCCATATTTCTCTCGCTGTGCCTGACCCTAGAACAGTTGGAGTTGCTAATGCGACAAATTTCAATTGCTTCATCCACCCTTCACGTTCCTCGACTTATTTTCCGGTTGGAAACTGCACCCTTCCGTTTCCAGAAAGCCCTAGAAGCCATAGCTACCGCCTAATTCATGTTTCCATCTTCCAAAAGCTAGGTTTTCACTATCTCGATTGTTAAATTCACTTTTGACTATAAACTCGCTCTGATTCCATACATGAACTCGAGAAACCCTAACTCGATTGTACGAATATGAAATCGAGATTGTTAGGGTGCGTTTGGTTGTAGAGAACGTTTTCCAGTTTTCCATTTTCATTTTTCTAGAAAATGAAATAGGTTTTCCATCTCTAGAAAACACATGGAAATTTTTGATAGCGCGTTCTAAACCAACAGATGGGTTTTCCACTTTCCAAAATATAAATCTGGAAAACGAAAACGGAAAATGAAAAAAAAAGTGTTTTTCAATTTTAGTTTAAAAGTTAGAAAACACTGTTTTCTGTTTTTCTGGAAATTTTTTTCTAGAAAACTACAATTTGAACGCGTTTTCTATTTTCCATATTTTTTTAGAAAACAGAATTGGAAAACAGGGTGTGTTTTCCACAAACAAACGCACCCTTAAATTCAGGTTTCCTTTTTTCCAGACCATTCCACATTACGCCACTTGTAATATTTATAAATATAAATTAATTTTAAAAAATATGTGTTAATCCCAAGATAAA
Source organism: Deinandra increscens subsp. villosa (assembly GCA_039602395.1). Classification (NCBI taxonomy): domain Eukaryota; kingdom Viridiplantae; phylum Streptophyta; class Magnoliopsida; order Asterales; family Asteraceae; genus Deinandra; species Deinandra increscens. Next base: position 48,140,216 of record JBCNJP010000024.1, on the reverse strand, counting down.
AAGTTCACACTTCTACATATGAAACAAAGATACCCCAAAGATAAAAAGTTCATACTTCTACACGTCGTGAACAATTTTTACAAAAATATAAATTGAAGATATATACTATAAAAAAAACTTCACACTTGTTCATGTGAACATTTTTTATCATTAAATTAATTAGGTTAAAAGACTAACTTTTTCAATAAAAAAAATTCACATTTATTGATGTGAAAGTTTTGGTTTTTCTTTCACACTTAATAATGTGACAAAAAATATTTTTTGTTTTTCGCATTTAAGTATGTTATAAAATTTCATGTTTCTTCATATGTATAAGTGTGAATTAGCTTTATAATATCTATTTCGCTTTTTGAAATGTGAACATTTTTGTTTACATTTAAAAGTGGGAGTTTTTTAGTAACTTTATAAATATTAAACACTTATAAATGTGAATAAATTTTAAAAGTCTTTTATTGTGAACTTTATGACAAAAAAATTCACGCTTTCACAAAATGAGAAGAAAAAAATGTGAAGAATTCAAAATTTTGTTGTAGTGTTTATCAAATATAGGAAAGAATAGTAACTTTTTCTCTCACCTCCACTCACAACCAATCATAACCAAAACTTAAAAATTTAGAGACTCCACTCACACAAATACAGGGACTCTACTGTGAACGTTCTAATGCACATTTTAATTGTATTTATATTGCTTTATGACAAAAATCTATTTTTTATTTTTTGAAAAATTAAATTTTAATAATAAAAACTATATATGTACTATTGGTCGCTAAATATATACTAACAATTTGATCGGTGACAGTCTCAACTTTCACTTTCTTATCCAATGTCAACCTCATTCTAACAAAAATAGTGAGCCTATTTGTTTCTCATGCGTCGACAACTATGAAACATTTATTTTCACATCACAACCACGTTAACGTTAATGCCGAGTCATTAGAAACACTCAACACACTTCACAAGTTTTTTTTCCCTTAGAGTGGGATCGTTTTTTCCCACGAAAGTGAAACTTAGGACTCCCACCGATCAATTTGCTTTTTTTTAACAATCACTGACCAATTTGTTAATACGGATTATTATCGACCAATGCTCTATGGTTTGAATTATTAAAACCTAATAATTTGTCTTTATTTTCTTACAATATATGTTTGATTATTTATGTATGTTGTTTAATATTAAATAGTATATGATGCAACTAGTTTTTTTTTTTTTGAACGGCATGATGCAACTAGTTAACTTTACAACCCCTTTGAGTGATTTAAATATATAGATATATAGATTATGGAGGTATTTTTGAATTATATGCATTAAATATATGGGTTAAAGAGTTAAATTTATTATTTGGTGGCAATGGTGTATGACCTCTATTCATAAGGTTTTGGGTTTAAGACCTACTTGTAACAAAATAATAAAAGAATAGGGGTTACAAGTTGGGTCAGAGGGTTCCTCACCAGTGATGAATTTCATTCTGATGAAAATTAGAGATGATCGGGTAGATAATGTAATGCCCTCGGCAGAGACCAAATTTGTCGTTTAAAGAAAAAGAAGGAAAATAACGAAACGATGCGTTTTGGGGTTAGGTAAGAATAGACGAAGCCCAGCTTGTCATGATTAAACACGTTACCTTTTATTTATATTAAAATAAAGAACCACGACAAATGGAAAATAGACAAAATTATAATATAACCAAGTCTAACGTGGCCACGTGACTATGAAAGTGGGGGTGTGTTCCACGAGAGGAGTATCATGTTAAATATAAATATAAATAATACTATAATAATCATTTTAAAGCTTCAATAGAAAAAAAAGTTTAATAAATAGTGGAACCTCAAATATAGTGTACCTCCCTTAGGCTATCCACAACGGAGTGTACTTAGGTGCTCGTCGTCCTTTCGTGTCCTTCCCGACGTGTATGCATTTAGTTTTTTTTTAATTCCCTCACATATATGTATATGTATATGTAGGGTTAAGTTCAAATGAGGATTTTTTCTTTTGAGAACTTTTGAGAACTAAATCTCAACCACAAATTTCAGGGGCGACCACTACAATTTATGGGAGGGGGGATACATGTAAATAAACTTGTGGCTCAAATTAGTTATTTTTAGTTCTCAAATCAAATTGGTTCTCAAATAATCCTCTCCTTGTATATGTATATGTATATGTATATGTATATGTATATGTATATGTATATGTATATGTATATGTATATGTATATGTATTGTGTTTGTGGGAAGAAATTGTATTTTTAACGTTGTGACTAAAATATATTTATGAAAGGATTTGAAAAGATGGTTAAAAAGCTGATGTGTGATGTGTCGCTTTTGTGAAAATGATAAGACTTAGCGTTGCGGACAGTTTTATAGTATTTGAGGATGAGAAATATGAGTGGTTTAAAAAGGGAACAGAAAAAAAGGGTAACGGTGAGGAATCGAAGTCCTATTGAACTCATTTTAGCAATGTTGAAACCTGTTTAATCTTCAAGTTAAACTTTAAGCTTAATCTTAAGGCTAAAACCTAAAATCTAACATAAACCTCAAAACTATATCGTATACTGATGACGTATGTCCGGGTAGGATGACGTCATAAGTCGACACACGAACATCCTACCCAATAACTTCCCCGAAACAGAATATATACCGAATAAATGAGGATAATATCGTTGCATTTCCTCTTTGGCTTCCCATGTCGCATCAGAGCCTTTTGTATGCTCCAATTGAACCAACACTTGGTTCACTTCTTTATTTCGTAGCCTCTTTACCTTTCGATCGAGAATTGCAATCGGCCTTTCCACATAGTTACGCTTCTTATCCACCACCAAATCATCTAATGGCACATATGCACTCTCATCGGCCAAACACTTTCGTATGTGTGATACATGAAAAGTTTTGTGGATTCCACATAACTCCTCTGGCAACTTTAGTTGATATGCCACTTGGCTAACTGGAGCCAAAACCTTGAATGTTCCAATATACCTAGGACTTAACTTTCCCAATTTCCGAAAACGGATTATTCCCTTCCATGGAGATACCTTTAAAAATACCATATCCCCTTTTTCAAACTCAATAGGTCTTTGCTTTATCTCCGCATAGGAATTTTGTCTATCTTGGGTTATCTTTAAACGAGCCCTTATTATGTCCAGCTTTTCGGATTTTAACTTGACTACTTTCTTGCTAGTAAGTTCGCGTTGACCCACATCACCACCAATACATGGGTGTTTTACATCTCCTACCATAAAGCATTTCACAGGGAGGCATTTCAATGCTTGCATAGTAGCTATTATTGTAAGAAAATTCAACAAGAGGAAGGTAATGATCCTAACTCCCGCCAAAGTCGATAGAACATACTCTCAGAATGTCCTCAAGAGTCTGGATGGTCTCTCACTCTGCCCATCCGTTTGAGGGTGGTATGTGGTACTAATTACAGTTTTGTACCCAACCATTCCTGAAAATCCCTCTAGAACTGAGACGTGAACCTTGTGTCCCGGTCTGACACAATCGATATTGGTACTCCATGGCGCGATATTATCTCGTTGATATAAACATCCGCCATTCTTTCCGAGAAGTATGTCTCCCGAATCGGGATAAAATGAGCACTTTTGGCTAACCGGTCTACCACAACCCATATAGCGTTATAGCCTTTAGGTGTCTTAGGCAGCTTTCTCAATAACTCCATGGTCACGTGCTCCCATTTCCATGTTGGAATTTCCAGCGGCTGCAACTTTCCATATGGATTTTGATGCTCCGCATTGACTTGTAAACAAGTCAAACATTTCCCCACATACTTGACTATATCCTGTTTTATCCCGGGCCACTAATAGTAACGTTTCAGGTCATGATACAACTTTGTCGCTCCCAGATGCACTTGTGGGCCTCATCAAGCAAGAGTTGCTTCACATCACATGTGTTAGGAACCCAAACCCGCCCGAAATAAGTTTTAAGCCCACTATCTTCATCCACCAAGTCTTTCACTTGGCCATGATTCTCTCCTTTTTCAAATTTTCTTCTTTTATAGCTTCTTTTTGAGCTTCCTTGATCTTGGTGACTAAATCAGAAGTCACCGTCAATTTCATCGACCGCACCTTGATAGGAGCGTAATCCCCTTTTCGACTAAGAGCATCCGCTACCACATTGGCCTTGCCTGGGTGGTAGTGGATTTCACATTCGTAATCCTTTATGGTCTCAAGCCATCTCTGTTGCCTCATATTTAACTCTTTTTGCTCAAAAAAGTATTTGAGGCTTTTGTGATCTGTGAAAATCGTGCATTTCACCCCATAAAGGTCGTGTCACCATACTTTCAAGGCAAACACCACCGCTGCCAACTCCAAATCATGAATCTGGTATTTCTGCTCGTGGACCTTTAATTGGCTCGAAGCATACGTAATCACCTTGTCCCGTTGCATTAAGACACAACCAAGGCCCATTTTTAATGCGTTTGAATAGACCACAGTGTCATCAGTTCCCTCTGAGAGGGTTAAAACTGGTGTCTGCGTCAGCTTCTCTTTAAGGCTTTGGAAGGCCTCTTCTTGCTCGACACCCCACACAAACTTGGTGTCTTTGCGGGTTAATTTAGTCATGGGTAAGGCTATCTTCGAGAAGTCCTGAATATACCTCCGATAGTAGCCCGCCAACCCTAGAAAACTCCAGACTTCAGTTGGATTCTTTAGGGGTTCCCACTTGGTAACTACCTCAATCTTGACCGGATCCACCATGATGCCCTCGGCACCGATTACATGGCCTAAGAATTGCACCTCTCTTAGCTAAAACACACATTTGGAGAATTTAGCATACAACTTCTCCTCCCTTAATTTTTCTACTACCTCCGTCAAGTGTTTAGCATGCTCCACTTCGCTTCGGGAGTATACGAGAATATCATCGATGAACACGATTATCGACCGGTCCATCATGGGCTTGCACACCCGATTCATGAGATCCATGAAAGCCGCAGGTGCATTAGTTAGTCCAAAGGACAGCACCAAAAATTCATAGTGCCCATATCTTGTTCTGAAGGTTGTTTTAGGGTCATCTTCCTCTATCACCTTCAGTTGATGGTACCCGGAATGCAGATCTATTTCTAAGAACCATTTCGCCCCTTGTAATGGATCAAACAAATCATCAATTATGGGCAGTGGGTACCTATTTTTCACTATGAGCTTATTCAGCTCCCGGTAGTCAATACGCATCCGCATGCTACCGTCTTTCTTTTTCATAAATAATACCAGGGCTCGCCAAGGAGAGACACTTGGTCTAACGAATCCATTATCCAACAATTCATGGATTTGGGTCATCAATTCTTACAAATCTGTCGGCGCCAGTCTGTATGGAGCTTTAGCCACTGGCTTCGCGTTGGGCACTAAATCAATCTTGAACTCCACCTCCCTATCGGGTGGTATCCCGGGTAAATCATCCGGAAACACCTCTTTAAATTCTCGCACCACGGGTAGTTCATCCAATGATGGACCTTGGACTGTAGTGTCCGTCACCACTGCAAGGTACGCCTAGCACCCATGCAGCATGCACCTTCTCGCTTCTAACATTGAGTATAACAATGGTGCATTTTGTTTTTCACCATATATGGTGACTTTGTTCCCCTTTGGCGTAGTTATATCTATCGCCTTCCGGTCGCATATGACCATTTCATGGTTGTGGGATAGCCAATCCATCCATATTAGCTACCACTTTAAGCTCCCTCATCACCATCGGGATGAGATCAATTAATTATTCTACGTCACCGATGGAGATTATGCATCCATGACATATAGCATAAACAAGTATAGATTTATGATTAGAAATTTCTACCTCTAAGGGTACTTTCAATTTTTCAATCATAAATGATGGGTGCTTAACAAAATCATATGAAACAAATGATCTATTAGCCCCCTGTGTGAAACAACACGTGGGCATGTATTGAATTTACAAGAAATGTACCTACCTCCACGTTTGGATCAAATTTAGCCTCATCGATCGTCAATTGGAAGGCTCTGCCCGTGGCCTTTGGCACTTCCATCTTTCCGCTACCTTTGGCTCCATCTTACTTGAGCTTTGGACACTTTGCTTTCTTGTGCCTCGATTGGTAGCAGTTGTAGCACCTGGGTACTTCAAATGGGCAACTAGCAACCCCATAACCCTTTCTTGCCACAATTGAGACACAGGGGATCTTTAAAGATACATTCGCCCGAATTCCCTTTGCTGCAGTACTTGTGTTTAGAGCCACCTCCCTTGGAGTCCTTTTTCTTTGATGATTCACCCACTTTTTTTCTTTTTCGAGGGAGTAGGATTCCCCTAGTGGGCCTCCTTGCTTCTTGAGCTTCTTGTCGGGTTATATCAAGTTCTCGCGATCGTGCAACTTTTATTATTTATTCCAGCGTAGTGAACTATTTAAGAGGTATAAAGTCCTCAATCTTTGGTTTCAACATGTTCCGATAAAAGAACATTCGTGCCCCTTCAGTTGGTAGCACATCACTGTAGAATTTCACCCGGTCAAGATAAATCCCGGTAATTTCATCTACCTTTTGAGTATCCCCTTATTTAAGTTTGAGTAACTCCTGTTTCAGTTCATTAACCATAGAGGTTGGGCAATAGTGTTCGATAAACAATTCCTTGAACTCAGCCCAAGTGATGGCATTAGCCGTGGTGTGTGCTGAGGTATTCATAAAATATGGTAATTTTTCAAACCTTTTTAGCAGCTTAAGCTTTTACATTTATAATGCCTGATTTATTTGACAACTACCATTTCACCATATTACACGGGCAAGTATACCCATCGTGGGCAGTATAGTAGTGGTAAGTTGAATCGGGGTCGATCAGGACACAATAGAAAATAAGAGCTCCCATTACTTAATCTTCACCAACGTTTAACCAAACTCTATCTTTGATGATTTTTGAAAAAAACAAGTTATATATATATATATATATATATATATATATATATATATATAATGGGTCTTCGGACTTAAGCAGTCGCAGTCAATATTGATTGGAATAATCGTACCAGTAACTTATAGACAAGTTGTTTATTTATAACTTTGGGTTAAGATTGTCTATTGGCAGGCAACTAGACCATCTCTCAGCCTCAAATCTAGTATCACTACTTTCCCGGGTGATCGTCTATGAGGAGTACGAACCCCGGCACTAAAAGAAATTAGGGTGTTCACCCACACATGATATGTGTGGGCAAATGTGTATAATTCGTGGGTATTTGTTTGTACCTACACATAAGAAATTAGTGTGAGTATGTGTGGCCGGAGCACTGAAGATAAATGTCTATACCTACACATTGTTTATATATAGGTATATGGTCGGTTTTATCCACACATATATGTGTAGTTAATCTTATTAATATGTGTGGGGGTAAAAGCATTACATTTTCTTCAAATAACAAGCACGTGACGCGTGGTGGATGCTGACATGTTAGAGTTTTTACCTACACATATTATGTGTAGGTATATAATAGTGATGTGGCATCTGACGTGGATGCTGACATGGCAGATACATTTTTACCTACACATACTATGTGTAGGTATATTATAGTGACGTGGCAGCTGCCGTGGATGCTGACATGGTATATACAATTTTATCTACACATTTTATGTGTAGGTATATAGTAGGATATACCCACAAAATATATGTGTAGATAAAACATATTATTATGTGTAGTTAAGTCATTACAATTTCTTTAAATAAATGTGTGGGTAATTATAATATTATGTGTAGTTAACATTATTTTTTATGTAGGTGTTGATTTCATTATGTGTAGATAGAAATAAACATATATTGGTATAAATATAGTTATGTGTACATATAAGCCACAATATATGTAGGTATTGATCTTTAAATTCCATAAT
>JBCNJP010000024.1:48074675-48131879 GCA_039602395.1 Deinandra increscens subsp. villosa | reverse complement strand
CCGGGGGGTTAGATGAGGTAATTGTAGAAAATGAGCATTTTGGCCCGTTAGTAAAACCTGGTAAGGAATTAGAGGTTGGAGAGTTGTTGGTAGTTGAGAGTAGTTGTAGGAAGGCCACACTTGATGATATAGGTGAATTTGATAATAGGATTGTGCTTAGATCAAGTGTGGGGAGGTTGAATGTGGTTGCTAGTGAGAATGACCCGGACTTGAGGTTTTTAGTAAAGGTTAGATTTCTTCCGGGTCGATACAAGCATTGGAAGGTTAAAAGCTTGTTACCCTTGCTAAAGTTGGTTGCTTTATGGTTGAGGAAGTTAGTTGAGGGTAGGTTGGATCGAAACCGGGTGAAAACCGGTAGTTTTGTGTTAAGAGATGTGAAGTCAAAGCCTCCGGATGGTTTGGGAGGTTGGTTTATGTTTGAGCTTCATTGATTAAGTGCCCGGGTTGTATATTTTGTAGTTGTGTTTTTCAATTTCCTGCAATTTTAGTTTTTGTACCTTTTGCGTCTTGTCGTTTTGTGTTTTCAGGTGATTCGGGAGACTCAATAGCATGGGGAATGGAGACGGATGTAGTTTGAGTGATTTTGCAGGCCTAAGGTGCAGGTGAGTGAAAAATTTTCGGCTATGAGACCTGGAGGGACAAGGAAAAGAGATAGATAAATTTTGAGGGTGCAAAATTTCCAAAAATTCTCTGGAAATCACGCTCCAAGCGTATCGCCTGGAGGTTGGTAGGTTATAGGCGATACGCTAGGAAGTCTCAGGCGGGTCCGGTTGTTTGCAGTCCTAGGCGTATCGCCTGGGAAATGCAAGGCTGTAGGCGATACGCCTAGGAGAGGTAAGTCAGAAAAAAATTTTCAATTTTTATTTTTATTTCTGTTTACCGTTTTGGTGGTGATTCGCTGCGGTTGAGGTGCTGAGTCTCTGGAGTTCCAGGTGAACACGTTTCTACTTGTTTTATTTATTTATTTTATTTCTGATTTTATTTTTGTTCCATTCCACATTGAGGGCAATGTGTGATTCGAGTGTGGGGATGGGATACTTTCGTATTGAGTCTTGAGTCATTTATTTTTGGTGCAGAAAATTTGAAAAAAAAAAAGTGAAAACTTTGTTCAAAAATGTCCAAGATTCTGGCTGCAGTTAATGGAAAATGATAGTAAAACCAGGGATTGATTGTCTATCTTGTGCTTAAGTGATAAATTAATAATTTGGGAAAAGTGGATAGTTATGGTTTGAATGGAAAACATTATTAATCTATGATGTGTCGGTAGGCCCAGCTGATCTAGGAGTAGCTTAAATAGCCTGTGTGTTTATTGTTGTATAAATATGTTAATCGGTCTGTTAGTGGGTTCCCATTTTAGGAGTGATAGGAATACTGAAACTGATGATTAGGAGGGAAGAGACTCCTTTAGGCTAGATACTCCTATGTCCTTAGAATTTCAATGAGCATGTTAGGTAATAATTTGGCTAATGAACTAGAGTGAAGGGGCAGAATACTCATGTACGAACTAAGGATAGTATCCCGTGGTAAGTACCTCTGATGATGTTCCGGATCTCGCGGGCAAAATACTCATGTATGATTTCGGGGGTAAGACCTTGTGAAAGAATACCTCTGGTGATGTCCGTTGGTAATTTTAGGTAAAAGTAACCAATTAAAAAAAAAAAAATGAAAAAAAAAAAATATAAAAAAATATAAAAAAATATAAAAAAAAAAATTGATGAAAAAAAAAAAAAAAAAAAATGATGATAACTTAGAGAATAAATGCTCAATAATTGCATATAAATAAACAGTTATTCTTTGGACATCTTAGTATCTGGTTTAAGGGGGGTTGGAGAAAAATAAATTCGAATCATTTATACCCTTTGCTTTAACTGATTATGATTCGGTATTAGGTTGAACTAGAGCTTTCTTTAGTGGGATCCATAGGCAGCTGAACTTATATCTGGTAAATTTATAAACACATGGGGGCGAAAGAAAAGGTTGGTGGTTGGGTTTATTCGGATAGAAATATCGGCAATTGTAGTTAGTTTGTTATTACATTATGGAATGTGGAATTGTATGGTGGCTGTTAATTATAAACGATAAATGTTTAGAGTCGATTTCCTGGTTGTGATTCCATTGCAGTATTTTTCGAGGACGAAAAAAGAGTCAGTGTGGGGATGTTTGATGTGTTGCAAACACATCCGATTTTCCTAAGTCTTTTGTTATGTATTTGAGTTCATTTGAGTCAGTTTCCATTTGTTTTAGCTGCTTTTAGTTAAGTTGGAGTCTTTGAGTCCCTTTTATAGTTTTTATTTGAGTTTTGTAGGTAATTGACAAGTCCCGAGGTCAAAATAAGAAAAATGAAGAAGTGCTGAACAAGAGGGTCCAGGCGTATCGCCTGGAACCTAATGGTCGGGAGGCGATACGCGCGGAAGTGAAAGTCAGCGGAAGTCAAAGTTGGCTAAGCCCGACTAATTTGTCGCCTTATGAGATGTAGGCGTATCGCCTGGGCAGAGAGAGGCAGCAAGCGATACGCTTGCAACCTGAAAACCCGCAAAAAGAGGTTTCGACATATAAAATCAATTTGAGGGTTTAGTTTCGTCATTCTTCGACTTCAGACGATTTCAGGAGCGACCGGAGGCGATTTTCAGAGCAGAAGAGAGCTGGGATCACGAAGGAACATTGAGAGATCAAGTTTGCATTGGAATTCGCTGTCGGGTTCTTTCGTTTACTTTGTTTCTCCAATTGCTATCATGTTCTTGAATCAAGTTTCATACTTTAGTACTTTTATTGTTCATAATATGATTGTAGGCTAAATTTATTATGCCATCTAGACCGTTTGATGAGTAATTGATATTTTGACTTTATTCTCGGCTTTGATTGATTGATTGATGTTACGATTTTATTCAATTCCATTGATTACCATGTTGTGATGCTTATGTGTGTTATGATCAGATTGTTAATTGATTGCTAATGCTTAATTTACCCGCGAATGTCTTTCGGTTTAGGTAGATTAACCAAAGTAGTTAACTTTAGGGTTGATTGCTAAAGTGTAGTTTAGGGTTGCCTTGAACTATTGCATTTTCGGTTGGTTGATTATTTGATTGTAATGTGCTGCTAAACTGAAGACTTAAAAGGTATAGGTTTAACGGGTAGTTGGGTTGGTTAAGGTCTTGGGGTTGCGTTGTCTCAAAAGGAAGCGTCCTAGGGTTTTGTCTAGCTTGCTATTCCGTGTCATTCATGGTAGTTATTGGTAGCTCCGGTTAGTCTAGGTGCATCTTAGGTATATCCGAGGGTGGCTAGGGTAATTGAAGTGGGATGGACTTAAAAGGTGAACCCTTGTTCGAGCGTTAGAATCGTTGCCTAGGAAGGACTTAAAAGGTGAACTAGCGACCATCAGATTAGTCAGAGCCGAGGTAAAGTTAAGTGTCAATTGCAAGTCTAGGTCTAGGTGGTATATATCTCTCTCATTTGAATTTCCCCAAAGGTTTCTTGCGGTTGTCCGGTTGTTAGTTGAATTAGTTAATTTAGTTAAATCCAATTCTCAAATCAAATCAAAAACCAAATTTACTCAGTATTTCCATTTCATAGGTCTAGGTTAAGTTTTGCTTTCGTAGTGTCCTAGGTTCGATATCCGGTCTTACCTTAGCTTTACTATAATCCGACAGGTTCACTGCCTTAGGGTTCGGTTCGGTTTTAGGTAGTTTCGGTAAAATTTAGGTGTGTCTAGGTCTAGGTTAGGTCTAGGTTTTAATAGTTATTTTTAGGTACGTTCCGAGCACATCATACATCCACCAATATTTTAGCATGAAAATGACTAAAATGCACTAGCGGTCGAGACAGACACATTACAATATTTAACAGTCATCACCAGCACGACTACATAATATAAATAAGCTACGCCAACACGATATCTTATTCAACAGTCGGCATATACTTAAACTTACCGACAAATGGAGTCGACAAGCGGACATTGACGAATGTTCAAATACTCCCGTACACCTACCTAACAATTTCAATATTATTATGGGTTATGAGTCGACACGCTACACTCGAGCTATTTACTCTCGGCAGCAATTACAAAGCCGAGACGGTGCACAATCAGTAGTCGTCCATACAAACATATCTACTTACACTATCACATTACAAGTACTTGAAACTTAAAGTGATACACAAGATAAGTAAAAGACACTTCCATTCATAACATGGCCAACAGGCATTACAATACTTCCCAAACGGGTAAAAGAGATATTTACAACAATTACATATCTACACTAGATCTTTACCGGTACCCTCACCCGTCCCAGCAGGAGTTGAGAGCGTCCCAAACGGCTCGTCCTCAGGATAGTCGATGTTCGGGTCGATGGCTTGAAAGTCGGCACGAGTTTTGTTTAAGCACCCAGACAGACTGTCCAAATACTTATACTTGACAGGCGCATACTCAGCAGCAGCGGCCTTCAAATCGGCTTCCGACCCGGGCCTGTAAAACTTACCCTCGGCCAAAGGCTTACCAGCAGCAGCATGCTCAAAGCCGGCAACAAAACCCAGATGAGCCCCACGTTTCATGACGGCACTCTGAAGCTTGCCAAGCCTTGTCTTAAACGGTCGGCTACCAAGCAGCTGGCCGACAATGAACTGTGGCCCTTCCTCAATCAGCCATTGGCGATCATCGCCCAACTCCTGGGCCTGGCCCTGAGCACCCTTGTAAAGGTCCGACAAGCGCTCCTTGTCGACCTTCAACCTCTCAACTTCAGCGGTCAACCTTTTCACTTCGGACGAGTGACGAGCAGCATCGTCATCACATCGCTTCCGAAGATCATCAAAGGCGACCTCATGTTCTCTGGCCGACGCTTGGAGAGTAGCAAGAGCTTCAGCATCGGCTCGCCTCCCGGCTTCGAGATCAGCCAGCTTTTTCTCAAGAGTAGAGATGCTCTCCAGATCGACAGATGCGTATTTAATTCGGAGGTCGCCAATCTCCTTCTTCAGTTTGCTGACCTCATTCCTCTTGGCCGCAACGCGCTTTTGCAAGCTCTCCACAGTCTTCTCCAATCGCGCGTTGCGACGAACCATACCTATGCCGGCGACATAGGCGCGGGTGAACTTGAATGTCGCCCTCCGACGGGCCTCTTCAGGGGTTTCGTTCTCCATCTCAACACGAGCACCCGCCGGAATACTAAGGCGAGCAAACTCTCGGCATAGTCGAGTGGTTTCAAGCCGAGAGCCGTTCGTTATCTGCCAATCTGGCACAAATACCGCATCGGCAACAGCAGGATCAACCTCGCGAAGGGGGGAAGAACCGAAGTCACTATCGTCCACAAGGAAGGGCTCAGGCCTCGACTCGGCACCCCGGCCCATCTGCCTCAGCTGGTCAAGCACGGTCAACCGACCGGCTTCAGTAAACCGAGAGCCTTTCTCCTGCAAATTGCGAGCGAAATCATCAAAATCGATACACAATTGATAGTTAATCAGAGGAGAGGGAGAGACACTTACACTGGTAGCAGTATAATCAGCCTTACTCTTCCCCTTCGTGGTGGAAGCAATCTCCCCCTCCTCTGGCCCCTCGTTGGCCTTATCCTCAGGTGATATGACCTGAAGGTCAGACTCCGAGCCTTCACCACTAAGCCGAGATGACTGCCCATCCGTCGACCGCTTGCGCAGAGCAGAGTGCTTCTGGCGACGACTACTTTCTGACTTATCAGTCTGAGGGTCGGTCTCGACAACTTTCCTTTTGCGGCTAGATTTGTCCTTTTTGGTCTTCCCAGCCTCCTCATCAACAAGAACGGTCGACTCGCCACCAAGGGACGACCCTAAAAAAGTCCGATCACCACGGGTGATCGTAAAATCTTCATACCGACGCCCTGCAGTCACATCAACAGGGCTCCTCTCATCCGCAGCCAACGGTTTACTCCCCTGCACCACGTCGGCAGGATCATCCAGGGAGATGAAGTCCAGCAAGTCCATATCTGACAAGAAAAACAAACAAGGATAAGTATATCAAGCCGACAAAACGATAGACAAAAAGTAAAAGCCGACAAGGGATTACCCCGGCCCTCAAGAGTGAAAGCTGGTTTCTCCGTCCGAGACAACCAGTTCCGACTCAACCCAGTCAAGATCAACACCCTCTCAGGGTACTTCTTCAAAGGCAGGCTCAAAGAAGCCAACCCCCCCACCGTTTCTGCACTAAACGGCAACTCAGCACGTTTCTTCCTCTTCACCTTGGTCGACCTCCAGGGAAGGTCGACACCAAGTATTTTATCAGAAACAAAAAAGAATTTATCCTTGAAATCTTTACAATTCGTCGGCAGCCAGTTCAGGTAACAAGGGCTGACCGATTCGTCTTCATACTCCTCTCGGCGTTGCTCGAATGAAAACCAATCTCCCTGATGATTTATCCTATAAAACCTATGAAAATCGCCAGAGGTCGGCTCTCTACCTAATGCCCAACAGGTAGCCTCGAAATGGGTCAGTCTCAATATAGCATTCGGATGCAACTGACTAATATGCACCATATTATACTTCAAGATGCTTATAAAAAAGCGAGTCAGAGGAATCCGCAGTTGGCCGACACTGAATGATTTGGTGTATAAACCAACCATGTCATTAGGAGGATCTCTAATAGACTGTGTCGACGTCGGAAGGATAGGATTTAACTTGGCAGAGACGCCGAAACGCTCACAATGCTCACCTAACTCCTCTAAGGTGAGGCACGACCTAAAATCTTTCATTCCCCGAGGCGCCATTAAAAGAGAGACGTAAAAAGACGAAAGGAAGGAGAACGTACCGAAAGAGGAAACGAGGTCGACGCACAGGGATAACAGAGAAGAGCGGAGGGCGAAGCAGACGGATTTTGAAAGAGTAAAATTTGAGCGTTGATGGTAAAAATGAAAGTAAAAAGGGGTTTATATAGGCGACGAAACCCTAAACGACGGTTGGGTGACCCCATCCCATCACTCAATCACCCGAGGCCCATCAGAGCCCAGCACGTGTCCACAGCTGTCACGCATTTCTGAGCACAGAGTCGGCCAACAACGTTGGGCCGACACAAAAGAGTTAAGCAAAAAAGCAGCAATTATACTCCTAGTCCGATAATGATGTCCAGACCACCACACATCGGACTGGGGGACTGATGACGTATGTCCGGGTAGGATGACGTCATAAGTCGACACACGAACATCCTACCCAATAACACACAAGTCAAGCGTGTCGGCTAAGTAGTCAACATACCGAGCCGACACACACGCAGAAGAGTTAACCAACCATCCGCTCGGTGTCGGTCACACAACGGTCGACACCCGAGCACGACACACAGCATGTATCACAGGTTAACACTCGAAGGGTTAACCAACCATCCGCTCGGTGTCGGTCACACAACGGTCGACACCCGAGCACGACAAGTCCGCGACGGACAACACAGACCAAGGCTCATACACTCGGCAGGTCGGCGTGCCGACACCCGACCTGACACCACATTTAATGCGATTACCCAAAATGTATACTGTGGGAACTTGGCACAGTCCAAGATGTAGGCCTGCAACACATCTCCTTTGGGTAATTAGCATTAATGGCGTTACAAGACAAAGGTTGAGGGTTATAAATACACCCCAACCACCAGGTTAGATTTCATTCAATGCGCTTTGCTTCGACTTGATTACACTTAATCTCTCGAAACGCATACTTATTCTCACGCCCGAGCTTGGTCGCAGGACACCCTGTCCTGCTCTCCAAGAACAACGGTGTTTCTTTGTTTTGCAGATCATAGCCGAGCCGACACGATCCAGGTTGAAGGCTCCCGATCCCATCTTGTAGTCGATCTATCATTGTGACTCGTCCTAGGTCTCGATCTATCCAGTCACACCTGGTAGCCCGATTCTACATATACCTAAACTCTAAAGCTAAACTCAACTAAACATAATATTCTTTCTTATTCTTATTGGTCACCTTTTGTTTTTTGGACCACATTCCAACTATACAATATTAAACGTAATTATAGCGTATCTTTTTTTAACGGCGTATTAATTGCACCATCATCCCGGGTACCCCAGCCCCCCACTCAGGGTTGCAAAGAGAATATCCATACACTCGTGAATGCTTGAGTGATCGAATCGTCCAATCTCCAACCCCTAATCAAAGCCCACCTCCACTTAAAGCCAATAAAAAAATCAGATGACTCCAAACTCGAACCCACGACCTCTCACTTAACTATCATCCTTGAGAGTCATTTGCCAATGGGATAAAACCCAATAGCTAAATTATAGCATATATAATATTAAAATTTAGCAATTAGGTAATAGAAAACATCGTCTCAAGTGGATATAACCACGTGGTTAAATAGAATATCTCATAATTAAAAATTGTAAAGGTTCAGATTCTATAGTGGCTCTTAATAAAAAGTTATAAAGGTTTAAATTCTCGATGGTGCGACTCATGATATATGAGTTAAAAAATCAATAAATAGAATTTTAAAATAATACAAAAGACTTTCTAAAAATAAGATAAAAATTATATGAAAAACTACGACATTGAAGAAAGGACCACCATTATTGTTCGAGGAAATCTTATCCTTAGGCTTCTTCTTCAACTTAGGAAAAGAAAAGTTGAATCTATAGGATTTGAAATTTAAAAATATTTTTGTTTTCTTTTTGTTTACACTTTTATGTTCGCTCATATTTTAATAATATTATAAAATAAACAAAAAAGACAAAATATCATAAACAGATTTGAGACACTCTCAGAGACACCAAATCATCATGATGGACTGAGCATAAATCATTATTCAAAAAAAAAATTTAATAAACAGATTTAAAAAAAGAAAAAACTAGTAGACGGTTCAACATATTCATGTAAGTACTTTTAGGAACATTTTTATGTGAACTTCTTGTATTTCTCGCTACTAGTAGGACCGAAATAATTCGTAAAGGGTGGTTGTTTGCTTGTTTGAACAACAATCTCAAACCGAGTCCGATCACACCTTTAGTTGTAGAAGTCTTAGAGAACTTTAAACTAATAATTAGGGTTTGTTATTTCAATCCATCAATCTTGTTAAGCTCGTTTGTCATACCTGCAAAAACTAAAAAAAATGTTGTTAGCTTTGTATATGTGTGTTTATATGAGTAGTGAACCGCGTAGAAGTAATCAAACAAAATTCTCATGAACACGTATAATCATTATTTGTGTCTAATTATGATGACATTTGATGTTTATTTTCTCTTGATTTGAACATTAACTTTATTTTAATGTTAAAGATAATAACTATAAAAAAAATGACATCCCCTTTGAATTGTAATTTAAAATTTAAAATTTAAAATTTAAAATTTAAAATTTAAAATTAAAGTTTAAAATAATAAAAGAAAGTACCAAAACGATATGTGGTGGAGCCTATGAAAATGAAGGTGCATGCCATAGCTAACCACTCACCGGTCCCATTCAAAAATCTCCTAGTTAATACATGGATCATTGTAGGAAATATTTTCGGCTTTAAACACGGATGAAATTTTTTATATTTTTTTAAAATAACTTAGCCTATTTCAATATTTTTTTATTGAAGTTGTATATTATTTTATATATTTTAGTAAATATAGTTATCCTAAAAATTCAAATTTAATCATTTGAAATCATTTTCCAACTTCTCTACAAAGGCAAATATATTATTGTAACTGGTGTGTGGAACCAATTTTCGAGAACTGTTTCGGACCGTTTAAAAATCTACCGTTTTAACCGTTTTATAACACTTATATAGCCGGTTATCTATATTAATTTACCCACCATGTGTTAGTATAAATTAGTTTGGGTGAACCAAAAAAAAATACTAAAAGTGCTCTTAAATATTTTTTATCTCAGAACGTCCTCGTTCTCACATGGCTTTTCAAAGTGGTCGATCACAAGTTTTTATTGGTGTTGGATTGTCAAGCAACGATAGCATTGTTGCGATTCTTCCTTCAACAAGAAGCCAAAATATTTAGACACGTTTCGATTTATGCCAAATGTCAAACGGGTAAACAAAGGCCATGCAAGAATGTATCAAAAATTTTAAGTTTTGATTGACGTAAATATTATAGCAACTCTAATGTCTACTTTTAACTGATGATGGTAGATATATTAGGAGTAAAATGCTTAATTTAGATAATATATTAAGAAATCAAAATAATAAATAGGCTCATGGTAACACTCCAAGTCCTGAGCTTGGAAGGTATAGTAGATCGGGTTTTTTTACCCTCCAGCTAAATGTACAGTCGGAAAAGACAAAAACACAATCTACATCTCAAAACGCAGCGTTTTGGCCAAAACGCTGCATTGTGAGAGGAATACCGATAAATGTACAGCCCTAATTACTGATTGATTAATGATTATGTCGTGATTATGTTGTTAACTACGCAGCGTTTTGGATAAAACGCAGCGTTAGAATGTCTCGTTTTGGATAAAACACAACTTTAGAATGTCTGATAGCATTAATTAAGACCAAAACGTTGCGTTTTAAGTAAAACGCAGCGTCCTGGGATGTTTTAATAACAGGACCCTTTTTTTTATCCTCTGACAGTCTGAGAGTAGATTTTTTTAAAGATATTTTGTGTTACATGAAAGGAAAGGAACCAATTTACTGATTTTATTTTATCAGCTATGATCCATGGTCTATTAACCGTTCAAACTTCTACAAAGATCATTGCATTTTAGGTTTACTTTGTTTCATATTAATTATCCATTAAATGCACCAGTATGATTATAAAATGTACCATTTTGATCAGTTTTGATAACTAACAAGTTATGTAAAAAATAAGCTCAAACTGTTATCATTAAGTTAAATACAAACTATAACGAAAAACAAGTCAAACTTTAGGGCAATCGGTATACCCGCGCCATCCGGCGCCTTCATACACTTTAGCGGCACCATTCGGCGCCAACACCGCCCCGACCTCGCGTTAAGAACCGGCGTTGAACGGGTGCGCCATATCCTTGGCGCCTATTGAATTGGATGTGAACGTTGGTAACGTTTAAAAAATGACCGTTGGACCACATTTAATTAAAAAAAAAAATTATTACCTTTTTTTTACCAAACTCCACTATAAAAACCACATTTATTCACATTTTTTACACCTCTTTCTATCATTTTCTACTCCTTTCTTTCTTTAATTAAAAAAAAAAACACCATGAATCCCAACCAACAAAATCAAGATTTCTCAAGCAACACCCCTTCCTTCAATCCAAACCTTCAACCATGGCATTTACCGATGTGTGTGTGTGTGTGGGGGGGGGGGGGGGGGCAAACCCGTTGTACATCGGTCAAGCACCTTCAAATGTCTACAACTCCAACCCCTCATTCTCAAATTACACTCAATGGGGGCAATTCCAACCCCATTTCGCTTTCTCACCGACACCTCCACCTACTCAATCACAACCTCAAACACCTAATCTCGATCAAGAAGATGACGACATGGAGGTTATCCTCGAGACCCAAGTGCCGGAGAGGGTTCGGAGAGGCCGAGGTAAAGGAAAAAAACCGATCGAAGGATTCCAGGAAAAGGAAGGACGGGTACCATGGGATACCCAAGAGGAGCTACATCTTATTCGAGCATATATCGATACATCGGAGGACCCGAAACATGGTATTTTTCAAACATAATTTAAATTTGGACGTTTTTTTATTTCTTAAAATTATAGAAATCACCTACTAACGTTTCTATATTTTTATTTTATAATTAGGTAACTCGCAAACTAAAGATGCGTTTTGGGATCGAGTTAGCTTGAAATTTCACGCTGACAAGAAGGCGGTCGCGAACCCCGATGAGCTCCCGATATTCCGCAACAACGACAAACTTAGCGGCAAGTGGAGCACCATGAAGTCAAAGGTTGCGGAGTTCCATGGGATTTTTGTGTGCATGGAATGAACCTGTCCAAGCGATGCGAGTGACGCCGATTTGATCCAAATCGCTGTTAATCGATACAAAGACGACCGCAACAAGTCGTCACCTCTTCTTCAACACTATCAAATCTTGAAAGCGTCTCCAAAATTCGATGAGATCATGGAGTTTGACAACGCTAGCAAGAATCGTTCCTCGACTGACCGCGATAGTCCCATGGGATCAAACTCAACGGGACGTTGCAACATCAACTTAAACGATGATATGGTGTTCGAGGACGAAGATGAAATGCAACCTCAACAACAAGAGGTCTTGCGAAGGCCCGTGGGGAAGAAAAGGCAATTCGACTAGAAAAGGAGTTCGAAATGGATGAGAAAATGAACGCGTAAATGTCGAGGTTTAACACGGAACATGAAAAAAGAACCCAATTGCGTGAGAAAAAATTTCGTCTTCAACAATGCCGTCTTCTCGGCATGGATACAACGAACTTAAGTCCGGAGCAACGAGAAATGATTGAGAAAGAGAAACAAAAAATCATGGCGGAGTTACGTGACGAGTAGTTTTTTTTATTTAAATGAAGTATATGTAGTTGTTTTTTTAAAATATTTGTAGGTTTTATGTTTTTTAAGAAATCTATTTGTAGTGTTTTTTTTATTTTAATTATTTAATTATTTTTTTTTACTTTTGTTTTTTTATTTTTCGAAGGCAATAAAAAACCAATTTTTAGTCATTAAAATAATTCGAAATTAAAAAGAAAAAAATTAATTAAAAATAGTTTAACACCACATGGAGTATCCCCACCCATGTTAAACTTTCAAATGTGGTGTTAACAATGATGTGGCGCCTACGTGACGGTGTTAAATATTAACATGGCATGAGGTATACCCCATGCCCTTATAACTATTTTCAAGAATTAATAGTTCAAAGTGAATGAAAATAATAAATGAGTACATATTGTTTGCTTATTGTCTCGAGAAGTTGTAAATGACCCTCTTGTTTCCCAAGACTTTCTTCTCATCAGTCTTGTCGGTGTCATTTAATAGGTAATATCTAAGACGTTGGATAATCATCTTAAAAAGGTTATGGGCTCGGTGATCTACGATTCACAGTCGGATTACATCTCAGGCAGAAGTATTCTTGAAGGTCCCCTTATTGTTAATGAATTAATTTCATGGCAGAAGAAATCAAAAAGGGAATCTATGCTTATTAAGGTGGATATGGATAAAGTTTTTGATAGCCTTAACTAGGGATTCCTTACTTCCCTTTTAATTCAAATGGGCTTTCTGATTCGTTAGTGTGCTTGGATTGATGGTTGCCTTAAAGCCTCCAAAATGTATGTTCTTGTCAACGATCTCCCACCCGTGAATTTCAATGTCCGTGTGGTCTTAGACAAGTAGATCCCTTATCTCCCTTCTTATTCACTATTGCCATTGAAGCTTTATCTATGATGATGAAAAGAGTCGTAGCTGCTGGACTGTTCCATGGGCTGCAGTGCCTAATTCTAGTCATTGTCTTACTCATCTTCTATTTGTTGCTGATGATGTCTTGTTCCTTGGTCAATGGTCAGAAGCCAATGTCAAAAACCTCACCAAAATTTTAAGGGGATTTCGGTTAGCTTCTAGGCTCAAGGTTAACTTTATGAAAAGTAACTTATTTGGTTTTCATGTACCTTCGCAATCGGTGGAGAACATGGCGCATGAAATGGGGTGTCAGAAGGGGATTCTTCCTTTCAAATATCTCGGTCTTCCTATAGGAGCAAACATGAACTTTGCAAAGAGTTGGCAACCCATTGTGGAAACATTTCAGTAGAGAGTGTCTACTTGGAAAAGTTGTTGTTTATCGATTGAATGTAGGCTTACGATGATTAAATCCGTTCTATCTAGCCTCACAATCTATTACTTCTCAGTTTTAAAAGCGCTAAACAATGTGATTGATAAGTTGCAGCAGATTCGTAAGAGCTTTCTTTGAGGCAGAGGTTATGAAAAGAAGAAGATTCACTGGGTTAAATGGCCAACGGTTGTAAATCCTAAAGACGAAGGCGGCCTCAGTGTTGGCTCGCTTGCTGCTGTCAACATTTCTTTGCTGACCAAATGGCTTTGGAGGTATAAGCAGTGGCGAAGCTTGAAAGAAAACTCCACAGGGGCTGGGCTCAAAAATTCTACCGAGGGGGCGATACTCAATACATATAAAATTCTACTGAGGGGGCCATACTCAGTACATATAATTTTTTATATAAATTAAAATCATGAAAATAGGTACTCTGGACGAAAAAACCATGGGGGCGGTCCCCTGATGTTAGTCCAATTTGTCGTCATTATTATGCTTATATTGTCTTATTTAATAACAATAATGGTTGGATTACATGGCATTTTCATGGGTTTTTGTATTTTGAGGTACCGGATGCTTAATGAGTTAAATTGAAGCAGTTATGAAGAGCTGGAAGCTGTCGGTACAAAGATCGAGAAAAACCGGGAACGAGTGAAGACTTAGAAGAAAATTGAAGAAAGTTCCTGAGATTCAAATCAGGGCGGTACGCCCAGAAGAGAAGAAATCAGGGCGGTACGCCCTAAAGTTTAGAGAGCGGCCGAAGATTTGCAATCCGGGCGGTACGCCCAGAATTCCCCATCTTGGGGCGGTACGCCCCGAATCGGTCGACAGGGGAAATTTTTAGGGTTTTCTATTTAAACTTGTTCTTTAAGTTTTTGTCATTCATTCATTGTTTCAGACGACCAGAGCTAGGGTTCTTGCGAATTTCACTTTGTTTTGGAGCTTTTTGAGAGATTTGAATCATTCGGTAACTTTCTTTTATGCAATCTTTCAATAAAATCATGTTTGTTTCATTAGCCATGTCCGGCTAATCCACCACTAACCGCTTTTGGTGATTGGTTGGTGGATTCGTTCTATGATTAACCTATTTCTTAACTAGTTATTCCGGAATACTTGCTACCGTTGAATACCTACATGCGGAATTGTTAAAATTAACTAGTAATCTAGGGTTTTAGTGGTCCACTGTTTATTGATCTAGCACTTTCTTGCGGTAGGACTAATCAGCCCATTAGGAAACTAGGTTATTAGGTCAAGGAAGCAATTGGGGGGCATGTCTATGTGTCACGGTTAAGGAATTAGGTTTTTCTAGATCGGTAGCCAACCAGGATCCAGAAGTGGTTAGATTCGTCTCATTTGAATTCAATTAAGTTTTTGGGTTAAAGTTAGTTAATTTGTTAGTTAAATCACTCAATCAACCAAAACAGCCAAGTGGCAACCTTAGTTAATTTTAGGTAATCAGTAAATTTAGTTAACTTAGTTAATCGACTAGTCAATTTCCACATATTCCCTTGGTTCGATAACCCTAACTTACCACTACTACAAATCAATCTAGTTGGGGATTTGAAACGGCTTGACAAACCGTTATCAAATTGGCGCCGTTGCCGGGGAATTAGTGCGCTTTTTGATTTGTTGATATTTGTTTAATTTACAATTTTTGCTTCATTTTTCAAAAAAAAAAAAAAAAAAATTTCAAAAAACCCAAAAATAGTGTTTTTATTCAATTAATTACTTTCTGCAACTAAAAAAAAAATATATATATATATATTTAATTTTTTTCGAAATCAATTTCTGGGCGGTACGCCTGGAAATCTTAAATCCTGGGCGGTACGCCTTGGGCACTTTTTCACAGAAAGTTTTGAGATTTTTGACCGTCCAAGTTTCGATTTTTTCTGTTCTATTGCATTATTTACACCTCCTGGAACAGTGCTGCGTAATTGGTTTGCTTGTTTGTGACCGATTTTGCAGGTTTTAGGTGAAATTGCATGCATACGCGGCATTCCCGCAAGAAATCCCCGCTGATTTACAATCCGGAGATTGAGAGAACCGCTCGGCAGAACCGAGCAGAACAGAGAAACAAAAGAGAAATGGAGGGCCAGAATCCCAATCCCAACCAACCACAAAACCAAAACCAAAACCAAGATCAAAATCCACACCCCAACCAAAACCCAAATCACAACCAAAACCCGAACCCAAATGAGAACCTCAATCAAAATCCCAACCAACCACAGAACCAAGGCCAGAATGAACCAGAAAACCCTGCCATGCCACAAAATATTCCTCCGGGTCATATTCCACCATTTCGGGTGCACGGGCACAATTCTTTACCATCCCTTTCCCCTAAATCTTCAAACCATGAGGAGGACGGTTACCACTACCAGGCTAGACAACCAAGTCCACCTCGCCAACAACAACAACCCTTATTCCGCCGAGCCCCACCTCAACAACCTCCCCCACCACAAAACCACTTTCGACAAAATCCCGTGTATGAGGAGCAGTGGGGGCATGATTGGTATGACCCAAATGAAGATGAAGATGGATATGGGTATAGAGAGGAACCACCAGTTGATATTCCAAGGAACAGAGCACGAGCTCCACAGGCTAATGTTGCCCCACACGGAAGAAGAGCTTCCCCCCCAAGAGGAGTTCCACAATTCAACCATGGGGGAGCTCGTCTTCAAATGGAAGGAGGAGTCCCACGATTGGTAGAAAATCCGCCAGTTCAGGGAGTGGCTAGTCACTTTAAGCCAATCGTTGTACCGAGTGCATCTGCGGTAGTCACACCAATCGGAGCAAACATACGAGCTTTTGAGGTTCGACCTCAATACTTGAGTCATCTACCAGAATTCTACGGGAAAAGAACCGAAGAACCATATCATCACAATCATAGCTTCGAGTCAACATGCATACCTATTGGAGCAACGGGGTTCACACAGGACGAGGTCAAGCTAATGCTTTTCCCGTATACCCTCAAAGATCGAGCAAGGAGATGGTTCGAGAGTCTAACTCCCAGTAGCATCTATACTTGGGTGCAATTGCAAGAAGTGTTCCTTGAAGAATACTTTCCGATGAGCAAAACCAGTGAGGTCAAAGAAGAGATCCGGTCCTTCCAGCAGCACACCGGGGAACCATTTCATGAGGCGTTCACTCGGTTCAAAGACTTGTTGCGCAAGTGCCCACATCATCGAATCGACACTTGGGATCTCATCAAGGCATTTTATGATGGTCTCCTCCCAGAAGACATCAGAGATCTGAACTCCATCAGCAATGGGACATTCCTAACCAATACGGAAGAGGTAGATTGGGGGCACATGGAGAGGTTGAGTGCCACATCAAAAAGGCTTGCTCAGAATGGGAGAAGATCGCGATCCGCAGCGGTCAAATCGGTTGATTATGAGGCAGAGGAACGCATTGAGAAGCTTCGTCAGCAAACGCTTCTGTTGGAGAAGCAGGTGGCCCAAATGAAGTTGGGGGGTGCACCAGATGAGGTGAAGGCTAGTGCACAAATTCCGGTGTGCACAGGTTGTGGCGAATTAGGCCACTCGGTGGATGCATGTTCCACCATGGTTCAGCAAAGCGAAGATGTCAATTATGTCCAGGGAGCGATGAATTCCAACACTTACCATCCCAACCTTCGCAACCACCCAAATTTCAGGTATGGCAATGCTAATAATCAGTTAAATCCTAACTTTCAAACTTCTAATGTGCAGGGTGGAGCTTCAACACAATATCAAGGCCGAGCATCCGGTTACAACCAAGGGGGCTATCAACGGAACACCTACACTCAAGGTGGAAATCCTTCCCAAGGAAGCTACCAACAAGCTCAACCGACACCGGAAGATGGGATGCAAGCGCAATTTGCCGCCTTAATGGAGAAAATGAATTCACTCGCAGATGGTCAAAAGCAGATAGTCGATGAGCAAAGACAGTTAGCCGCCAGCCACAGACAGTTGACCGACAAAGTTCAGGGATTTGATCGGAGGTTTGAGCTCCAAGACAAGACAATGGGAGCATTTCAGAAACAGTTGGGGCAGTTGGCTGCTGAGTCATCAAGGCGAGATCCAGGAAAGCTACCTAGTGACACCACCATAAACCCACAACATCAGCAAGGTCAGTCTTCTACTTCCAAGAACACGAGACACGTGCCAATCAACAAGATCACCACTTTACGCTCAGGTAAGTCCGTGGATAATAAGGTAGGGGCACCTCCACCACAAGTTGATGGGGTGGTGGAGGATTGGGTAAGTGATGATGAAAGTGAGCCGGAAACCGACCAAACTAACCCAAAGTCAGTAGCAACCGAGTCTAGTAACCCTAGGACATCAAAAAAGGTAACCTTTAATGAATCTGGTAATAGGGTGATAGATAATGAAGTGGTTGAACAGAAAAAGTCGGTACCTTTTCCAAAAGCTTTAATTGAACCTAATCAGAAAACATCTAAACGGGGCCCACAACAAGATGAGATGTGGGATATTTTCAAACAAGTTAAAATCAATCTTCCCCTTTTAGATGCAATTAAGCAAATTCCGGCTTACGCAAAGTACTTGAAAGACATGTGCACTCAAAAACGGAATTATAAGATTCCGAAACAGCTTGACGCAAATGCAGATGTGAGTGCCATAATTTCAGGCATTTTGCCAAAGAAACTCCAAGATCCGGGGGCACCAATTATTTCAATTCAAGTTGGTGACTTTCAGATGACCCGTGCCCTTTTGGATCTTGGAGCGAGTGTGAGTATTTTACCGGGGAGCTTGTACGATCAGTACGACTTTGGACCCTTAAAGAAAGCCGACACTACGGTGATTTTGGCTGATTTGACCCCTAAGCTGCCCCGGGGAATTCTATCGGATGTTATAGTTAAAGTTAATGAATTTTTCTATCCGGTAGATTTCTTGGTTCTTGATTATGTGTCAGTTGAAAAAACTGCTCAGCCCACGGTAATTTTGGGTCGACCTTTTCTAGCTACTAGTCACTCACAAATTGATTGTAGGTCGGGTACCGTGGACATGACTTTTGGGAACCGCAAAATGCGGTTAAGTGTTTTTGGCAATGTGACTAACCCTCGGGAAGATGATGAATGCTTTCGGGCTGAAATCGTTGAAGGTCTTACACCTCCATTTTTCCCTTTTAATGAGGAGGATGGGACCCCCGAGGAGTTTGCTTTGTTTGGCAGGGGCTATGCTGATATGGTCAAGGAGATGGAAGCAGAGGATGAGAGCCAAGAGTTGATGGCTGTGAGAGACCAAAGACCACCATGGTCTATTCAAGTGGAGAGCTTACCAGAACATATCGACTCACAATTGAAGCCTTCACTCGAATCACCACCTTCACTTGAACTTAAAGAACTTCCTAAACATTTGAAGTATAATTTTATTGGTGAGAATAACACTCTTCCGGTTATTGTTTCTGCAGGTCTAACTAAGGAGCAAGAAGAGGAGTTGATGAAGGTGTTAGTGAAGCATCGGGCGGCTATTGGATGGACCATTGCAGACTTGAAGGGAATTAGTCCATCCATAGTCATGCACAAGATCATTACCGAGGAAGGAGCAAAGCCCGCGAGAGATGCGCAACGGAGGCTTAACTCGAATATGCGAGAGGTAGTCAAGAAGGAGGTACTCAAATGGCTGGATGCAGGTATTATCTATCCTATCTCCGATAGTTCATGGGTAAGTCCAACTCAAACCGTTCCTAAGAAAGCAGGAATTCAGATTGTTAGGAACGAGAAAGGTGAGGAAATAGCCACCCGACCGGTAACCGGGTGGCGAATTTGCATTGATTATAGGAAGTTGAATTCCGCAACTTCCAAAGACCATTTTCCTCTACCTTTCATTGACCAAATAATTGAGAAGTTGTCCGGTCAAAAGTTTTACTGTTTTCTAGACGGTTATTCGGGGTACAACCAAATTGCTATTCACCCCGATGACCAACAAAAGACCACTTTTACTTGTCCTTATGGCACCTTTGCGTTCCGGAGGATGCCATTCGGTTTGTGTAATGCCCCGGCCACTTTTCAAAGATGTATGATGGCTATTTTTTCTGATATGATCGGGGATTCACTTGAAATTTTCATGGACGATTTCTCAATTTTTGGTACATCGTTTGAGTCTTGTTTGAACCAATTAACACGAGTCTTAGAGCGTTGCATAGAAACCAATTTGGTGTTAAGTTGGGAGAAGAGCCATTTTATGGTTCAAGAGGGGATCGTGTTGGGACACGTGGTATCGAGTCGTGGGATTGAGGTTGATAGGGCAAAAATTAAAGTGATTTCAACTTTGCCTCCTCCCACGAATGTTAAGGGTATAAGGGCATTTTTAGGTCATGCCGGGTTTTATAGGAGGTTCATTAAAGATTTTAGCAAAATTACTAAACCTCTTTGCAAACTGTTGTTAAAAGATGAAATTTTTGATTTTAATGATGAGTGTCTAAATTCCTTTAACACTTTGAAAAACAAATTAATTGAGGCACCAGTTTTGCAAGCACCCGATTGGTCCATACCTTTTGAGATTATGTGTGATGCCTCAGATTTTGCTGTTGGGGCAGTTTTGGGTCAAAGGGTAGATAAAAAACCGGTTGTGATCTATTATGCAAGTAAGACTTTAGATGGGGCTCAATTGAATTATACTACCACTGAAAAAGAATTACTTGCAGTTGTGTTTGCTCTTGATAAGTTCAGGTCATATATCTGGGGAAGCAAGGTGATTGTGTATTCGGACCACAGTGCGGTCCGGTACTTGATGGAGAAGAAGGATGCCAAGCCGAGGCTCATTCGGTGGATCCTTTTGTTGCAGGAGTTTAACTTGGAGATTAGAGACAAGAAGGGTAGTGAGAATGTGGTGGCGGACCATTTGTCCCGATTGCCCCACATTGAAGGAGAAGAAGACGAATGGAGCATCAATGAGCAGTTTCCGGATGAACAATTGTTAAGTGTTTCTAATTTACCTTGGTATGCTAACATTGTCAATTATTTGGCTGCAGGTACAATTCCGGAACATTGGCCCAGGAGAAAGAAGATACATTTGAAGTCTCAAGCACAGAAGTACATATGGGACGAACCGGATTTGTTCAAGGTAGGACCGGATCAAGTGATCCGGAGGTGCATACCAGAGTCGGAAGTGCAAGCAGTGCTAGAGTTGGTTCACGCATCGGCGTGTGGAGGTCACTTCAGTGGACACAAGACGGGTCACCGGGTTCTTTCATCCGGGTTGTTTTGGCCCACGCTCTTCAAGGATGCGTTTGAGTTCGTGAAGCATTGCACGAGATGTCAGCAGTTGGGAAGCATCACAAAGCGTGATGAGATGCCTTTGCAACCAATCTTGGTTGTAGAGATTTTTGATGTTTGGGGCATAGATTTTATGGGCCCTTTCCCTAACTCTAATGGTTTTCTTTACATTCTAGTAGCGGTAGATTATGTGTCCAAATGGATAGAAGGCATAGCTACTAAGACCAATGACCATAGCGTAGTTTGCAAATTTGTCCAACAAAACATTTTCTCTAGGTTTGGAATCCCTCGTGTGATCATAAGTTATGGGGGGTCCCATTTCAAGAACTTTCGATTTGGCAAACTACTCAAGAAGTATGGCATAGACCACCGAATTGCAACCCCATATCATCCGCAAACAAGCGGTCAAGTGGAGGTTTCCAATCGGCAAATCAAAGAAATTTTACAGAAAACTGTGCGAATCGACCGCAAGGATTGGTCTTCCAAATTAAATGACGCCTTGTGGGCGTATCGCACTGCTTTTAAAACGCCTATTGGAACCACTCCCTATCGGTTGGTCTATGGGAAGGGATGTCATTTACCTGTTGAGTTAGCTCACAGAGCATTATGGGCTGTGAAAGAAGTTAACTTGGATTATGATGCTGCAGGTAGAGAAAAGAAGCTCCAGCTGGGAGAATTGGAAGAGTTACGCGATGAGGCGTATGAGAATGCAGATGCCTACAAGAACAAGATGAAGAAAGTGCATGATGCACGATTGAAGAAGATGGACTTCCAGGTAGGTCAAAAAGTTTGGTTATTTAACTCACGGTTGAAATTGTTTCCAGGTAAGCTGAAAAGCAAATGGACGGGGCCATTCCTCATCACAAGTGTGGGGGGGTATGGTAATTTCGAGATTGAAGACCTGGATGACCACCTGAAGCAGGTAGTTAATGGGCATAGGTTGAAGCCGTATTTGGACTCGGCAGACATTCACGGGCAAGTCGACAAAGACGATTACTTTTTGGCGCCCGCTTCTGAAAGCCCTGAAACGTGAAAGGGAAGTACGGTCTGGCTGAAGACCTTAAAAACTTAGCGCTAACTGGGAGGCAACCCAGCGGTTTGTTCTTCGTTTCATTTTTTGTGTGTTTTCGTAGTTTTGTTAGATTTTACGTTCTTTGTGTGTTTTCAGGAAATCGGGAAGCTCGGGAGTGAATATGTGCCATCAGCTGCATTCCAGGTAAGTTTTTATTAAAATGTTGCAGTAATAATGCTCGGTGGTGTAAAAAGTGGTGTTTTTCCAGAGATAGAAAATTTTTGAGGTCCCAAATTTTCAAAACTTTCTGCCAAAATGGGCCATGGGCGGTACGCCCAAATTTATTATAATTAGGGCGGTACGCCCACAAATTTTCGAGAAAATGTCAGTTTTAGAAATCCGGGCGGTACGCCTTAATCTGCACAATCTTGGGCGGTACGCCCGGATTTTGAACGAAGAAAAAAAGATATAAAACTTCCAGCGGCGGGTCGGTTCTCAAACCCATCACCACCGCCCTCTTTTCTCTCTCGATTACCACCGCAAAACCACCACCGCCGAGCTCCGTCGTGTTTCACGGCGACCACACACTTCGCACACACCACCGCCACAGTCGCCGCCACTAATTCCGAGCTCCTACAGGTTCGCTTTCTTGTCCTTCGTGTTTAATTTTAGTTTTTTTTTTCGAGTGTTTGTGGTTTTAGGTTAGTTTGTTCGTATGTGCTGATTTCGAACCGATTATATGTGAGAATTGAGGTTGTCGGAGTGTGGGAATAGGATAGAAGGGTCGGTTTCGACCGATTTTATTTTTTTTCCGCTATAGATTGGGCGGCGTACCGCCTAGGGCACCAACATTGGAGGCGGTACGCCCCAAATTGAAATTAGGGTTTTCGTAATAGAATTGGGCGGCGTACCGCCCCAACTGCATCATTTTTGGGCGGTACGCCCGGAATGGATTTTCACAGAATTTTTCAATTTTTTCAAAAATCCCAATTTTTGTCGTTTTTGATTTTTAGTTTTAAATTTTGTTTTCTTTTTTGTTTAATTTTGTTTTTCTTTATAAAATTTTTGGAAAAAACCAAAAAAATTAAAAAATCGAAAAATGCAAAAATAGTTTGTGGATGTGGGAATCAATTGCAGGAAGGCCCAGTTTTATATGATTATTGTTATCTTGTGCTAACTTGTTGATTTCAGGATGTCGGACCGGCAAGGGTCTAGTTCTGGGACCCGTGGTCCCAAGAGGAGACGCCGTGGAGAGCCGGATGCTGCTGTGCCGGTTCCGCCATTTCGGAGGAGGATCATCAACTATTCGGGGCCTGAGATCTTGCCTGAGGCTGATGTGCTGCCGCCACCCGTCGCGAGGAGGAACCACGCACACCATTCCTTTCTGAGGTTCGAGCGCGACTCTCATGAGGATAGGCAGATGAGGAGGTTCATTGAGATGCCGCTGTTGCACCATAGGACGATCGACTGGGGTTTGTTGGCTCAGCTAGGACAGCTGGAGCGTATTAGAGGACTAGTGACTGACCGCTGGAGGAGGGCGTTGACCCCAGATGACCACCAGTATGTGGAGCTGACTGTTGAGTTCCTGGCGACGTTTCAGGTGGGTCCGGGTAAGTTTGGAGATGGGAACGCGTTATCGTTTGCTTTGGGCCGTCGGACTCATCACATGAGCATACCCGAGTTCGCGGTCGCATCGGGACTGTATACACAGGAGGAGGTTGAGGCGACGGCATTTGCGGAGCTGCCGAGGGGGCTTTTTAGCCGACCACACCCCCAGGGGGTTACTGATTTACAGCTTACAGCATTCTGGGATGCGATTGGATCGGTCCCGTATTTGGATAGTGTGGTGGAGTCTCAGATTCGGGATCCGGTGATTAGATATATTCATAGGATAGTTGCGTGTACTCTTCTCGGTCGTCGTTCTGGCGTCGAGAAAGTCACGAAGCTAGATTTAGCGGTGCTGCGATCGATCGTTGAGGGCCATGACCTTAACATTGCTGGGGTTTTGATTTCATCGTTTGCGAGGAGGAGGACGTCGGGAAAGGGCGTCCATCTGAGCATGGGGCCTTATGTTACTAGGTTGGCGAGGCGTTTAGGTGTATTTGAGCCGGGTAGGTATTTGGAGACCCATTTGACGATTGGGGCTGAGACGTCTCCGTACGAGTTAGGTGACATGCGGCTGGCTTCTATGGTGACTATGACTGATCCCCCGCAGTGGGAGGCCGTTAGGGGTGTGATTGTACAGGGAGACGAGGCTGCTAGGGCCGCGAGGCGGCATAGGATATTACACCAGGTTGAGAGGCCGCTGAGGCAGAGACCAGAGAGGCCGCCGAGGGCCGATCAGGTTACGTTGGATATGGTTCAGGATGCTGTGCTGGATTATGTGGATGTGAGGTTCGAGAGGGTTGAGAGGGCTATGCGTCATATGATGTCACATCAGGGTATACCGATCCCTGATTTCTTTCAGGAGCCTGAGGGAGGTGATGATGCTGTTGCTGGAGATGCTGATGCTGGTGGAGATGGGGGCGGTGATCCCGATGCAGGTCCGAGTGGTACAGGTGATGATGCTGCGGGAGATGATGAGGACGAGGAGTAGGTGCTGCTCATGCTGACTTCACTACCATTGCCGATCGGTTTTGTTTCTTTGACCCTTGTACTTTTTGGTTATTTTGTTTTTGCTAGATCATGGTCTGTATGATATGATATTATATTGTAACTGGGGGTACTGTACGGGGTAACCGGTTGGGTGGTTGTGATTTTATTTTGGTTGTATATATATGTGGTATGATGTGTTTGTTTCTTGGTAGCACCATGGTTGAGATGTGATTCCATACATTACTTCTTCCATCCGATTTCTGGAATTCACGATCTGTTGCGAGAGGGTGTTGGCACGACTTCCGAGGAGCTTTTCACGATGATTTCAGGGGAGTGTGTTCCAACTTGTTCTTTTTATTTATTTATTTATTCTCTTTTTATTTTTGCATTTTATTTTTATTTTTTCATTTTTATTTTATCGTTCGTGTCTGTTTATACGTTGTGCGTGTTCCTATCACATTGAGGGCAATGTCGATCTTAAGTGTGGGGAGGGGGACAGGACGTCAGTTTTTAAATTTTTAGTCAGTTTTTAAATTTTTAGGTAGGTAGTTTTATTTTGAAAAAAAAAAGAAAAAAAAAAGTAAAAAAGATCAAAAATCCAAAAAGATTTTGCAATTTTTGAGTCATTTTTAGTATTTGAGTCAAATCTGTTTTGTGAAAATTGCCGGTACATGGAAAATGATAGTACAATTGGGAGTCGATTTTCAGAATAAAATTAAGATATAAATCAAGAATGAAAGGGAAAAGTGGTAAGAAAAGGAGAGAATGGAAAATATATCTAATTTGTGATGTGTCGGTAGGCCCAGCTGATTTAGTAAAGCTTAATTATCCTTTGGTGTTTATTTGTGTATAAATATGTAATTAAATTAGCTTGCTAGTGGGTTCCCATTTTAGAGGTTAGTGAGGTTGAAACTGATGATTAGGAGGAAAAAGACCTTTTTGAATTAGAGACTTATATATCCTCAGAATAAACTGGCACGTTATGATCTTTTTGCGAAAGCAAATCCGAGAAATAACGGCGCCCCATTTTTCCATCTTTTGAGCATATTAGGTAATTAATTGGCTAATGAATTAGAGTGAAGGGACAGAATACTCATGTATGATTTCGGGGGTAAGACCTTGTGAAAAAGTACCTCTGATGATGTTCCGTATCTCGCGGGCAAAACACTCACGTATGATTTCGGGGGTAAGACCTTGTGAAAGAATGCCTCTGATGATGTCCGTTGGTAAGTATAGTTAAAATTAACCAATTATAAAAAAAAAAAAGAAGAAAAAAAGAGAAAAAGAAAAGAAAAATAGAAAGAAATAGTAGAGAAATAAATGCTCAAGCAACTTCACTATCCATTCAAATCCATCATTCTTGGGATATATGAGTATCTGGTTTAACTAGGTTGGGAAAAATATAAATAATTCATCTTTATTACCCTTTACTTTGACCGAATTTGAGTCGGGATTAGACTAAGCTAGGACTTTCTGAATGTGGGACACATAAGCAAGTTGATACAAATAATTGGTAATTTTTGTAAACACCTTGGGGGCACAAAGATCAGTGGTTGGGTTTAGTCGGACCGAAATATCGGCGGTTGCAATTAGTATATATGAATACATCTTGGAATGTGGAATTGAATTGGTTGCTGAATAGTAAAATGTTAAATGATTTTGAGTTGACCTCCCGATTATGATTCCATGGCAGTTTTTCCGAGACGGAAAAAGTCAAGTGTGGGGATGTGATGTTAGTCCAATTTGTCGTCATTATTATGCTTACATTGTCTTATTTAATAACAATAATGGTTGGATTACATGGCATTTTCATGGGTTTTTGTATTTTGAGGTACCGGATGCTTAATGAGTTAAATTGAAGCAGTTATGAAGAGCTGGAAGCTGTCGGTACAAAGATCGAGAAAAACCGGGAACGAGTGAAGACTTAGAAGAAAATTGAAGAAAGTTCCTGAGATTCAAATCAGGGCGGTACGCCCAGAAGAGAAGAAATCAGGGCGGTACGCCCTAAAGTTTAGAGAGCGGCCGAAGATTTGCAATCCGGGCGGTACGCCCAGAATTCCCCATCTTGGGGCGGTACGCCCCGAATCGGTCGACAGGGGAAATTTTTAGGGTTTTCTATTTAAACTTGTTCTTTAAGTTTTTGTCATTCATTCATTGTTTCAGACGACCAGAGCTAGGGTTCTTGCGAATTTCACTTTGTTTTGGAGCTTTTTGAGAGATTTGAATCATTCGGTAACTTTCTTTTATGCAATCTTTCAATAAAATCATGTTTGTTTCATTAGCCATGTCCGGTTAATCCACCACTAACCGCTTTTGGTGATTGGTTGGTGGATTCGTTCTATGATTAACCTATTTCTTAACTAGTTATTCCGGAATACTTGCTACCGTTGAATACCTACATGCGGAATTGTTAAAATTAACTAGTAATCTAGGGTTTTAGTGGTCCACTGTTTATTGATCTAGCACTTTCTTGCGGCAGGACTAATCAGCCCATTAGGAAACTAGGTTATTAGGTCAAGGAAGCAATTGGGGGGCATGTCTATCTGTCACGGTTAAGGAATTAGGTTTTTCTAGATCGGTAGCCAACCAGGATCCAGAAGTGGTTAGATTCGTCTCATTTGAATTCAATTAAGTTTTTAGGTTAAAGTTAGTTAATTTGTTAGTTAAATCACTCAATCAACCAAAACAGCCAAGTGGCAACCTTAGTTAATTTTAGGTAATCAGTAAATTTAGTTAACTTAGTTAATCGACTAGTCAATTTCCACATATTCCCTTGGTTCGATAACCCTAACTTACCACTACTACAAATCAATCTAGTTGGGGATTTGAAACGGCCTGACAAACCGTTATCATCCCCCCCCCCCCCCCCGGGCGTCACCCTTATCCTTCGCCCCTGGGTATAAGACTGATGCAAACGGGCTTTGGAGGAGGGTCATTACATCCATATTACTTAGTTCCTCTTAAAAAGGGCATCTCTGGCACATGGAAGGTTATAGGAAGGGTTGGTTCAAAAATTCTACCGATGGGGCAATACTCAATACATATAAAATTCTACCGAGGGGGCGATACTCGATACATATAATTTTTTTTACATAAAATCACGAAGATAGGTACTGTAGACGAAAAACCGCAAGGGTGGTCCCCCCCCCCCCCAGGCGTCACCCTTATCCTTCGCCCCTGGGTATAAGACTGATGCAAACAGGCTTTGGAGGAGGGTCATTACATCCATATTGCTTAGTTCCTCTTTAAAGGGCATCTCTGGCACATGGAAGGCTATAGGAAGGGTTGGTTCAATGCTTGTTGTTACCATCCCTAATCTGGTACATATTCTATGCAATAATGTTAATTTTTTTATTAATTCAAAGACAATCAGAAAATAAGTTGAAGCATTGGAGGAGTAAAAGTTCAAACTATTTATCATTGGAATAATCGGATACCTCTCAAAGTGAACATCTTTATGTGGAGAATATGTTTGGGACGACTCCCCACTCGGGTTGAACTTGAAAAAAAAAGGGCATTGCGGTTACCTCTAACTTATGCCCCATATGTTCATAAGTCGTGGAAATGCATGAGCACTTTCTTATGGGATGCCCCTTTTCAAACAACATCTGGCAACTCATCTCGGGGTGGTTGAAATTTTTTCCACTCTTTTCCTTTCAATGATCTGCTTAACTTTCACTAATTCGTTAATTCGTGCACAGTGATTCCAAGCACCAAAGGATAGTTCAAGTTGTGATTTCCATTACGTGTTGGTGCATATGGAGATCTAGAAACGAGTTGGTCAACAACAATAAGAAAATCTTGGTGGAGGCTACTTTTGAGGAAATCGGAACTCATTCGCACCTTTTATTGGAATATATGGAATTTATTGAGATATGAGAGAGAGAGGTATTAGAGATATTGTGATAGGAATAGTTTGATTTAGATTCCTAATTTGTAGTTATCTTCTCGTACAAGTCATTGTAATTCTCCCTATATAAAGGGTGCTCATTATCAATAATAATAACGATTTACGCATTCCATTATCTTTCATGGTAATCAGAGCTTAGGTTCAATTTTCACCACACCGAAAAATAAAGACCCAAGACAGGGCGGTGTGCCTTCACGCCACCGCCCTGTCCACCACCGCTGTTATTTTCTTTTCTTTTTTTTTCACTCAAATAAAGCTTCACCACTCTGATCGGTGCACTCAAACAAAAAAAAATCTCTATTTGTTCTCATCCAAAAGAAAGCAAAGTGAAGTCTGGAATTTTTCGTCTGGCTATTGCAACTCCTCGAACAATTTGTATTAATTTTCTTTATATTTTCTTTTAGTTTATTTCAGATCTACGGATCGAAAATCGTGGTCTTCGGATCTAAAACTCCAAAATTTCGGATCTATGGAATTTATTGGTATTTAATTTTCTTTATATTTTCTTTTAGTTTATTTCAGATCTACGGATTGAAAATCGTGGTCTTCGGATCCAAAAATCGTTGCTTGGTTACGATCAGCAACCTTGTTTTTTATTTTTATTTTTTTAAATCTCTATTTTATGTCAAGATCGACTGATCAAAGAGTTACCTTCGGGTCTCGAATCAAAAACCAAGAACACCAAGGAGTGCAACCATATGGAATAAAGATGACCGACTTCAAGCAAACTACGAATTTGGCTAAAGTTTAGATTCTGAAGACAGTTGAAGCACAATCATGGACGGATATTGAAGCTAGTTTTATTATTTATTGTTATTTATTTTCTAGTATGAGCGTTCAATTCTCTACTGCTCTGACTACGGGGGAGTATTGGAATATATGGAATTTATTGAGATATGAGAGAGAGAGGTATTAGAGATATTGTGATAGGAATAGTTTGATTTAGATTCCTAATTTGTAGTTATCTTCTCGTACAAGTCATTGTAATTCTCCCTATATAAAGGGTGCTCATTATCAATAATAATAACGATTTACGCATTCCATTATCTTTCATGGTAATCAGAGCTTAGGTTCAATTTTCACCACACCGAAAAATAAAGACCCAAGACAGGGCGGTGTGCCTTCACGCCACCGCCCTGTCCACCACCGCTGTTATTTTCTTTTCTTTTTTTTTCACTCAAATAAAGCTTCACCACTCTGATCGGTGCACTCAAACAAAAAAAAAAATCTCTATTTGTTCTCATCCAAAAGAAAGCAAAGTGAAGTCTGGAATTTTTCGTCTGGCTATTGCAACTCCTCGAACAATTTGTATTAATTTTCTTTATATTTTCTTTTAGTTTATTTCAGATCTACGGATCGAAAATCGTGGTCTTCGGATCTAAAACTCCAAAATTTCGGATCTATGGAATTTATTGGTTTTTAATTTTCTTTATATTTTCTTTTAGTTTATTTCAGATCTACGGATTGAAAATCGTGGTCTTCGGATCCAAAAATCGTTGCTTGGTTACGATCAGCAACCTTGTTTTTTATTTTTATTTTTTTAAATCTCTATTTTATGTCAAGATCGACTGATCAAAGAGTTACCTTCGGGTCTCGAATCAAAAACCAAGAACACCAAGGAGTGCAACCATATGGAATAAAGATGACCGACTTCAAGCAAACTACGAATTTGGCTAAAGTTTAGATTCTGAAGACAGTTGAAGCACAATCATGGACGGATATTGAAGCTAGTTTTATTATTTATTGTTATTTATTTTCTAGTATGAGCGTTTAATTCTCTACTGCTCTGACTACGGGGGAGTATTGGAATATATGGAATTTATTGAGATATGAGAGAGAGAGGTATTAGAGATATTGTGATAGGAATAGTTTGATTTAGATTCCTAATTTGTAGTTATCTTCTCGTACAAGTCATTGTAATTCTCCCTATATAAAGGGTGCTCATTATCAATAATATTAACGATTTACGCATTCCATTATCTTTCACCTTTGAATAAAGAACCGTGCTAAGGATGTGGCGGGTTCATGGGAGGAGTGGTGGCGAGCTTAGTGTGTTTCTTTGGTGCTTGTTTGTTTGTCTGTTTGGTGCTTTTTGGTTAGCGTTTTGCTATCCTTTGTGAATAAAAAATTTTCTGTTCCAAAAAAGTAAAAGAAATGAGTTGTGAATTGTGATTAACTAATTTAAAATTTAATCCACGTGTTTTCGTGGTGGGCTTGGAATACAACTTCAAATGAAAAAAAGTAGCTGGGCTGCAAGAATATTTATTTGGTTTTAGTGGTGGGCTATGTGGTAGCCTGCTAAGACAATGTTGCCTAAAATATATGTGGGCAGTTTTGAACCAGCACCGGCCTATGATGGTTTAATAAATGAAAGAATATACATAAAAATTATAATCTATAAACGATTTACAATTATACGATTTATACCCTTTGCATTTGATACCCTCGATTTCTCGCACTTGAGGCTGTTGAGCAACTTGATAGAGTCCAACGGGTCTTGCACAATAATATTATGATACTAAGATCTATGAATATAGTATTTAAATGTCCTAGTTTTGATATACAAAAAGATTAGCGACGCAACTTATTGCCAGTTTCTTTTCTGTTTCCTTGAAAAGTTTTGAGTGTTATCTAATATTGCAATTGAAATATTAATTAAATGACCAAACAAATGTCACACGTATCTATCACACTTATCCAATTGCTTGTGTTATTGTTTCGTTACAAATTTTATCGTGTTATTTCCACTAAACAACAAGGACCATTTGTATAATTAGCTCTATTTTAAACTATTAGACGGTTTATCATTCAAGTAACTACTTTTAGGAACCTTTTTATGCAAACTTGTTGTATTTCGCAGTACTCATAGGACAATGGGTGGAGCTTTTGGAGGGGGGGGGGGTCCCCATTTTTCAGCTCAGAAGTGTACATTTACTTACACCTATTTCGTCCAAAAATACTATACGTATTCAGTCAGGCCCTCGACTTTTCGTTCAGAATTGTAAATTTTATATGTATTGACTTTCGGGCCCCTTTATATATATTGAAGTTAAAGCTCCACCACTCCATAGGACCAAAGTAATTCGTAAACGGTGGTTGTTTGCTTGTTTGAACAACAAACTAAAACCATGTCCTTTCACTCCCATAATTTTGTTGAGTTTGTTTGCCACATGGGCAAACATTAAAAAATGTTGTTTGCTTTGTATATTTGGGCTTATATGGGTAGCGATTAGCGAACCGTCTAGAAATACGTGAAGTTTTTTTTAAAAAGGATTTTTAAAAGTAGTTAGCTGAAAATTTTAAACCACCTACTAATCAAACAAAATTCTCAAGAACATATACTCATTACTTTTGTCTAACTATGATGACATTTAATATTTATTTTCTCTTGATTTTTTTATTAACTTTGCAGTTTTAACCTATACTCATGAGTAATGATTTAATGGGCTATGTGTAGGGGACCTTCCCATGTTCCCCTCAATTCATAAGAACCTCCGTTATACCTTCACAGATTCCTATTCTATTCGCTAGAAAGTGAAAGGGTCCTTTAGCATTCCGAGTTCTTTCAAAAGATTTTGCTTTATTAGAAAGAACTTATAGTAAGATATCCGTAAACCACTGATATGCCTCACTTTCAAAGCGTAAAGTCTTAAAATGGAAGGCTGTTGCAGTAACTAAAACATCTTATCTTATTGTTAAAGATAATGATTAAAATAAATTAAAGAAAAAAAGAAAATGACATCCCCTTTAAATTGTAATTTAAAATAATAAAATAAATTGTCAAAAGTTTTGTTTTAAATACGATTGTGGAGCCTGGATCATGATTCATGAGGAAACATGTTCTGTTTTAAATACGGATGAAATTTATTTATTTATTTTAAACTCGTTTAACCATTTCAACATCTTTTTATTGAACTTATATCTTTGATACAATTAGATTATATATTTTAGTAGATAGTTATCCTAATAATTCAAATTTAATCATATCAAGTTAGTTTCCAACTTCTCTACAAAAGCAAATATATTATGGTAATAGTTCTCTACTTTTCTACCAAAGAAAATATATTCATTTATCTATAAATATGTTTGGGTGAACTAAAACACCAAAAACGCTCTCAAATATCTCGCATCTTAAAACGCTCTCAAATATCTCGCATCTTAAAACGCTCTCAATTCTCACATGGCTTTCCAAAGTGGTCTGTCAATCACAAGTTTCTGTGGTGTTGGATTGTCAAGCAAAGATAGCATTGTTGTGATACTTCCTACAATAAGAAACCAAAATATTTAGACACACCTTTTGATTTATGTCAAATGTCAAAAGGGTCAACAAAGAACCAATGTAAGAAATGTATCAAATTTTTTTAATAAAGGATTGACTAAATATTATAAATGAAAGCAATCAAATAACTAGAAACTCAAAAGATTAATAAAAAACCTTTAAAAAAATTCAAAAGTGAGAACATAAGAGTTCACAATCTATACATTTTAATAAATGATTATATCTCTGGGCACGTGTCGCTCTCATATGAATCCTCATCTTAGTTTTCCCATTTCTCTCTCTTATTAAATATCAACTGATACGGATCCGTATAATCCGTATGTGGAACCTGCAACCCTATCTTTAATTATTGATACCTGATATGTGCGTCGTGTGAAGTATCGAGCAATGTTCAAGTTCAAGCCAAAGGATGCTTGGCCGAACCAGGTCCGAACATGGAGTTCGGACTGGCCGAACCTGAGGTTCGGATGAGGCTCGGTCAGCTGGGTATATATAGAAGTTTGGACATTGTAATAAGTACTTCTGAGCGTGTGAGATTTCTGCTAAGTGTGTGTTTTCAAGGTGTTTCTCTGTGTTGTATTTCTAAGTGTTTCACTGATTGTAATTGTTCGTTTTGATCAATAAAACAATCGGTTAATTACGTTTCGATGTCCGATTAGCTAGATCAAGTAGACGATCCGATGCTCACGCATTTTCAAGTGGTATCAGAGCTTTCTGGTTCACTCTACTGATCTGTGGTTGCAATTTTTGGATTTTTGAGGCATTTTTGGTGATTCACGAGTTTGTTTACGTGTTTTTAATCAATTCTGTCGAGTTTTTCATGTCTAAATTGCTCCTAAATCGTTCCTTATTAGTTTTTCTGTTTAACTATTGCAAATCTCATTGAAATTCATCAAAATTCGAGCGTTTTTGAGAAATTATGTCGAGGTTCGGAGAAGTCTGGTCAGGTTTGGAGTAACTGCTCCGAAGCTCAAGTTAGGAGCAGGTTCGGTCGAGGATCGGACCAAGTTCGGTGAGAGTTCGGTGGTTCATAGAAGTTCGATCAGTTGGTTAGGTTCGGAGCTAGTTCGGATAGAGTTCGGGCTTTGGATTTAGGTTCGGACGAAGTTCGGAGGAAGTTCAGAGCTTTGATCTAGGTTCGGAGCAAGTTCGGCCGACAAAATCTAAAAGTTTTCAAACGATGTCGGAATTTCAAGCGTTTGCTGCGATGCAGAGTGTGATGCAAACCATGTTGAATTTTGATAATAAAATCGGAAGAAGTCAGAAAGTTCCCAAATTGTTGAAGCTAGAAGATTATCAAAATTGGAAGAAACAATTTTCTGCATACATCAGCACAAATGATATTGATTTATGGATTCCGATTCGAAAGTTGTATGAACGACCAACTGAAGATGGTGATTATAAGGAACTTCAAGATTTTGATGCTGCTGAAAGAAAAAGTTATGAGCTTGAAAAGAAAGTTTATGGTTATCTTACTATGGCTTTACCTACCGAACTGTTACATCAATTCAGTACTTGTAAGAAATCAAAGCAATTGTGGGATGTTCTCTCAGCAAGATGTGAGGGTAATGATGATTACAAGAAGAGTCGGAAGAAAGTGATAAATAAAGAATTTGATAATTTACAAAATTATGAAAATGAGAACATTACTGCTCTCGTTTCACGGTTTTCACATCTAATCAGTGAATTAAAGATAGTTGGTATTGAGAAATCTGATGCTGATTTGAAGGAAAAGATTATGGAAGCTTTACCTGAAACGTGGGAGAATTATGTTTTGCTGCTCACTCATGACAAGGATTATTCTACAATGACGTTTCACGAGCTTACTGGAAAACTTCATGCTCGGGAAATGGAAATGTTAAATTCAAAGAAGTCAACTGCTACTCTGCAAAATCCTGAATTGTATCATGGTGAGAATACGACAAGCATGAATGCTAAAT
This sequence comes from Deinandra increscens subsp. villosa, assembly GCA_039602395.1. Classification (NCBI taxonomy): domain Eukaryota; kingdom Viridiplantae; phylum Streptophyta; class Magnoliopsida; order Asterales; family Asteraceae; genus Deinandra; species Deinandra increscens. Next base: position 48,097,269 of record JBCNJP010000024.1, on the reverse strand, counting down.
CTAAGCCAAATCTGGTTTTTTGCACCAGTGTTGCTTTCTTGTCTGGAAGTTCTGGAAATTTTGATAACAATTCATCACGGGGTTGTAGTTTTACAATTCCAAATTCATCAAGTCAGAATGCGTTTTCTGCTGAATCAACAGATGATTGTGCTAAAATGATTTCTGCATTGATTTCATCATCTTTTGGTTTGATTATCAAGAATGTTGCTGATGCAAAGTTAACCAGCGATGATCTTGATGCACTTGATGATGATCAACTAACTGAATTGGATATATCTTGGCAATATGCTATGTTATGTCAAAGATCGAAGAGGTTCTTCAAGAAACATGGAAGAAATCTTTCTGGTGATAAATTGGGTTTTAACAAGTCAAAGTTAAAATGTTATAAGTGTTCGCAGCTTGGACATTTTGCCAAAGATTGTCAACAGGCACATGCAAGCGAGCCTGGTTTTACTCAATCACCCAAGCCTGGTTTTACTCAACCATCTACTAGTAGCACAAGCAAGACAACAAATTTGACAGCTCAACATGATGGTGTTTATGATTGGGGTCAACATTTTGGATATGATACATCAGCATCAATTGTCACACATGAACAAGATGATTATTATTCTGATTCGAGTTCATATGATGCTGCTTAGAGTGAGAAATTTGAGTCTAAAATTGAAGCCTTGATGAAAGAAAAAGAATTTTTGATTAAAGAAGTCAAAAGAGTTACTACTGACTTAAAAATGATTAGTTCGGAGTTGAGAATTTCTAAGGAAAATGAGAAGGAATTGGGTGTGAAGAATGAATGTCTGCTTAAAGAGATCAAATTGCTGAATGAAGTTTCAGAAATTTTTTAAACAAGATAAAAGGGATGTTGAAAGTGCAAAAGCTAAGATCTGTAAAGAAAGAGATGAGTTGGTGTTTGAAGTCAAGAAATGGAAAGATGAAGCAGAAGATGCGGCTAATAATTTCCAGAATTTGTTTGATAAGTCCAAATTTAAGCTTAATCTGCTTACAAAGAATATTGAAGAATCAACTGCTAAGATTGAAGCATATCAAGTTGACATGGAAAAGTTGTTGGATGAGAAGCGGGAGTTGGTTCGTGTAAATAAAGTTCAAGCAGCAAATTTGGATATTCAAAAGCGCAATGAAGATAAATTGAAGAAGGAATTATTTGAAGGCCTTGATAATCTTCGATTGCAAAAATTTAAAACTCACAAAGTTGCGAAGCGATTGATTGCTAAAGAAAAAGAATTCGCTGAAGCTCAACAGCAAATTTCTGATCTAAAAATTCAAGTTCTTGTTGCTAACAGATTACTCAATAATGTTTCAAATTCTCAAGTATTCACAAGCTTCTTAGCTAATGATGAAAATTTTGAGAAAATGTTTGATAAGACTGCATCACCCCCTGCTCATATCAAAGAAGCTTTTAAAGAAGTGAAGGAACACGTTGACGAATTTGATTATTCAAAGGTTTCATCATCTATTGTTGAGGTTGAGAAGGTTGTGACGAAAAAGAAGAATAGGAAGAATAAGAAAAAGAAGGAAAAGAAATCTGAAGTTTCTCCTGCTCCAAAATTTGTATATGGTTCATCTTCTGCTGATAATGAGAAGTCAGCTACTTCAAGTGACAAGATTAGGTCACAATCTGCATTTGATGAAAATATCTTTTATGATCAAAAGAATGTGACTGAAGTGAAAGCTGGATTTTCTCAGTTAGCAAAGCATGGACATTATACATCTGAGGAGAAAGTTGTTGGAAAGAGGGTTGGCTTGGGTTTTCATGAGAAGAAGGATAAAGCTGAGGAGATTCCAGCATTTGCATCACAAAACTTGAAGAAAGTTAAGATGCAGCAAGTGAAGAAGGACGTGTTCACAGCAGACAAAGTTCAACCTGAGAGGTTCTACAAGCTCAAAGGTTCTGATCAGCTTTTCTCTGATAAAGAATTTCCTCTTCATTGTGTTGATGCTCGAAAGATTTCTGAAGTTTTTATGAAAGCTCAAGTTTCTTCTAAAAGTTCTCAATCTCGAAGCCCAACATCTAAATAGGTTCATGATCACAGACATCAGGTATATGATTCTAATTCTGATCATGTTCGAGATATTCTTATGCGTAATTCTTCGCAGGTACATCAAAAGTGGGACAAAACAAAACGAATCTGTTATGTTTGCCGCCGAACAGGGCATATGGCAAATGATTGTCCACTACCTGCTGATTCACCACAACGGTTTCATAAACCTGCCAAACAAATGTTCTTTGATGAACAAGGCAAAGTTTTTGATGACGTTGAACCTACATTCTTTCATAAACAAAAACGTTTTGTTCTAATGTTCTCAAAGGTTCAAACTGTAGGTTCATCATCACAGTCACCTGTGGTACGTTCATCACAAACTGTCTTACCAAAACAACAACAATGGAAAATTAAGTTGTTTCTAAGCAAAACCAGGACACTGGTCGACCAGAAGCAATCCGCTTCGGGTCATTTATGAACTAATCAGTTTGACCAGTGTGCAGGTACTTCTAGAAGACCTATCGACAATTGCAAAGTTGTCGATGGAAGAGTATTCTGCATAATTTAAATTTCATGATCAAATTTTTTAAATCTGCGAATTTTCTGAATTCTAAAACAGAAAAATATCCGTGTTGATTGACCAATTTTCTTTGCTTACAAGTTTTTCTCAAAAAGCCAAAAATAGAGTCTTGTTTTTGTGTAAAATGAAAATCCAAAAATAGAGTTTTCATTTTAAGGGGGGAGAATTGTAAATAAGGGGGAGTAATTGAAAAAATGCATGTTATGGGGAGAAGGTGATTACATGTCAAATATATAACGAAGGAAAGTGAATACATGCACCATATATAAAATTGTGAGAAATTAATCATTGGGAAATGATGGTGCATTAGCTTACGTATCTGACTCATGGATAAAGTAGATGAAAGGGCCATAAGATCATTGTTTGATATGTTTGGTAGACTCGGCAAATCAGAAAGTATTCAGATGTGATATACATTAAATAACTAATGCTTGATCATGTGGATAACATCTTGATGCATATTTCATAACACAAAAAGAAAAATAAGTGTGAAATTCAAACTGAGAAGTCACTGTGTATACATGTGTTCTTTTTTCAAAGATTTAAACTTGTTTGATTTTCTTTATTTTGTCAAACGATCGGACTTTCTCTGCGTATCGAAAGATCGACCTGATCGTTGTTCGTTTAACGTTCTGCTTTATTTTCTTTGGTGTTTCGTATAACTCATCGGACTTTCTCTGCATGTACGGGAGTACCGACCTGATTGTTGTTGAGTTATACAACTTCAACTTGTTTTATTTTCTTATTTTGTTAAATCCGAGGCCTTATCTGCGTATCGAAAGATCGACCTTAAGGTAGACGATTTAACGTTCTTATTTCTTTTTGCATGGAACACAGTTGACTGTATCATGAAAATATGATGCTTTGTGAAATATCACAAGTGCTATCACACAAAAGGAAAGAAAGTCAAACAGAAAATGTCAGAGTATGTCTGATAGTGTGGGGTACACTAGTCAAAGAAAATCTAATCAATATCTTAACATATCCAGATGGTATGAGTACAATTCTGCCTGAGTTTAAGATGGACAAATTATACCAGCAATCAGCATGACTTATATGTTTCAATTAATTGAAATTGAAGTGTAGTTCAGTGCGTTATGACCAATATGATCCCATATAGTGATCTTTCTCATACCAAAAATAGTGTTTGATTCTGTATTGTGATTTCATTTCATTTCAGAAAAGAACAAAAAGACTTTCGCTGTGTTTTAGCATAAACTTTGAAAAATCAAAAAGATTTTAGGTTTGTTTTGATATAAACTTTCTAAAAGTCAAAAAGATTGTATTTATGCTTTATTTTCGATCTGATCAACACGTGATACAAAATCCAATTTTCAAAATCATATCTTGAAGTCTCGAAGAGACGTTTTGCACCAATATTATTTAAATGTTGATGCAGGATGCTAAAGTGCAAGAGATCACAACTTCAAGTCTTCTGAAGTTTGTTGATAAAGACCAGAGATACACCAGTCATTGTCAAGTATTCAAGATCAAGCTACGATCAAGTTGAGGAGGAGTTTGTTCGACGATTCATTTCATTGGACGAACAGATTCTACACTTGAGGGGGAGCTTGGTTGAAGATACAGATTTGATGATGTAGAAGAGTAGAGATACTGCACACGACGAGGGAGAGTTTGTTGATACCTGATATGTGCGTCGTGTGAAGTATCGAGCAATGTTCAAGTTCAAGCCAAAGGATGCTTGGCCGAACCAGGTTCGAACCTGGAGTTCGGACTGGCCGAACCTGAGGTTCGGACGAGGCTCGGTCAGCTGGGTATATATAGAAGTTTGGACATTGTAATAAGTACTTCTGAGCGTGTGAGATTTCTGCTAAGTGTGTGTTTTCAAGGTGTTTCTCTGTGTTGTATTTCTAAGTGTTTCACTGATTGTAATTGTTCGTTTTGATCAATAAAACAATCGGTTAATTACGTTTCGATGTCCGATTAGCTAGATCGAGTAGACGATCCGATGCTCACGCATTTTCATTGATTTAGTGGTTTATTATTATTAAATAGTTTCCTTATTAGTTATTATCTTGTTTTTCAAGTTTCTACTTGTCTATTTAAAAACTTTTGTAATTCATTATTAGGAGGTTAAGATTTTGATAATAAAGTAGTTTCTTTGGGGTTTATCCAAAGGGTTTTTCTAGAGCCGGTTTTGGCTTCTAAGGTTTCATCTTGACATAGATCAAGGTTGTTTATCCGCTTCCGCTATCATTTGGCATCAGGGACATGGATCAGTGGAACCACTGTGATCATCGATGTAGATTCGCCGCCGGAGGCAACGCCGACTATCACCGTGACCCCCGAGATGTAGAAAAGATCAAGCAACTCCGCCGAAGAGTCCTAGACCTCGAGTTACAACAAGAGATCCGACAACTCAAGAAACAGATTCGAGATCTAGAAGCCTTGTCGACATGGAAGGAAACGAAACCGGGAAAACCCGTCTGGGACGAGCCAACCGGGGACGAGGAGCATCCTACCAATAGAGACTTTATTTATAATTTTCCTCCCGTGTGTGATGTATACGGGGTTGAAAAAGAATTTGATGCGATTGATGAAAAATTGTTATGGGTGCCACAAGCTATTAAGGAAGTTCACATTCGCGAGGAAAAGGAATCTGGTCAGGATTGTTTATGGGAAGAAGAACCCAGATTCGATGAAGACGGGACTATCCTAGATGAAGAAGAACATTTGTTTCTGAAGAACGTTCTTAACGGACGTACCATTCATGAGGACGAACTAATTTTTGATAGATTACTGAAGAAAAATAAGGCTGCTAATAGTGGTAATCACGTCGCTACGGAGAGTGTTACAAAGACCACACGGGGCAATGATTTGGCAGGAGATGTTCAAGTTATGGTGAGTTCTGCTAAAGATCCGACAACAACGATGGTAGGTTTGAACATTCCGTCAATAATTATGGATGCCTTTAATATTATGGGTAATTTTCATTGCAATACTAACAACAATCTGTACGGAAATATCGATTCCAAATTGAAGGGTAATCTGACTTTGTCATCATTAATGATGGAACAAGATAAGCGTAATGATTTTATGACTAAATTAAAAGATTTAGTTGAGGATGACATAGGGGTTAACGCAAGTTGTATAAAAAGTGGAGATCATAGGCAATCTGATACGATCAAGGATTTAAATTGCCGTGCATCAAGGAGTCAAAATTAGCTAGAATCTTGGGTCAAGCCTTCTCCAAATAATTAGCCTATTATTATGTTGTTTTCCTTATTTATAATTACCCGTATCATTATAAAATGATGTCTACTTTGTCAAAGATCATCATCAATAAAAATATATCACATTCTCATTCTCTTTTCTTCCCTTCTGTTCCTTTCGTCCCTTTCCATCTCTTTTCTTCTTTTCATATAAGTTGGTTACTATCATTTGGTATACAGAGCCTTTGATCCATGGATACCCGAAGCAAAACACAAGGCGATAAGAATCCCGAAATTAACGACACTCTCAAACATCACAGTACCCAACTTGAGCAACTCCATTCAAGCAACAAACAACTCCATGCTTCCGTCCAAACTATCATCGAAAAGCTTCAACACCTAGAAACCTCTGGTAAACACTCACACTCTGGTGAGTCACACGGATCTACTCGTCATTTTTCGTCATCTCCTTCCAATCAGTTTGGAACCCCACAACATCAAACCAAGTTGTTTTTTCCTAAGTTTAGTGGGGATGACCCGACCGGATGGATTTATCAATCCGAGCAGTATTTCGAGTTTGCAGGAATAGCCGACAATCAGCAAGTCTCGTTGGCGTCATTTCATTTGGAGGGCATTGCCCTTCAATGGTACCGGTGGTACACTAAGCTTCGAGGACCATTGACTTGGGTGGAATTAACCCGGGCTATTCAACAACGTTTCGGGCCTACAGATTTTGACAACCCTTCTGAGGCTCTTACACGTCTAAAACAAACTACTTCTGTCGCAGCCTATACCGAGTTGTTCGAGCAGTTATCTCATCGCATAGATGGACTCCCAGAACCCTTCCTCATCGGGTGTTATATGGCCGGTTTAAAGGATGAAGTACGATATGATGTGAAGTTAAAGAAACCAAGAAGCCTAACCGAAGCTATTGGGTTGGCACGACTAATTGAAGAGAAGAACAATAACCAACGCCGACTCACATCTGTTTCCCGATCACCAACCCCAACTGGGTCGAGTATCCTAGGGCCACACCCTACTTCCAAAATGACATCTCAACCTAACATCGCTACCAACCCTAGCATTCGACGCATTACTAGCACAGAGGCCAAGGCGCGAAGAGAGAAAGGCCTTTGTTACTATTGTGATGACAAGTTCACACCTGGGCATCGTTGCACGAAACCGCAACTCTTTATGATTTGTGAAGTGGGTACAGAAGATCCAAAAGAGACCATAATCCCTGACGAAGACATCGAGGTACAAACCTATGTACCTGAGATATCTTTCCATGCCATCACTGGAACAATTCACCCACAAACCATCCGTCTTGTCGGTAAAATCGGGAATAAACAAGTGTTGGTGTTAGTCGACGGGGGCAGCACACATAACTTCATTGACCAAGCTACCGCAGCTAAGATTGGGTTAGCCGTGAATACGGATGCTAAGTTTGAGGTAATGGTGGCAAACCGGGAGCGACTAAAGTGTGTGGGGCAGGTTCGCAGCCTTACCCTAATGGTGCAGGGGTATAAAATCACTACTGACTACTACGTCCTTCCGGTAGCGGCCTGCCAAGTTGTCCTCGGCGTACAGTGGCTCAAAACACTGGGTCCAGTTGAGCTTGATTATCAGCAGTTAACCCTCAAGTTTAAAATTGGTGAATCAACTCAGATGTTGGCAGGAACAAAGCAGGGTTCACCCGAATTGGCGGAGGCTTTAGCCCCTTCGGAGCTCCATAGTTTACACGGGCTGGGGTATTTATTCCAAATCATCCCTGTACAAAATAATGATTCCACACCTCCTGCTCCATACCATCCAGACATACAACGACTTTTAAGCAAGTTTAAACAAGTTTTCCAACAACCGATGTCATTGCCGCCACGAAGGTCACATGATCATCGCATACTCTTGAGGCCAGATGCCGGACCAGTTAGTGTTCGGCCTTACCGCTACCCATATTACCAAAAGACGGAGATGGAAAAAATGGTTCAAGAAATGTTACAATCGGGAATTATTCGGCCAAGCCATAGCCCATTTTCATCTCCCGTTTTGCTTGTTAAGAAGCACGATGGGTCATGGCGTTTCTGCGTGGATTATAGAGCCCTAAATGACCTTACTGTCAAAGATAAATACCCAATTCCAGTCATAGACGAATTGTTGGATGAGTTACAGGGAGCACAAGTCTTCTCCAAGTTAGACTTGCGGTCGGGATACCATCAAATACGAGTTCGAGACGAGGACATCCATAAAACTGCCTTCCGAACCCATGAAGGTCACTACGAATTCACGGTGATGCCATTCGGGCTAACTAATGCCCCAGCAACCTTTCAAGGTCTCATGAACGACTTATTTCGACCATACTTACGTAAGTACATTCTAGTATTCTTCGATGACATTTTAGTTTACTCGAAATCTTGGGAAGATCACTTGGTTCATCTTTATCATGTATTACAAACTTTGGACACTAATAAACTGTTTGTTAAGGAGTCCAAATGCAATTTTGGGGTTCCACAAGTAGCTTATTTAGGACATATAATCTCGGCACAGGGTGTAGAAGTTGATCCAAGCAAAGTGCAGGCGGTTCTTGAATGGCCCAAACCCACGAACATGAAGGGAGTCCGGGGATTCCTTGGGTTGGCGGGTTATTACCGCAAATTTATCCGACACTTTGGAAGCATTGCTGCCCCATTAAATCGTCTGTTAACCAAAGAGGGATTCAAGTGGGATACAGAAGCCGACAATGCATTCACCCAATTGAAAACAGCCATGACTACATCTCCCATCCTTAAGCTCCCGGATTGGACCCGACCCTTCGTCATTGAGTGCGATGCGTGTGGGGTAGGACTCGGGGCTATGCTAATGCAAGACGGTCGCCCGGTGGCCTACTTTAGTGAAGCTCTTAAAGGTTCGGTTTTACATTTATCAACCTATGAAAAAGAAATGCTAGCCGTCGTCAAGGCGGTTAAGAAATGGCGTCCTTATTTGCTAGGAAAACCATTTGTGGTACGTACCGATCACAAAGCACTTAAACACCTCTTGGAGCAACGAATAACCACGCCTGCCCAAACGCGTTGGTTACCAAAACTACTTGGTAATGACTACACAATTGAATACAAGCGTGGGAGCGAGAACAATGGAGCCGATGCTCTATCCAGGGTGGTTGAATTTAATTTCATGGCTCTCTCTCGCCTTCAAAATGATTGGTGGAGCAAGTTGCAAGAAGAAACCAGAGAAGATCCTTTTTACCACCAATTTGCAGATTCCATGTTGGGGAGTAAATTACAGGTCAGAGATGGAGTTTATTTCTACAAAAACAAGGCATACTTAAGCACTATGTCCAAGCTTATTCCAAGTATACTTCACGACAATCATTCTTCATCTGTAGGTGGCCATTTTGGGTTTTACAAAACACTATCTCGAATTCGGCAAACCTTTTATTGGCCAGGAATGAGGACATCGGTTCGTAATTATATTCGAGAGTGCACGACTTGCCAACGTTATAAGTCGGACACCATGCAACCAGCGGGTCTCCTTCAACCACTTCCGATTCCCCAACGTATTTGGACAGATATATCCATGGATTTTGTGGAGGGGCTACCAATTTCTAAAGGCTACTCGATTGTGATGGTCGTCGTGGACCGTCTCTCTAAGTATGCTCACTTTGTACCACTGAAACATCCTTACACGGCAACCTCGGTTGCTCAAGCCTTCGTTCAACATGTTGTCCGGTTACATGGTGTTCCGCAATCCATCGTTAGTGACCGTGATCGGGTTTTTGTGAGCACCTTTTGGCAAACACTATTTAAGTTACAGGGAACTACTTTAAGCCTTAGCTCAAGTTACCATCCTCAATCAGATGGTCAAACCGAGGTAGTGAACCGAACATTAGAGCAATATCTTCGGTGTTTTGTCGGTGACCAACATAAGTCATGGGTCGAATGGTTACCATGGGCTGAGTACAGCTACAACACCTCAACTCACTCCGCCACCAAAATCTCGCCCTTTGAAGCCGTCTATGGAGTCCCACCACCCCGTCTATTACCTTACGAACCGGGTACCACTAACGTGGATGCCGTAGACAACTACCTCAAGGATCGAGCGACCCTTTTAAATGATCTCAAAAGCAACCTTATACAAGCTCAAAACTCAATGAAGGTTCAAGCGGATAAGCACCGCCGAGATGTAACATTCTCTGTGGGGGATTATGTCTATCTTAAACTCCAACCATATAGACAAACCACTGTGGCTCATCGACCAAACCAAAAACTGGCTCCCCGGTGTTTTGGACCGTACAAAGTAGTCAAACGCATAGGAACGGCTGCATATGCGTTGGATTTGCCAAAAGGATCTCAATTCCACAACGTTTTTCATATTAGCAAGCTCAAACTACATAAAGGTGAAGTCCCTCCAATGACAAACCCTCAACCCACAACCCCCGTCCTTCTGGATAATACCCCTCAACCGGAGACCGTATTAGACCGGCGTGTAATTCTGAAGGATAAATACCGCCCACGCCATGAGATTTTGGTTCAATGGAAAGGAGGTACAAGAGATGATGCCACATGGGAAAATGAGTGGCGATTTCGAAAGGCTTATCCGGACTTTTCACCTTGCGGACAAGGTGCTTAAAGGAGCGGAGAATGATACGATCAAGGATTTAAATTGCCGTGCATCAAGGAGTCAAAATTAGCTAGAATCTTGGGTCAAGCCTTCTCCAAATAATTAGCCTATTATTATGTTTTTTTCCTTATTTATAATTACCCGTATCATTATAAAATAATGTCTACTTTGTCAAAGATCATCATCAATAAAAATATATCACATTCTCATTCTCTTTTCTTCCCTTCTGTTCCTTTCGTCCCTTTCCATCTCTTTTCTTCTTTTCATATAAGTTGGTTACTATCACAATCTTCACGTAGGCATGAATATATATCTCAAATCAAATTGGATGTAAGAAAGAAATACAATCTGGCATATTTCATAAACTTTGGCACGTGGGTCGAATTCAACTTGGAATTTTCTATATCTTTGCAAAGGGATCAGATTGTTAATGGTAGTGATGCGTTGACTAGAGGTGGTATCCGCTCTAAAAATAGAGTTGAACTTTTCGATGTTTTCAAGACTTAAGGTCGAGTCTTTTTCGAAGAGGGTGAGGGGAAGAAGGATATTAGAAGACCCGGTAATCCAATAGATCCGGGACCCACCCGTCAGAGTAGTATTTGCTTGAAGCTGACCCGGGCGACATATGAAGATATACATGAAGAGTGGGTCGTGACGGTTGCAAGGATGTTTCATTTGATCCGGGTGGCTTTGATGAGTTTCTTCGTCGTTAAAACTCGAGGACGAGTTTTTTCGAATACGGGGAGAATGATACGGATCCGGATGATCCGTATGTGGAACCTGCAACCCTATCTTTAATTTAGTGGTTTATTTTTATTAAATAGTTTCCTTATTAGTTATTATCTTGTTTTCCAAGTTTCTACTTGTCTATTTAAAACTTTTATAATTCATTATTAGGAGGTTAAGATTTTGATAATAAGGAATTTTCTTTGGGGTTTATCCAAAGGGTTTTTCTAGAGCCGGTTTTAGCTTCTAAGGTTTTTTCTTGACATAGATCAAGGTTGTTTATCCGCTTCCGTTATCATCAGCATTCTCCCTTGTATTACATATCTCATATTTATATAATGAAATATAAAAATTTAAATATTCTTATTCTAATAGTTTATTAAAAGTTAATAATAAATTAGAATAAGATTTTAATTATATCTTATCATAAAATATATTTTATACTTTTTAGTTCTTTATTATTTTTTAGTTGTAATTTTTAAACGTCTATTATTTCTTATTTCACAAATAGCCGATGATATCTAACAGACAAATATTTATAAAAAATTTTGTTTATAATATGTTACATTTATTTAACCCATGTATTACATGGGTTCTAACCTAGTTTAATACTAATAAATTAACAAATGATCCGGATGTCAACTTATGGAAAGAAAAAAACCATAAAATTGAAAATTAAAAACTGAATAAACATTAAGAAGATATGTATGCAATATTTTCTCTTAACCTCAACCAAAGTCCAACCAACATCCATTAAGGTCGTGTTTGGCGCGCCATAAGCTAGTTTATTAGCTAGCTTATCAGCTACCTTTTTGACGTTACCAAACGGGGCTTTTAAAAAAAGCTAGCTTTTTTAAAAGTCTCGTTTGGTAACGTCAAAAAGCTAGCTTATAAGCTAGCTAATAAGCTAGCTTTTAAAAAGCTAGTTGGAGTAGCGTTTTAACTAGCTTTTATAATATTTCCAGTTTTACCCTTCCTTAACTTATAAATAAATCCCTTTATTTACATTTATAACATGTACTTTTATGTAATTTTTTATTTTTCAACTAGTTTATCAGCTAGTTTTTACCAAACGTTATTTTTTATCAGCTAGCTTATTGTTTATCAGCTAGCAGCTAGCTTTTCAGATAGTGCGCCAAACACAGCCTAACTGTATTATACTTCACATCTTTGAGAAAACTCGTCCTTTAGTTTTGTGTTAGCTTAACCTCAAAGCCCCCGGGATCGAAAAGAAAATCTACCCGAACCTTATTTATTATGACAATAATATGTCTAAACATTTCAACTTCACAGGTCGTCTTGTCCCGCTCTAGAGCCATACCACCTAAGCATTTGATTAGTGTGGTCGAGTTCGGAACAGATGAAAAAGACTTACAGAGGCAACGGCATGAGTGTTTTCTTTTCACGTGCTCGTGGAGAAAAATCAACTTTCAACTCACGCTCGCTTGTTATGGAGGTCGCGGGTTCGAATCTGTTAGTTAGCAATTTTTTTTACTAACATATGATTATAAGATATTATACCATTGAAACCAGACCATAACACATAATCGTATTCGACCTAGTGGCTTCTTGGTTTCTTTAAAACTCACCCAGTTAAGGTCGCGAGATCGATTCAAAATATGAAAAATTGTAGGGAACAACTATAAATCAATTTTATTCCTATTCAAAATGTCTTTATTATATGTTTTTATATGACACTGTATTTTTATTAATGCATCTTGTTTTATTATATTACCAACATGCCGACCGACCCGATCTGGCCCAATCCGAATATTTCGCCATCGTCTCGTCAGAAATTCAAACACAAAAAACCGACACCACAGAAAATAATTCCTGGCTCCGCCACTGATCCTAGATCTCGACTTATAGAAAGAGATATACGATAAAGTTAAAAATTAAAATTTGAATAATTCCTGGCTCCACCACTGATCCTAGATCTCGACTTATAGAAAGAGTTAAAAAGTCTTGTGGTAAAAGTATAAAACAAAAAAAAACTTTAAAAGTTAAAGAGTTAAAAAGTCTTGTGGTAAAAGTATAAAACAACAAAAAAAAAAACTTTAAAAGTTAGAGAGTTAAAAAGTTAAGGGGTATAAAACGTAAAAGTCTAAAAGTCTTGGGGTAAAAGTATAAAATATAGAAGTATACTAAAAACGAAAATAAAAAGTTAAAAGTTTCGTGGCTAAAGTAGAAGACAACAAAACTTAAAACAAAAAAAAAACTTTGAGGAAGTATAAAATTATGAAAAAGTCATCGTTAAATTCAAAAACTTTAAAAGTATACTAAAAAATTAAATTAGTCGAATAATAAACAAAAGTTAAAAAGTTAAGGGGTATAAAACATAAAAGTCTAAAAGCCTCGTGATGGAAGTATAAAATATAAAAGTATACTAAAAACGAAAGTAGAAAAGTTAAAAGTTTCGTGGCCAAAATAGAAGACAACAAAACTTAAAACAAAACAAAAAAAAAACTTTAAAAGTTAGAGGGTAGAAAACATAAAAGTATGATACATATATAGTCAAACTATGAAAACCTAAAGTTTACTATTTCATTATAAAAAAAACAAATTGTAAAAGTTTAGGGGTAGAAATCGTCAAAGCATTAAAATCACGTGACCAAACTATGAGAAACAAAAAGCTCACTATTCATCTATCAAATTTCATTGTTAGATATATAATTGTGGTGTAATGATGATCATGGCCCATGGGATGAATTGCTTTCGGCTTGGAATACAACTACAATATAAAAATGAGCTGGGCCACAAGAATACTTATTTGGTTTTAGCGGGTGGCCTGCTTAGAGAATGTGGCCTAACGTTCACATTGTAATATGTGTGATCGAGGTGCAAATTAAACCCAGAATCGAAACGGATTCTAACCTGATTGTCAGAGGAACCGATCCTATCCGTTTGAGACCGGTGGTTCCATACCCGGTTTCATACTTTTTTCAAAAAGATGGTTTCGTACCTGATTCCTAGCCGACTAAGTTGTATCCGGTTTTGAAACCAGTTATGTTTTATGTTTTTATTAATGTATTTATGTATCAATGTAATGTATTTATATATATAACAAAAACAAAGTTGTTGTCAGTCACACAAATTTACTGTACATCAGGTTTAGAGTCATTTATTGGCTAAAATGGGCGGTGCATGTTAAAGGCATTTTACTCTTCTCACGCATGGCACTGTTGAAGGCATTGTACTTCTCACGCGTGGCACAACAGTTGTTGAACACGTATCTTTCGGGTTGTGCCACAACTCATCTCTTATGTTTGGAACATTTTCTCTCTCTCCACATGTATCTGCAATGTTTCTCTCTCACTCTACAAGAATCCTCTTTCTCTTTCTCTCACTACACGACTTTTCTCTTTCGATTTCATCTCCGGCAGCCATCATCGGCGTCGTAGTCTAACCATCAAGCCTCAACCATAGGGGCGGAGGTGGGTTTTGTTGTCTATGTGGTAACTACAGGTTGTATTGGGGCCAACACCTTCTTCTCTTGCAGATTGCTTTTTCCGGTGGGTGTTTGTTTAAACCGGAATTCTTCATTAGTTTTATATCGTTGTTTTTACTTGATTTCCGATAGGTTTTTTCGATTTTCTGTTTGTGCTTATCTTTATCTAGGAGTTGCATGTGGTTTTGTTAACCAGTTTCTTTTGTTGGGACTTCCTTCTTATTTCGATGTTGGTCCTAAGTAACATCTATTATTTTGTTGTATTGGTGTTTCTTGCTGATGCATGTATGCTATTTGCTCTTGATTTAGTGTTTTAGGCTTACTTCATTAGCTAGCGTTGTGACTAGGTTCTGTGCGCACAAAGTGTTTGTATAAACACTACTACAAAAAAGGCCTTCCTTGACACGCGAACGATGACACTCGGATTTTCTTGACGTGCAAAAACGAGTAGTCATAAAAAAACTGTCAAGAATCAATAAATTCTAAGTCTAGATGACGCGCATTTTTGCGCGTCATAAATTTATGTCATAATTTGTCAAAAAAAAAACCCGGAGGACACTTCATATAGGCACGTCAAGAGAAAAACTGTCGTTTTTTATTTTTTTGGCGCCAAAATTTTTCCCCAAATTTGACATAGTTTGCCAAATTATTTCACTCATCTCTGCCAAAACATTTCCCCGCTCATAAATCTCTCCCGTCCCCCCACTCGGTTCCTAAAATTTCGACGCCTCTCAACCGCCTCTCTGCCGACCGCCTCTCCTCCGCCTCTGTGTCGGCCGCCTCTCCTCCGCTTCTGTGCCCGCCGCCTCTCCTTCGCCTCTGTGCCGACCCCCTGCAACGACTTTAATTCATCCACGCCACCTGTTTTCAGGTATGTAACTCAAGAAATTGTGTTTAAAATCGCGGCTCTGTTCAGGATTCTTCTCCATTTGTGTTTGATTTATCTATCAGTATCTATTTTTGATTCTCAGTACTCTTATTTCTGCGTTTCTAAAATTACCACATACAAAACCCTAATTATTTTCCCCCAAATTACCTTGAAGTATAATATAAAAGGATGCATACGTTCAACCTAAAAGCTGGTTTTATGATCGTTATGTTATGTTTGGCATTCACATGGTCCAGATCTGGTTTCTGATTGCTTGATTTTTTATATATATGATGTTTGACCTTTAGGTTTCTCAATAGTTTTGTGATTTGGGGGAAATTTCGATGTGTTTTAAATTGAAGAGGAATCTGTATTTGTTTTTAAATTGTTCTTAGTCGTCTTGTTGTGGGATGGTTGATCCTCGAAATTTAAGTGTTCACTGTGAATGAAATCCGAATGTTCCTTAATCAGTATCTTGTCAGATCTGTTAGGGTTCTGAAATGGTTGGTTCAGTACTTTTTAGGCTAGATAAGATCAGTTTAATCAGATCGCTTTGCTTGTGATGGTCTGGACTTTGGATGTTGCTTCATAACTATGTATTAAGTTTATGTTCTTAATGATTTCTGAGTAGCATGACAACTTTTCCAGTTGATTTGGTGGAATATCTGTATGATTTGTAATATTAACTTTCATATAGTTTTATACTTTTAGTTGATTTGGTGGTTACTGTACTATGCTGTTATTTTGGTAATGATATCAAAACTTCAGATTGCAGATTGGAATTGATGGATTAAATTCACCCATAGAGTTCAGTCAGTCACAGGTAACTGTCTTTAACTCATACCTAAATTTTTATCTAATTTTATATTGTTTAAGTTTAGTAGCAAAGTTATACTCGTTCTTATTACATGAATGGTAGGTTATGCTGTAATGAAATATTGTCATCTCTATATCAATGATTTCGATACTGTTTATTTGATTTAGGAATGTTATAGATGTACTTATTTAATTGGTATTGGCTAATCTCCGATTTCAGGTGAAACGCCTCTCAATGTTAATTTGGATTTAGCGTTGTATAGAGCTAAGGTGTTGGGGAGGAATTTTCGGTATAAGGAAGCTGAGGAAGTTCTGGAAAAGGTATGCAATCTCGTAATGATGATTTTTGTTGTAATTGATTTGATTCTCGTGTTAATGCCCTACGCATGTGGACAATGGTTCATAGTTACATTATAATTACTCTGATTTGAATGACATGCTTAGATTTCCTTTGAATCTAAGTTTGTTAGCCGGTAAATCTAGACAAACCCTTAGCAAGAATAGTTAGTTAACCAGTCAGTAGAGTGTTAGAAAACTTACTACTGATAATAATTATATTTTGTGCATATGAATGATATTGGATCCAGTCCTTTGGTTTTTTGGCTTTGGTTATGGTTAAATTTATTCTCATTTTAGGCATGAAGTTGCTACCTCTCAATTTTATTTAAGTTAAAATCTATGAAAGTATGAAGATAACCGGACTTATGATAAGTTCAAATTACTACCTCTGAACTTGTTTAAGTTCGAATCTATGAATGTCACTGGACTGCAATAAGATCAGATTATTTCCTATCAGTTTGCTTAAACATGAAATAAAATACTACTATAAGTGCTCTTGATCTGTTTCTGTTTCTGTTGTGAGAAGCTTCTTTATTGATATAACATATATTTTAATTGTGTTCACATATGTTTGTTTCTTCACTTTGGGGATTATGGTCAATTAAGTATTTGAAAATTATGATATATTTTTAGAAACTGTTTTATGGTTGTGTATGTATACGCAGAAAGTCATGTCTCTCTATTATTTTATTTCAAATGTGGTAATATTGATTTTTTGTGTTTGGATATGCATTCTGAAAGGAATTGTTTTTTATGTTTTGGTGATTACAACTTCTTATGATTTATACTTATGAGTTGCAGAACACATGAGAAGTTATTATTTGATTCTTATTATTAAAATCTGCCCTGCACACTCAGTCCTCTGATTTGTAGTTTTGTTTTCATGAACTTGTTACACAGATGAACATGGACATATAATTGGAAATGGGAACTTTTTAAGCTCTTGGATTAATAGCTTCTGTCAAATCTTGACAGGTAGGTTAGATATGGTGGATCATGATGTTGTGGAGCTAAACAATCCACACAGGCAGGTACAAACGTGTTTCCTCCTCTTTAGCAATCATTAATTGCCATTTAAACTGTAGTAATCAGCGAATCACTTATCAACATCAACTAATGTCAAACATTATTTTCTACCAATGTTTACATCATTTTCTGGGTGGGTGCTCTTTGAACTATGCTAGACAATATTTCATATTATCCATGGTGAAGCATATATAGGCTTTGTATTCTGAATATTTTAAAAAAACACACAGTTTGTAGGCTTTGTATTCTGAATATTTTAAAAGAAATCTTACAACAAACTCATATACAAGTTGGATATGGTTTATAAACTAGATTGAACTATTCTTCACATAATTGTATGCCTCAAGGATTCTGTCATCCAAATGCCAACTTTCTTTTTTCTTTACATTTTCTTTAATTTTGACAGGTTTATAAAAAAAATACAATTATTTCCTGAATTGTGTTTTTGATGGCATATAAAAGAATAAAGTTTCATCAAATTAACTCACCAATAAAGTTGGATGTGGCTTGGTTGTTCTACGAAATATTTGATATTCTCTTTGAGAAATGTTCACTAAGAACAGGGGATGTTCAACTCTTTCTGGGGCCTAAAGCAACTTCTAAGATTGGGGCTTATGCAGTTCTTGTGATTTTCAACAATACAATTGGTTGTGACAAGAACACACCCCTATATATGTATGTATTGTGAAGTCTAAGATTATCTTATTATGTTTTTTTTCTTGGTTTTAACCTCTATTAATATACAGCTGAAAAGAAGAGGCATGGTCCACAAGCTACTAATGGTGTTAGAAACGACAACAATGGAACCTCTGCTGTAAGGTTCTTGAGTTTTACACACAATTAACATTATAAATATGATCAAGAAACAATAATTATAAATTTTAAATGGAAGATAATTAAAGTTTACCTGTATGTGATCAGTTTTTTACTAATTTGATGGATTTCACAAACATGTGCAGGCTACATACCGAAATGGAAAGCCAGAATGATTTATGCAAAAGCAGGTATTGCTTTTGTTGAGTTTGATGATGAAAATCAATCTTTAAAGAAGTGAGAATGAATTTCTATTATGATGGTTGGTTATTTGACCTAATTGCCCATGGTAGTTTGTAAGGAATTTTGACAGTTCTTTGATTGATCTGAGCATAACTTCATCTAACAGAAGAATCATTAAATTTCCAAGAACAGCAACATTATTCCAACTAGTGGTCAATGGGTGAGTATACCTTATATGTAGCCAAGCCCAAATCCTAATCATTTTAGTGTGAGTATAGTCACTAATCAGCAACAATTTAAAGTTATTCTCCCACTTCCCATCAAGCCATCTTATATATACAGACTTGGTTACTTCTGAATTGTAAAAGCACTATGCATAAAAAATGTAGGTAACAAATTACAAGATGCCTTCACATTATGCTATGTTACAAATACCTCAATTGAAAATTTGGAACAGTCCCAACAACCTGGAGTGAAGCAACTAATGACAGCAGCAGCAACAGCAACTAGTAAAGTATTGTGATAGGACAGTGTGTGACAACCCGTAAAATTTCCTGGTCAAACTTAACCGTTGACTATACACTTAATCATAAATCTGTGCATTATCTGTGTATCTGTAGGATTAGACTTAATTTTTAATTAAATTAGGTAACCATACATGCTACACCAGATACCTTACTTGACTAAACCCACAATAGTATTTGAAATCGAACATTTTAAACGAGAATAAATTATATACTTTATAGTTGGGATTTTAACAATAATAAAGTATAAACGACTTTTATATCTTCTCGTCAGTTTCGTATTATTTATCTAATACGTATCGCTCGTCAACTATTTTTTTTGACGTCAACATCTATTGAAGTATTTAGTTTAATACTATTTATATTTTATGTCTAAAACTCTTAACGTCAACTTTTATTTCTTTTACTTAAGTCTAAATAATTTTTAGACGTTACCACTCAGGTTATAAATAAACCCGTTAAACATTTTAATTATTTATCTTTCTTTTTATCAAACGAGATCATCACTTGCACTCTTTTTATTCAAGACCCAACACTCATCTCGTGTTGAACCCCCTCTCCTAGCTGTCCGAATACCGCCTCAAACCATCCACTCCTCCCTTTCTCCTTCTTTTCCCGGCGAACACCACAGCCCCCCTCCCCTCTCTTTTCTTTTTCCGGTGAAACCATATCAGCCACGCCACCACAGCCGGGAACCACCAACAACAGCAACCATCGCCACCGTCCCTCTTCTTCTCTTATTTTTCTTCCCGGCGGAACACCATGACCACCCTGCCTAGCTGCTGCCACCGCTAACAGCTGCTGCTGCCGCCGCTAACAGCAGCTGCTGCCGCCGTTAACAGCTGCTGCTGCCACCGTAGGAAGCTGCTGTCCAACTGCCACCTCCCTCCTCCGTTCCTCCCTTCTCGACGACAACCACCCAACCGCACCACCACCCAGTCGCGAGCTACTACTGCTGTCCCGTTGTTACTGCTGTTGTTCCCACCACCCTCAACCGCCGCTAGCAGCTGCGGAGCTGCTGTCGTGGACCATCAAGCACCGCCGAGCACCACCGAGCCACCACCGTCACCTTTCTCTTGATCGTTTTGTTTTCCTCACTCATTGTGAGTCTCTTAACCATTATCGTTTACATTTTGAATACGTTTTAAACATCCCGAATGATCAACTGGGTCTTGACAATGAACCGTTTAAACGTGAAGTTTACTAACGACCGTAAACACCGAACTACACTTTTTATATAAATCGAAAGGTTATAAGCTTGGAATCGTTATTATCATGTGATTTGTAAACACTAAAATGTAGTGTTTAAAAATAAGAATCTATGACTTTATATATATATATACTAAATTTATAACTTGATTTTATCATTGGATGATTTTATGATTAATTATCATATTTTGCATGGATTAATTAAGTGTTAGTATGTTGTAGATTACTAGATTTGTATTTGAGATCTTAGTGATTAATCAACATGTTTATGGACTAATATATGGCTAATGACTATTATCATGGCCTAAGATGATGTTTAGTGACACTTGGACTAGTTGGACATTAGGAAGATTATATAAAAAAAAAAATTGGACATAAAATGATACCCTTAAAACCTTTAAATGAATTTATTATGGTAATTTTATAAAAATTACTAGAATAAATTAAACCATAAAATGACGTCATGAAATTTATTATATAAAATGGTCACATTTTATAAAAATATAATTTCTAAGAAAACAAGACTTAAAATGCTTGTTTAGATTTTATAAAAGAAATAAAATGGATAAAATTTATATAGATATATTCTATGTTAAAAAAAATGATAAAATATCATATTTTTGAACAATTGACAAAATGTATAAATCTTGGATTTTATACAAAAAGTGAAAATGTTTTATGTTGAGAATATTCTATAAAAAGTCTTTAAATTCAAAACTCTAACTTTATTTGATAAATAAAGTTATTTAGAAATGATTTTATAAAAATAAAATCAAAAGACTTATATAAACTATGAAAAACATATTTTTGATTATTATAAATAAATCAAAATAATCAAAACGTTTTAACCAGATCAAATGTTTTATTTTTTAAACGTTTGGAAATGAAATGAAATCTTAAAACGTTTTAAAAACGTTTTACGACGTATCGAAACGTAGATAATTATTTTCAACAAATAATTATTCGTATGAGTTTTAGAAACCCTAATTTGATTTAAAACTCATCATGATTGTTAATATTAATTATTTTAATAGTAATTATATTTATATTAACATAGAAACCCTAATTATCCTAACATAAGTTTAATATTAAAATAACCTTTAATATTTTACTTACTTGAGATTTATTATTTAATCTTTAACTTGTAATAATTTAATTAAAATTATTTCGACAAGTTAGAACAATTATTTCAATAATAATTGTGAACCCTAATTATATATATTATAACATAACGCGATTAATTATTCAATCGATCGAGCGAACTTAAAAATAATAATAAATATTATTATTTTATTCAATACTTTATTGAACTGGTCTTCATGATATGTTATCACATGTTCGTTACTTGTATTCAATTAACATAAATGCCTATATACGTGAGCATTCGCATTTACTGATTTTGTAAACTGATTAACTAACGGGTTTTCAAAAACGCTACAAACGGGATTATACGTCAAGACTTGACCGGTATCGTTTGGGTAACGTTCGTTACACAAATGATTATGTGGACCCTTATGCATATTGTCTTATGTTTTATTAGGACTTTACTTGCTAGTTGCCACTCGGTAATCCATCATCATCACTGAATCATGTGAGTTTCACGACCCCTTTTCTTTACAACTGTTTTACACTTATGAGGGAGAAATCATGAACTGATCAAATGCTTTTTACTTAATTTTATTGTTTACCTGTTAGCCGTATGACTACATGTTTCATTCTGTATCCCAAAGTACTTTATCGTTATCAACGTTAGTACAACTGAATCCCACTATTAATTGAATTCGATTAGTTCTGCTCGAAACGATAACTAGTGAATAGATCTATTTGGGTTGACAACCCTGCCCAGATTGGTAGCTCCAATCCTGACTTCGTACATTGTCAAGGGGTACACGTCAGTTATTCTTGCATGTTCGGTATTCTTGGGATAGAATGCCATGAGTGGGTAATCCGTTAGTATTCGAATTTGAGGTTCATGGGAGTATCTTACAACCACAACAGTAAACCAGCATAACATTTATGTATACCGTAAACTGTTATTCCAACATACTGTAAACTGTTATTCCAACATACTGTAAACTGTTTTCACAAACTTACCATAGAATCATAAACCTGTGAACCTCACCAACTTTATGTTGACCTTTTAAACTCATGATTTCTCAGGTATCTAAGCTTATCATGGAAGACGTGCAAATGGGGCTTCACTGTAACTTTCGACCCTGCTTTATCGGAGTCGTAGTCCCGGCCTATCTTAAATAAACTGCTTTATGATTTC
>JBCNJP010000024.1:48042670-48074175 GCA_039602395.1 Deinandra increscens subsp. villosa | reverse complement strand
CACCGGCATGGTGGCTGCCTCCGGACTGTGCAACCTTTCATGCCAACAAATTTCAATTAGTTTTTTGAGACTACAGGTGTCTTATGTGACTCATCATGCCCCTTTGTTTAAACAGCTAAAGGATTTTCTCTCAACCTTTCAGAGGGTTTCTTCCTCTCTCTCTCTCTCTAACAGTCACCGTCTCTCTCTTGGTTGTCGTTTTCTCCGCCCAAGTCTGATGTGGTTACATTGCCTGACTCTTTATTTGCACACCATGGATTGCTTTTACCTTTGCTTGCCTCCGGTCCCCGGCGATACGCCATGGTCGCCTTTTTGGCATTGTCGGTGGTTGTAGGCAGTGCTTTTGCTCACCGTGTCGTTGCATTTGCCCACTATGCCGGTGTTTGGCGATGATTACAGTGCTGGTGTTTGGTGAGGGTGTGTCTCTTCATACACTTGAGATCTATGTCTGCCCTGTTGAGAGATGCAGAGTAGATGCTTTTGAGAGGATTGACGGAATTAGAGGGTGGAAAGGGGGTGAATTGTGGTGTAAAATTAGAGGAGATCGACGGTTCTTTTGTAAGATTAGGTGAAATTAATGGAAAAAAATTGTGGGATTCAACAAAATCAGCAAATTTCAGTTGCCTCAAAAGTGCTTTCGTTGGCTTCTTCACCATCAAAATAGTGAGTCGAATTTGATATGACATAGTGAGCATGCAGTAGCCGGTTCTTGAAATGGGTAATTTTTTCTTAATAATTATGTTTTTAAATTTTATTTGTTCTTAGTATCAACTATGATTCAATGATGTGGATATACAATAATACTATAAACTTTGTGTATTATTTTGTTATTGACTTTTAATTTCGACCTATTCTAATGCATCATGGGATGTTGTTTGGCCAGTCAAAACCTAGAGCCAGAGTACTTTGAATTTCTGGGTACTTTGGGGTTTTCTTTTGATGTTTGCTCTGACATTTGTTTCAATACACATATTTTCAATGTTTTCCCCATATTAGTGATTCATAATATTT
The DNA here is from genome assembly GCA_039602395.1 of Deinandra increscens subsp. villosa. Lineage (NCBI taxonomy): Eukaryota > Viridiplantae > Streptophyta > Magnoliopsida > Asterales > Asteraceae > Deinandra > Deinandra increscens. The sequence continues at coordinate 48,073,164 of JBCNJP010000024.1, read as the reverse complement.
ATGATATAGCTTTATTTTTCTTGGTGTATTGAGTGTCTCATTTTTAACAGCACAAATGACGCATCTCTTAAAAATAAGAAAAGTGAGATAACCCATTGTTGCCCTACCAAAGATGTCATCTAAAGTTTTGGTTGCAAGAAATCATGCAGATAATATGGGCTACCAATGTGGTGGGTGGACAATTGGTTGGAAAGGGTTTAGTGGGAATGAAAACACGTAAAGATAGTTCTTCTGTTACCAATTTCCCACATCCTTAGGATAAGAGTGCTGAATTTCAATTCTTTTTAGCATTGAAGGGACCCGTTACATGAGAATACGCTCCAGCATGTTCATTACTAATTCGAAATAAGTGAATATGTTTCTATGTTTTTTTTTACTTAGAGTTTAATTACATTGGATATGTTGTTTCTCAGTGAGGCAGTACTCTGTTATTTTTTCTGTATGTCATTGAATTATATTTACCTTTTGATGATCTGCCTATGCAGCTTTCGCATAGGGTAGGCATGGGCTTGCTGTTACTTCGTTGCAAGAATTACAAAGGTCAGTTGCTGTTTAAGTATCTCTTTATAATAGGCATTAGCTATATCAATTGCTTAGATACATATACTTAGTAATGGTCTGTGTATGCAATTTTCTCAAAATTTAGTTGTGGGCTTGCTGTCCTTTCGTCACCAGAATTACAAAGGTTAGTATATGCGGTCTACGTATGTGTTTATAATAGGCATTACTAATATCAATTACTTAATTACATGTACTTTGGATTTTATGTTATGAAAGTAAAAAGTGATCTACGCTGATGTTCTCTTTTGGTTATTGTTGTTTTCATTAAATTGTTATATCTATGTTTGTTAGTGATCATCATGTCATTTAATTATATATTAATGCTTATGATTGTATGTGATGGAAGTGGTATATGATTTCTGTTGATTTTGTCATTTATGTGCTTTATGCCATATTTAAAATACAGTGAACTAATGTTAGGTAACAAATTAACTCACATCAATTCTCATTGAAAAACCAAATGTCTATTACCTACTTCTAAATAACAACTAAAAACAACTGATTTAGTACACATAGTCACTTCGCTCAACTAACACGAACTTCTTTTGCATAACAAGTACTGTGTGAATGACTTCTTGACAGACGACACATGAACCCTACATGTCGTCATCTTCAACGATGTAATCACAACAACACTTGGAACAACTTGCTCAGATATGGTATTGGAATAGAAATTCAGCAACTCTAAATCATATACTTGAGCCAATGCTCGAGCTTATGAGTGTCCCAAAGAACTACACACTACGGATGCAGTCTGCCATAGTATAGTACATATTGCAATCCAAATTCAAGACAACCCTGTCAACATACTGAAGCTAACAGCAGCAGAGAACCCCACACCCCAGCAGCAAAATCAAGCCGCAACTACCCAATGTCGTCTCCAGGTAACCCAACCATTACCATACTAAAACAAAGTTAGCAATCCAGTATACTCATATAACCAAAAAAATTACAGATGACCATCAAATGTCCTCAAAGAGAAGCAAAGAAAAGGAGTGATTGCAGTTAACAAAAAGTTCATGCATCTTTTGCTTAACTACCATAAGGCTAAAATGTGAAGGACACACAACTTTTTTTGAATAGCAAAGGGCACTATATAATAGACAAAGCCCAACCCAAACTCCATAAAGCCATAAAATTACATGAACAAGTTAATGAAGGAGTCTGAATTTTGGATAATCAGTTATGTGTACAAAATATGTACATTTTGGGCCATTATACATCATGGCTAATGACAATAGTAAATGTAACTATGTAAAACACTGGACATGTGCATGCCAACTTTTAATGAAATGATACAGACAAGGCATGGCTATGTAAAAACAAAGGAAAATCACTTCGTCAACAATATCACATCATCATCAACCGAACCAACGATAAACATGGGTGACCCGCCGCAACGCGTGGGCGGATCACCATCTAGTTAGAAGATAATTGGCATTATAATTCAGTGTCCTTTCTCATTAAACCACTACGGTATTTATAATTAGAGACACACGATACTATTTACAATAATGACCCCTATAATATCGATATATTTATATAACAATTATTGTATTTCTTTTACTAGATTTTTGCATTCAATTTAATTTTTGGAAAAATAGATTTTAATAATACAAGTTTTTCATAGTTAGTGGATAATAATACGAGTTTTAAAATTTTCTCACAATAATACCAATTTTATAGGTATTGGATTATAATGATACACCGTTAGTTTTTACTAATAGTGTTAGTCTTTGCTGACGTGACATACTATATGTTTTTGTCGACCCATCTGGCGACCATGGCGAGTGCAACCTCCGGCCAAAACCACCCCCTCGCCACCTACTCCCGTTCTCCACTTCTACTGCCGCCACCACCCGCTCTCGTTCTCCACTTCTACTGCCCCACTCCGCGTGAGCTTATCGTTGCCAAAGTGTACCAAAAGCTACGACATCGCCGCTCCTAGGCAGAACCCTAGCAGACGCCGCCAATGCCGTCTCTTTTTCTTGAACACTGAACCCGAAAACCACAAGGGGAGAATGGATTCGAGAAGAGAAAGGAGAGAGGAAGAGATTGGCTTAAAAAATCTTGTCGCTGCCGTGACAGCACCGTGAGCCATCGCATCGCTGCCGCTCGTCCGCCTGGTTGCGTCGTCGGAAAACCGGGGCAGCCCCCTTTGGCTGATACTCTCTCGAGACACACACAAGTGATGTGTTTGGTTGTTGGGTTAAATGAGAAAAAAATTAAGATTTTAATAGAAGTTACAAAATAACCCCTCCATTTTAAGAAATTATAAAATAGTCACTCATTATATGCCACGTCAGCAACCCATAACACCGTTAGTAAAAAACTAACGGTGTATCTTTATAATCCAATACCTATAAAATTGGTATTATTGTGAAGAAATTTTGGAAACTCGTATTATTATCCGCCAACTAGCTATAGGTAAAACTTGTATTATTAAAATCCAATTTTTCTTAATTTTTTACATGAATGTACTTCATTTTTACTAGATTTCTTTCTGATTGTTCTTTTTTATGTTCTTATTACAATTGATTGTTGATTAAAGGTTGCATGTTTAAGTTTATATATTGACAAGTAGGCACGACCCGCGCGTTGCCGCGGAGCCGTCCCATTTAAAAAGGCCGATTAGCCAAGCCATAATTGGTTTAAACCGGCGATGAAGTCAAAAGGATAGTTGGAATATTAGCGCGTTGCCGGTAGAAACCTATTTTCTTTGTGCGGTGATATGCAACACATAAAAACCTCAATCTTAGCCGAAGGTCGAACACACACATTTTCAAATATATATAAACACACACAATTCTTATTTATGCAATCACCATCAACTAAGATTAATAAACCGTAGTTACAGAACGTACCAAGTAAAAATAGTAGTTTAAGCAAATTTTAGTGTTAGCATATATTGTATATCTGTCAGAAGCAAAAAAAAAAGATATTTAGCTAGGTGGTTAGAAAATTGCATGGCCTACTACAATATAATACTTGACCATATTGATGTTTTATTATCAAATATCAAAAAGAAAAACAACAGTAGGTGATATAACAATCAAGATAGCATAAGTATAAATTTGTAACATTGATCTTTAAAGGACAAAAGAGAATAGTAGTTTGATAACTAACCTCAGCAAGAAAAAAACTTGCAGCGGTGGTTTAGGCAACGCTCAATTTGTTTGCTTACATCATAGCAAGAAAGAGGCGTGACTGAGTAACCTATAACAAAGTATGAGACCGGAAATTTATAGACGAAGCATACCGCGCTAGAAGATGCTTTTAAGCAAGAGTCATTTGGAGCACTGCTGGCAAATCGGACTATCACCGTTAAATTGTTGCAACTGAACCTCCAAGGCCACGCTCCATGCTTTTACTTTATGGTCTTGTAAAATAAAAAATGTGTCTTGCTTCACTCCTAGGATATTGTCATGATTCTTTCCGTTAAAAAAATGAAAAATGAAAAACCTCTAACCAACCGCCATTCCTTTGTTTCTGAACCTGGTTGTACACACTTTATAAATCATGAGAATTTGCTAATGCTAACTGATGTACAATAAAAGCTTACGTGTAAAACATAAGAAGTCTTGGAATGCTGAATTCATAAGAGCCGCACAGTTTTCCCAGTGGTACATGTTGCATTTAAAGTTGTACCATTAGCATTACATGTTGTATATTAGCAAATTTCTGCAAGTGCATCAAGATTATTAGCCATAGAAGCTTTCAAAACCTGCTGTCTTTTTATGTCTACATCCATTTGATCTTTGAAGTTGTCTAGATATTAAAAAAAATCATATGTTAGCCACAAATTCACAACATCAAATATGCTCAAATAATCAAACCATCTAATTCAAACTACAATTTCAATAAAATTTGTTCAAATTTCTTCACATGTGTCAAAATTTGCTAATCAACAGAACACCATTTACAGAGTGCTATCATTTTCAACATTAGGGGAATCAGTCAACAGTCTAAAAACTTATTTAAATAGTGAAGGGTATATAACTTAATAAAGCTCTTTTGCTATCAACTTGAGTATGAGACCCAAACAAAAATCTAAAAAAAATTACAGATTCAATTTCAAAGTAAGAGAGACAAACCTTTAAATCAATCATAAATAATTGCTAAAATCATAAGCTCTGCATAAACTACAACTTTCTTAGACAAATTGGTAAAGAGAAACAAAAAATGAATTGTTACCTCAACACATCAGCTGAAGAGAGACAAACCTTTAAATCAATCATAAATAATTGCTAAAATCATAAGCTCTGCGAGACAACCATACCTGATATGAAACCTAAAGGCAAACAAAATCAAGCTCCTTAAAAAGCCATCCGAAATAGGCACCTGAGATAGGAAAGGTAAACAAAATCAAACCCTTTTCCAGTTTTTGGTAATAAGAGGTCACATTAGAATTTATAAATAAACCTAGATATGAAGCCAAGTCTTAACATTTTATTGTTGGTAGCACACATTTAACAATACACATTTGAAGAAAATGACAAAGGGCCATATCAATATACAGAAACGACCTATTTTTTATTTTCAAAGTACATGAATCAACATCACCTGAAACATTTCCAATAGTTGTATCACTTTATAACACTACATATCTCATAGATTAAGCAAACAAAAATTCTAGCAACATATTATAACAAAATTCAAATGTGCCTCACCTTTACTATTAAGGTGCAACAAATCTCACCAGACATGATGTCTTTTTTACCTTCATCGTCAAACTCTAAGAAATAATCAAAGGCCCATGTTGTTTCCCCCTTCACGATCAAGAGGATTTCAACAAACCTCATGAAGAACCACAGTCAAAGCAAGACAAAATCTTTCACCTGAAACCAAATTATAGGATTAAAACCAACAAATAGCATCAAATTAGATTAATTAAATGCAAAACAGTAAGAAACCACAACAAACTTGCCTTACAAAAACTTCCACTTCCGGATATTTAGACTTGAAACAATATTTTACTAACTTCATTTAACCAACTAAAAGACTAACAGGTAAGTTCTTCAGACCAGGGCATGTTCTTCAACTTGCAAATCCATATTCCATATTATCACCGGTAGATCCTAAGCACATGAAAACACAAAATAGGTAATTAAAATGCGCAACACAACGAAATCAAAGATGATATTACACAATTGAACACCCAGAGCACAAAACCAAGTAATACTGATCAAAAGCCGCACCCTGATTCATACTCAAAGTTACATAAAATAAGGAAGAAAACTGCAAACTTACCACCTACCAAGACCCATTAGCTATGACCCATTTCTTTTACCCAATTTGAATTCCACCAACATAGGCCAGCAATTCAAACACAAATAGTGCTTTAGGTGAGGACTTTAGGTGAGTACTGTCAAGAACAAATAGAAAACGTACGTACCTTTGCAAAGCCGCTCCAAAACAAACCATACCTAAGTCTTGATAATCAAAGCCCTAGAAAGCCAATAATCATTTGTGCCAAGAACCCCAAAGCCAAAGACTCGCAATAACGAATTAGGGCTTCGAATCCACAGCTGTAGTTTGTTCGACTAAAGGGTAGATGAACGGAAAACTTCAACCACCATCATAAATCGGCGATGGCTTAACCTGCAGAAAATTCAAGAGATAAGAGAGGAGAAGAGCAAATTCACAAAGTCTCATCGAACGAACGAACCTTACCGATGACGAATTGATGTTCTGAGAGATTAGGGTATACGGAGATGATGAAGGGAGTAGGTGAGAGAGGGTAGAGCTGTTGCTCACCTGCTCTTCTAAAAGGGTATGGAGTGTGGACTGGTAGATAGACAACTGAATGCGCTGAAATTCCGGTCGCCGGTCGCTCCATCCTCGCACCCGCTCCATCACTGTAGAAGACCACTGTAGGTCGCCTACAAACGCTTGGGGAAGTTGTACATGATGCATAAAAATCAATACAGTGTGTGCTTTAGAGGGTTGTACAATAGGTTTAAGAAGTTGTACGGTTGGTTGTAATTTGTATATATGGGGGAATATCACAATGGCTGTTTATTCTATCACTGTTAGCGATTAGGCATTAGTTCTTTCTTTTTTAAGCATTTGATTGTATGTGTTTGTTGGATGGATGTGATTTCCGTCTATTTCTTTCCCGTGCCGTTTGGTAGTTTATAGAAATCGAAGTAATGCCCGCCACATGTTTGTTAAAATTACTACTTTGGGCCTTTAATTTTCATTTTCGTTTGATTTTTGACAGTTTTTTGATCGGTTCAAGCCATATTGACATTAAGATTTGGGATATGAACAAAGCAATTTCTTAGGGATTTAGAGTAAAAATGCAATTATAACATTTTTGTTGTAAGAAAAAGTATGATTCATTTGGTGGTAGATGTGATGGATCTTCGTACATTTCCATAGCTTCACCAATTTTTAATACTGTATAAGTTTCATATAGTTTTCAATAACTACCTTTTTACAAGTTTTAATTTAAGGTTTACACATACCCGTTATAAGAAATAGACTATGAATGCTTTAATGGCCGATATACCAGGGGGCGATCCAGAACGAAATTTTAGAGGTCGCGGTCAAAATTTTTTTTAACCATAACTTATATTGCAAAACAAAAATTTTATCGATAATTTATACAATGCAAAGTTAAATACGTACCTAAAAGATGTTTCCTCTTCGGTTTTTAAACGCTTGGAATCGAGTCATCACATCTTCCTCTTTTACTTTAAGAAAACTTTCTTTTTCCACCGCACAAAGTAGAGCGTTGTTCAAATACTCCTCACCCATTCGATTACGTAAATCCGTCTTGATAAGCTTCATCTTTGAAAAACATCTTTCAACTGTTGCCGTTGCAACCGGTAAAACCAATGCCAACTTTAATACCCGATAAACCAAAGGAAATGTCTTATGGGTTCCGGTTTCCACCATTGCACGAGCAAGATCAGTCATTCCACCCAAATTTTTAAATTTATCATCTTCCTTAACGGTGTGATAAAATACCGTAAGATCTCCCAAAATCTAACACAACGAACAGAAGCCATTAATCGAAACCGATTAGCAATCACTTCTTCCTCAGTATACTTAGTGACTTTCGCTTCATATGATCCCTTTTGATTATATAGATTGGAGCATTTTTGAGCCGCCTTATTGTGAGCACTATTGACTAATCCAACATGGTTTTGTAATACACCCGATTTATTCCAATTATCAAACCCTCCATTTACAAAAGTATCTCTCTCACCTTGATTACCAACACTTTCACTAAACAAATAACAACATAGGCAATATGCTTTCTCCACTTTCGGGCTATATTCTAACCAATCAAATTTATCAAACCATTTAACATTAAAACGTCTCCGACCACCAGAATAATCTTTCCATTTAAAATCATGACCTCTTGGTTGATAAGCCTTTTTCACAATATATGCCCTTCTTATGTCATCAATTTGATTCGGGTCATAACTATCAATAAGCGGTCTATCCGCGGGATCCGAGGGAAGAGCATCCAAATCAATAGTCTTTCGTGTTGAATTAATATTAACATCATCTTGCATCAAATTAGTCTCTACATTTGGACTTGGTTTTTTACTAGTTTGAGAAGTTTCCTCATTTTCCGGGACTTTTCTTTTAAACAAATTGCTAATTAAAGCTTGTTTAGGCTTTGGTTTCATCTTTCAAGCAAATTATAACACAAACCTTAGAAAATAATTCAAGAAAACAATACAAAGTTATGATTTAGTGATTCAAAACACATCCTAAATGCTATTTTCTAACACAATCAACAAATAAACACATAACATTTGTTTCTAAATAACTAATTTAATAAACCCTAAAACAAGAAAAAAGATAAAAAATTGAAGAAAATGGGTAATTTTCGGCTACCTTGGGCTGTGAAGAGAATGGCGCCGGAGCAGGGGCGAATCCGGCAGGCGGCAGCGGCGGCGCCCGGCGGGGCACAGGAGGTCGGCGAGTCGGCGACGGTCGGATGATTGGAGAAAGGGGGGTCGCCGGTCGGGACTTTAGGGAATTGAGGAATGGGGACAAAAAGAATAAAATTTGAAAAGTGGGGTTTGGACTTTGGACGGAAGTTCGGGACTTTAGGCCATTTTCTATAATTTTTTTTTTTAACTTTATATTAAATAAACTATTTACATATTAGCCCTCTATAGTTATATGTTCCTTATTTAAATTGTCCAAATTTAATAATAGCTCGGTTTTAGGTTATTAACGGGCGTTTTCATTATATTTTCGTATCGAGATTCAAATATAAATCATAAAAGCTGTGGAGAGGTAGTGTAATATATTTCCAGGGGTCGCGAAAAAATCATTTCAGGGGTCGCGAAAAACCGAAAACTTAAAAAAAAAGAAAAATAGCACGTCGGGATAAAAGTTCAGGGACAGCGGGCGCTACCCCTGGACTATTACTAAGTCCGCCCCTGCGATATACATTTGATGTTGTTTAAATTAAACTCTTGTTTTTTCTTGTGGTTTCTTCGTTCATTTTGTAGATTTGTTTTGTTTGCTTGGGGTTTTAAATTCTTGACATGACTTTAATAAAATTTATTTACGATTCAAAAAAAGATGTTTATTCATGATTAAATTACTATATATAGGTTTATTATCTACACTTCATAGTGAGTGAATTTGCATAACAAGAACCATGTTGTAAAATTATGTTGAGAAATGTAAAAAAATATTATGTTAAAAACTACATACATTCTTATCATGAAAAAGGGTCGAAAACATTGAAACCTATTATATATATTACAATTAAAATCCAAAAGAAATAGTTAAAGTTTTATTCTTTTAGGCTTTTAAACACAAAGTTTTTTAGTTTTATAGTTTGACCATTATATTTTTAGACTTTTGGCCACCAAGGTTTTTAGTTTTATATTTTGACCATAAAAATTTTAGACATTTATGTTTTATGCCCTTTTATTTTTATAACTTTCATTTTTAGTATACTTTTTATAGTTTTATACTTTGATCACGAAATTTTTAGACTTTTACATTTTGTACCCCTTAACTTTTCTACTTTCGTTTTTAGTATACTTTTAGAGTTTCCGACTTTGGCCACGACTTTTTATAGTTTTATATCTAACCACACAACTTTTAGACTTTTACGTTTTATGCCCCTTAATTTTTCTACTTTTCTTTTGTTAGTATACATTTTATAGTTTTATATTTTGGCCACGAAAGTTTTTGACTTTACGTTTTATACCCCTTACTTTTTCTACTTTCGTTTTTTAGTATAATTTTAGAGTTTTCGACTTTGGCCAAGACTTTTTTATAGTATTATACTTCGACCACACAACTATTAAAATTTTACGTTTTATACCTCTAAACTTTCTACTTTCCTTTTTTATTATACTTTTTATAGTTTCATACTTTCATCACGAAACTTTTAGACTTTTATGTTTTATATCCCTTAACTTTTCTACTTTTACATTTTTTATACTTTTAGTGTTTTCGACTTTGGCCAGTACTTTTTTATACTTTTATACTTTAACCGCATTAAAACGTTTCTTACTTAAACTAACAGGTAAATGGGTGGTCCACCACGAAGCGCGGACGTGTCACTATCTTGTTTAAATATAAAATAAAAACTATCATGATCTATTTTATAAACGTGTAAAATTTTAGTGTTTAATATTTTACATTAAATTTAAAAAAAATAAAAAATGTTATAAATTACAAAAGTAAAATAATTTTAAGAAGGTATTTATCATACATATAGCTACATCTTGAACTATTCATATACACTATATAGTAGACCCTCCATAATTTAATACTCGATAAATTAATAACTTCGATAAAATTAATAATTTGTCCGGTCCCAACTTGGGACCAGTATAAAATTTGACCCCAATTGATAAAATAATAAGATAATAATTCTTTTGAAATCCCAATGTAAATATATTGGTCCCAGCGAAACTATAGATTAATAATTACTAAAATATTCCAAAATTTTAGGATTTTCTAGTAAAAAAATTAATCTATAGTCACTTGTTTTTTTGTGAACTTCAAATCTATATTGAGTTCATCTTTAAATCTCCCCGTTGCACTTAAGAGTTGAGGCACTGTATTCTTGTATTGCAACAAAAAGTTATGAAGAGTTGTTGCCGCTTGCAATGTTTCTTTCCGAGTGACCGGTTCCAACGGTACTGAATTATAATCAACTTCATCATCACTTGGATTTTGAACGGTATAATTAGACATTTTATAGTGATCAATCTAGATCTATGTACATTGAACTTGACAAGTTCATTAATGTGTGAATGTACATGAGAATTTTGAAGGTCCTTGTTTCTGTTTTATTCAAATAGGTAAAGTGAACGGAATGAATTTTTGAAGGTCAATGCATTAATTTGAAAGTTGCTCATGAATATAAGCCAACTCTTTAAATTAATAATTATTAATTTATCGATATAATAATATCTCACTAAATTAATAAAATATCCCAGTCCCAACATTATAAATTTATAGAGGTTTTACTGTAGTATAATATAGATAATCCTAACTATTATGCCTATTATGATATTAGAAATTCAAACAATATTAATTGAACTGTATATTCATCAAAGGGTTTAGAGTTTTATAAAACTTATAACTAAGGATTGTTTTTTTTTAATATAATGAAATGAAATATTAGACTATCGGCAATGTTAACTGTCAATTTTTCTCATAAATAGTCTGCATGTTACATCAGTTTTTTATCAATTATTTCCACAAACAGCTTTTAGCCTAACGCTAAAAATATCCATCTTTTCCAACCAACTTAAATTTAAATGTAAGAGCAAAAAATTAAAAAAAAAAGGGTTGGGGGGGGGGGGGTGGGGGTGGGGAGAAAGGATGTGTGTACGTAGCTATGTTCAATAGGGTTTAAGGTTTAGCCGATGGATGATGAACGTGCGGTACCTTTCATCGCTCCTCCTATGACGGATGATGCCATATAGGCTATGGACAACCGACGAGAACCCATTGAGACAGGCTTATAAATCTTAAATGCCACATCAGAATAACACGTTTTTAATAGTCAGGATGCTTTTTTAAATAATAAAAATGGAAAGTGTGCTTTATTTTACTCTAAATTTGAAGAAAACGGTGTGTCCGACTCTTTTATATATCTCACAGAAGAAGCGATACAATAAAGAAAACTTTGGATTTCTAAGGTTCAAGAACGTTCAGGATGTGCGGGCTTTAGAACATCGTATAAATGAGATCCAAATCAGAGGTGTCAAGGTGGCTGGAAACTTGACAATGGTTCCCCGGAACAAAGATTCTATGTCTGGGTGATGCTTCACATAGGAGGGGGTAGATGTTTCCAATCCCAGTGGAATTAGAAGAGTCATGGGGTCAATCAGAAGAGTCATCGATCGGGTCAATGAGACGGTAGTTTTGACAGTTGGAAGGGCAGGTGTCAAAACTTTCAGGGAGGTGATGGCGGGGTTATCGGACAAGAGGGAGTTCACATCTTCGGGTATGACTAGTATGAAAAAGGTAACCATTCCTTTGACTAGAGCTGATTATCCAAGTTCTTTTAAGGGCATGTCACTTTTGGGTGTAGCAAAGGATGGTGAGAATCTTTGCAATGTTAAGGCGCTTCATTATTATATAATTTCAAGACCACAATGGATCTATGATAAGATCATTTATTTACAATGGGATGGTATACAAAGTCAACAGATTTCAATGAATACAATAGGATTTATGGCTACACAAACTGTTGAGAACGGTTCTAGATCTGGTCCAAAACCAACAAATTAAATGTAGGGAGTTTATTAAAACCCTTGAATTCTGAATATGGTAAAGTAGGGATGTTACTTATGTTGGGGGTTTGCATGTGTTACCTATCTTTAATTAGGCATTTATGGCAGAAGATTTGATGAAGAAAATTGTACCGGAATTGTCTGGCTTCTTTTCATCCTTGGAGATATGGAGCGGGCAACAATTGAAAAGATCTAGGATCGTTGGACTCAAAATTTTGGGGGTCCCATTGCACTTAGAGATGATATCACGTTTAACGCCATAGATGAAGTATTTGGAAAAATCATCTAGCCTTCGCACTCTTCGTGGATGTCGGAGAACTGTAGCGGTCAGAAAGTATAGGTTCTATCGTAAACCATTGACAAGGTTGTAACTATAGAATGGAATGACCAAACATACATGGTGATGGTGAAGAAGTCAATGAATCATTGGATCCCATCCTTTACGGAAGAAGAATTCGTGGTCCCGCCGGAGGTGGGCCCATTTTCGACAGCCTCCGTAGTGGGACAAGGAGTGAGGAATGGGAAGATGAGGAGGTGCATGGGAATGTGGAAGTGGATAAGGCCCCATCAGCTCCGGAACCTCATATTCCTGGACTGAATGAATCTATGGGTACTCGTGAATAATCAAAAAACGAACCCACATCTTGTTTCCTTTTTACAAAAGGGCAAAAAAAGAAGGATAAAAAGGAGAGAACTGAAGCGTCCTGTCAGCAAAGTCGGGTGATGGGAGGTGGGAGTAAGGCGGTTTTGTGGGGAGCTCTCTCTAGGGCGCTTTCTTCATCCACTCGTTGGACAAAATCCGGTGGAAGCTGCAACACAAAATAGCTTAACCCTAGTCAGATCGATGAGGATGTCCAGAGTAGGGTACATTTAGGGGAAGTGGTGGGTGCAGCCTTAGCGATTGTCACGGGGTTGTTGCGGCTGTGGTGATGGAGGGAGGTGTTAAACTGTTAATCGTGTGTAATCATGAATTGCAAGTTTCTTAAAGTTAGGGAGGGTTATAATTCAGACAAATGTAACTGAGTTAGGAATTTAAAGACGACTCATAAGATTAGTTTCATTGCTATTCAACAAACGCATGTTGAGGATTCGAGTACGATCTGGGTTAATAATCTATCGAACAATTCCCTTTTTGAGTTTGAAGCCACGGACGTTGTTGGCCGACATGGAGGGTTGCTCTGCATTTGGGATTGTTCAATCTTTCTTAAAGTATCGTTTGTCCACTCTCGATATTTTTTTACTAATCATAGGTAAGCTCCTTGGTTTTAATTGTTCTTAACATCTATGGCCCACAAGCTCGCGCGGCTAAACGGGGGTTATGGCTGATCTTTTACAACTCAAATCTCAGGTTATTGGTTTATGGGTTATCCTCGGGGATTTCAATATGGTCAAGGATCCCTCAGAACGACTTGGTTCCACTTTTTGTCCTTCCTTAGCTACGGATTTCAATTAGTTTATATCACAAATAGGCTTACACAATGTTAAAATGGGGGGGGGGGGGGGGGGGGGAGATATTTTACTTACTTATATCCTATTAATTCCATCCTTATCTGTATTGATCGGCCTTGGTTTGTCCGGAGTTTTTTGTCCAATGGTCGGGTTTCTCTACGCTTACGTTGGCTCGTGAGTACTCTATCACAGTCTGATTATTTTATGCAACTCTGAGCTTGACTTTGGGCCTGTTCCTTTTTGTAGTTTCAACTCATGGATGAGGCGTCCAAAACTCGATGAGGTGGTCAAACAGTCTTGGGAATGGAAGTGTCCGAGGTTGTCCCAAATCTGTATCTGATGCAGAAGCTCTTTGTTAATGAAAGTTTTTGGTGTGGCTGTTACTGTTGAAATAGACAGACAAACGAAGGATCACACACAACAAATGAAGAGGTTGATTGTTCATTAGGTGTGTGGGAGAATGACCACCTAATTAATGAGAGCCGGAAAATAAGTGTCGAATGAACTCATTCGGAGTTCATTCTGTGAATAAGCTATAGTATATATAAATTTCATTAGCTTCATTTGGTCAAGTTTGTTCATTCTGTGAGAGGAATGATTCGGTGAGTGTCACACCCCGATGTTCGCGATTACGTGGGCGTGTGACGTCATGGGGTCATAGTCGTGGATACAAGGAACGACCTCTATCAGTTTTGTTTACGTTTGAAAACCAAGTATGTTATCAAAGTTTCAGCGGATTGTATAAAAGATAACATTGTCTTACAATACTGAAACAAGAACGTTACGATAAGAAATACGATTGTTCATGATTTATTTAGATAGTGAAGGTGACCATGACTCCATTCCTAATGCAGGCCCATGTTGTTTGACAGACTTCCCATTTGCACACCGAGAGCGATCTTAGTTACCTGATAAATACATGAGTTTTGAAAGGGTCAACGTAATGTTGGTGAGTTCACAGGTTTAGGACTCTACAAAAATGTATTTGTAAATCAGTTGCTGATATACAAGATATTATAATGGCTTTACTCGTCGTTGCATTGATCTACCTGTTCCTTGATTTCAAACACTAACAGATTTACCCACCTGTGGTAACTTCCCCTAAGAAATACCAATGGCAAAGAATAACTGACATGTACCCCCAGACTTGTTACGCGTGTGTCAGAACTGGAGCGACCAGATAGGGCAGGGTTGTCAACCCAAATACATCTATTCACTAGTTATCGTTTCGTTACAGGAACTAATTGAAATCAATTGTTGGTGGGATTTGTAGCAATATGTTGTATAACAAATTACTATGAAGGGGTATGAAAGAACAGATAATCAATAAGGCGTAACAGTTGTACCATAATATCAATCAGATGTTTGGATGGACGGCCATATTTATTTTCTAATAAATATAGGACTGGTAGAAATAATTATAGTTCCAATAAGTATTTAAAGTGTGTTTTTCTGTTTCATTATTCTTCCCAAAAGAATTTAAAATAGTTTAAAGGAAAGACTTTGTATACAATCAAAAGAATGTATAGAGTTTGGTGTTTCATGTATTTCTCCCCCATTGATAAAATAGTAAAGCAAAAGGAGTCGTGAAACTCACCTATTAAGGTGAATGATCGTGATAGCTGATACGAGCTGTAAGTAACCGATGTCCTAATATTGATAATAATAATAGACATGATTTAGTTCCTTGGTTCGGTTTGAGTAACGTTCAGTTACCCAATGATCCTGGTCGAGTCTTGACAACTTATTCCCGTTTGTATGTTTGGAAAACCTGTTCGAAGTGTTTATTCGCTGTATAAATATTTAGACTTGCTATGATATTTAAACAATAAACATATGGATCGAAGTAAATAATTATTAATCGAATAATTATAAAAAGTTTTGTAAGAATATATATGAACATATATATTTAGTTAGATCTCAGACATTGTGATAAATAATATGCATTATTTATTTCGTTGTTTGGTTTATATCTGGTCCTACGCTTGTAGTTTATCGTTAAATAGCTACGTGTATAAGTTACAAATTATTATTCAAATAATTGTTATAACTTGTGTAAGAAAAATCGATTGTTTTAAGTTATTTAAGAAGTTACTAACTTTACGATGGAACTTTGATGAAAATAAAGTTAGTTTATTATTTTCGAGTTTGAATGTATATATATACTTGGTGAAAATAAATGTTTTATTTTCCTTGTATTCTTGTCGTTATTTTGAAGCATGCTAATAATATTAGGTACTATTATTATTGCGATTTCGGAAACTTTGTTAGATAAAGTTTCTAACGATTTGATCTATATAATTTACTTTGAAATCAAATGATTACTCAAAACATTTTTAACAAAACTTTGAAGGATTCAAGGTTTTAGAAAAAAATAAGATTTTGAATGAAACATGTCATAAAATATAGTTAATCCATTGCGACGAAATAAGATCGAAAGAGTTTTTGGTTCGTCGTGTTTGTTTGGTTATCTTTGTCCGATCTTTAAAAATCTATATTCGTTATTTTTAAACAAGGGTTATTCGTTTATCCGGAACAAAACATTATAAATCTTTTGTTAAATCTTTTTAATCTATTTTTATCTTGTAAAAATGATTAATATTTTTAGAAAATTTTCGTTAGGTTCTGCCTATAAGTAGGCTTCAAACCATGTCTTCGCGTCGTTTATTCCATCAACAAATCAAGTCATATAATGTCATTTAAGCTCGTTTTAACAATAATAATATAAGTATAAGATTAAACTTAGATAGTTGCTATCTTTGACTTTGTTGTTTTTAACCAATTTAGTCAACAATTAGTATATAAATAACATAAGTATAAGTTATCATTTTATGTGGGGTTTTAACCCGAGATGCGAGATGAATCTTCAAGACTCGTTAGGATCTTTCGGGTGTAGCTCAGAATCAAGAAAGAAAGAAGTGAATCGAGGATTCTAACCACTAGTGAGCTAGGAGGAGATGGTGGCGGTCTAGGGTGGCGGTGGCAGTTGCACTCGACGACGGGAAGGAGGAGACAGCGGCTCAGCAGCGGCGGCTGAGGGTGTCGGGTCAGTGGCAGCGTCGGGTCAGGAAGGAGGGGCGACGGTGGTGGTTGATGGTGGTGATCGTGGTGGTGGTTAATGGTGGTGTTTGAGGTTGATGATGATGGTGATAGCGGTCGGAGATGATGATGAGAATGGTGATGGTGGTGGCGAATGATGATGATGATGATGATGATGGTGGTGGATGATGATGATGATGATGGTTGACGATGATGGGGATGGTGGTGGTGGCGATGGATGATAATGAGGATGATGATGGTGGTGGCGGTTCAAGGTTGGCGACGGGAGAGGAGGCGGCGTAGCATGGCAGCAGCGGCGACCTGGGGCTGGGGTGGCGCCGGATCAGCGACGGAAGCAGGGAGGGGCAGCAGTGGTCGGATAATCGGCGGCAAGGGGGAGGCTGCGGTGGTGGCCGGTTGTGAAGAGAGGAGGAGAGGATGGGGGTTTTGAATTGGAAGTTGTGTGTGGATGTGGTTTAGATGGTATGGTGCACATGTCCTTTTGACATGTGCCAATATCTCTTGCAAGATTTTATTGACAACTCACTAACCATGGTTAGTTTAGAGTTAAATCTTGGGTTAAGGGGTATGGTTAGAGATATTTAGGTAGTTTAGGTAATTAGGTAGTATTAGTTTTATAAAAACTAACAACTTGACCCCGATATTTTATAAAATTACGAAATATAAAATTTAGTGTTTCATAAAATAATCACTAGAAAGTTGACAGAAACTTTGAACGGGCCGAAATAGTAAAAACGGTTGTCAGGCCGGTGTAGTTCGTGTCGGGCCGGTATGCGGGGCTTTCTCCGATTTTTGCGCGGTTTGTTTCGTTATTCACCAAAATTAGTCGGGATTGATACGTTTGAGTTTTAAATTGTTGGTTGACTTGTCGGGTCATGTTTTTGGGCTCGGTTTGTTCGTTTTGTGTTATTGGGCCGTGTTGGGCCCAATTCAGTATATGGGCGATTCATACCGAATCGTTCTACCGTTTTGGTCGAGACAGGTTTCTAAATTAGTTACGAGGCTTCAATTTAGTTAAACAATTATTGTTTTGGTCGTAAATTAATTATTTAGAAATTTTAGTTTTATTTATTTTATTTGCTCGCGTACCGCGTTCAGAAAATAAATAATTGTTTTGATCCGCTTTAAGCTCGAATATTTTACGGTGTTAAAACTAATTAAAGTTTTAAATAAAACGTTCGCTCAAAGACATTGTCGAGTGTCGGTGTGACTTCTCACGACACTGTTTCGGTAAAATATAAAAGTCATTTTATATATTTTTTTTCTTGTTATTAAAGTTCCACCGATCTCGTGGTAAACTCTTCCTTTTGTTCTGGGTTTGTTTTTCCAATACGAACGTGGGAATTTGTCAAGGGTGGACGTTTAGGTGCACATTATTTACTAATATTACTAGTAGTTCAAGTTAGGCACATGTATATACGTATATATATATATATATATATATATATATATATATATATATATATAGTCAAAGTATGGTTTGACCCGGTATTTTCGGACGGGTTGTCACAGTTAGGGTCTGTTTTCTCTGATCTATTAGAGAGGGCAGGTCATGCTCGACCTCTCTCAGAGCTTAACGAAGTAAACTCCTACGGTATTATAACCATTCGATTCCATTAATGATACGACAGACTTTCGTCCGCAACATGTTATGTGTATGACCCAGAAACGATCCTCAGAACGGTTTTACAACTGGTGCCAGAGCCCTTGGTTGCTTCTGGCTCATTCTTTTGGTTATGGACGTTAGAACAAAATAAAATGATGCAAGAAATTTGACAAGATACTGAATCTGGATAAGGTTAGGCATCAAAATGTCTCATTTGGTGAGCCACCAAATCAGAAAACTGTTTCATTTGGCAGACAATCTTCATCCGGCCAAATGAAGGGAATGTTCATTCGGCAGACAGTCTTTAAAGACTATTTTCACTGAATGAGTTTCAACCAGCGGATGACAATGTTCAACAATGAATGATCTCATTCGCCGTATGAGTTCATTCGCCGTATGAGTTCATTCGCCAGTTATGTTCATTTGCTTCCTCATTCGGCAGTTAATTTTCATTGGGTGGTTCGTTCCCATCAACATCGATCGTTCGTTTGTATGATTTAGGATGTTCATTACTACCTAGATGAAATGTTTTTGGAATTTCAAAGTTCAAATCAGTTATTGAATTACCCTTGATTCAGTAACTGTGGGTAGTATTGTTTCCGGCAAAAAAACTGTTTTCTTGATCGGTTTCAGTAAAACGGGCGTAACTTGAGCTACGGTTAGAGTTACGGGGTCTATTACCAGCCAAAACGAAGCTCTCGACGAGATCTACACTTTGAATGGCCTAAAGGCCATTGGACTTCGTTTTGACCCTCAAAATCCATTGTTAAGACCACAGTTTTTTGCTATAAAAGTTTTTGAATTCCAGATTTCGGTGATGTTCATGAATTAAGTGTCGAATTTCAGAGATATGATTATGGGGTAATCATGGTTTTTGATGAGGAGAATTTATTAAAAAACTGGGATGTGATTACTACGAGACGATTCTCGAAGAATTATTTTTTTTACCATAATTAAAGATTAAAAATTGTTGATTCCTTAACGATTTTGCTACCAATTGAATTGATTCAGATTTTGGATAATTGTTCACTGTTTTCAGGGGCATACGAAATAGTGAATTTCCAAGATGCTGATACCAGTGAAATCTGTCAAGAAGATTGAATAGTTCACTTGTTTAGGGGGAAATGAGGGCCCTAAAACAACTTTGATCAAATTTTATGTTTGAAAAAAGTGAATATTCAATGGAAAAGCAATCAGTTCAGGGGTATTGAGTGACGGTAATTTTCTGGTCTTCATGAAGATGTGGTGTATTCTGATGTTCGTGCGGGCTGGTGTGTTTAAAGATTTTAGTTATGGATTGGATCTCTCTGTCATATGCCTAATATTTTCTTGAGTTGTAAATCGACGTAATATCCTTTGACTGCTCATACATTGGGATGGACTTAACATTGAGGGGGAATTTCTGTGATTGAAGATTTTGGTCATGTTATTTTCATGAAGATCGGGGTAGAGTACGTTTCATGAAGATGGAGGATTTCTGTTTGAAGATTGAATATCAGTCCCTTGTTTTCTTATATACCAAAACTCTTTGGTGATTGAATATCAGTGTCAGATAAGGTCATTTATAAGATTTTTAATACTGACTTTTAATCTTCGTCACAATTCATAAATTGTCATAATTTCATTCAGATAATTAGACACTATTAATCAGTCACTATATCCTTAATTACATAAAATACATTTAGAACTGATTATCAGTACCTAATTTGACATGGTTTAATATTCTTAACAACTGAAAGTTACTCCCTAATATGTCCTTTGTTTATCAGGGACTGAATATCAGTTACTCATACAATTATGCTATTCTCCTTTAAATAGAGCCCTTATTTGGGATTGAAATTTAGTAACTAAACTTTCCCCCTCCAAAGTATTTCAATTTTAAATGGACATTTGTGACTAAAATTTTGTCTTCAATAATCAGTCAAATTATTAGAGACTAATTACCAGTCACTATCACAGGTCACAAACGTATTAGTCTTTGATATCATTAGGAACTGATCTATCAGTCTCAGATACTTGGTATCAAGGACTGAATATTCAGTCCCTAATGATCACTTTTCTTGTAGTATATACTAACAACGAATGAATTACCTAAAGGTTCAGACCGTTGGACAATTTTGCCCTCTTATTTTTTCAAACTAATATTTGAAGGATCACGCGATGCAAATGAATATTGCGATGGTACAAATGACTTATATTCCTAGCTCTTTGTTGGAGGTTGATAATCTTATTTCTTAACAACTAAAATAATTATGTTTTTATTTTCAGGTTCATTTACTAATATCTGATGATTGTCAAAACTGGTTTCTTTTAAAGATTTGTATGTATACATTCAAAATTTATGCATTTCACACATATGATTGCTCTCCAAGTACTCGCGACAATTTAAAGTCCATTCATAATATTATTTTCGGAATTGTCAGCGAATTTGAGATTTTTTATTTAAGGTTTCTTGATCGTATCATACTGGTAGCACTCGATCGATTGAAAAATACCATTCTCTGGGGACACTGCGTGGCCTCATAATGGAGGTCATATAGGTTCCGACTCTAGAGTGTTAATTTGTATGTTATTACGAAGGATAGTTCAAAATAAATCCATGGTGTGGGATGAAGTCAATCTACAAGAAGTTTGTCTAATATACAGATGTTTTATGGCTAATGAACTCTATGCAATGCGCAAAATGTAACAGATGTCGGGAGAGGACAATCATTTTAGCATAAGTCGAATTGAAAGATCATCCAACTTGGACGTTGTAATTTTATTTTTCTTAGTATTTAAGCTGTTGTTAGGTGTAATTTTAGTTTAATTAACATTTTGTAGTAACTATTATTAGTGGTTTGTATTTTATTTTTGTGATGTGTTGTAAGGTGTTATTATTTTAATGTAATGTAATTTAACTTTATTTTATTTCCTTTATTTTGCTTTGCATGGTCGTCACGTTCTCCACGACCCACTGTACAGTCGTCATGACCGTTAAGACTTTTCGGACATCATATCAATCGATTTCAGCACTCCTCGTTCTCCGTACATGGTCTCCACGATCGTTTCAACGGTCGTCGCCGACCGTACGACATTATCTGAGGTCCTCAACTTTCATAAGATTTTCCTATATAATTACCATGAGAAGTTGAAATCTCACTTAAGAAATTTCTGAACTCATAAACATCGTAATATGACCGTCATTTCTAAAATAGTTTAACGCCCACTTACAACAATCCGTTTGTTTTAAAAATCTCGTTACAGCAATGACGTGAGTGCATGGAAAACCAGATAGTTGTCATTTACGACAACAACATGATCGTTGATGTAGATCAAATCGACAGTGTTGGGACTTGTCATCAACAATGTATTGGTGATCATTGATGCCCATAATAGTAAGTGTTCTGCTTTTCACAATTCTTCTCGAAACTATGATATCCGCCGATTTGGTAAGAACATGTGTATTTTTTTCTGATAAATCAATTAAACATAATGTGTTACCAAATATGTAATTAACAATGAACATTTATTTTATAGTAATAAAATAAATTTATTAAATGGATGATACCTCCAAGCTGGTGCCTTTCATAGTACCATTTTTGAACGCTCTCAATAAAGAAATCAATATGTTTAGTGATCGGTAATTTTCTAGCGGGCACTGATAAAGCGTTCATACTCTCAGCACTATTTGATGTCATCATATTATATCTGTTGATCGGAGAGTATGCTCTTGCCCATTTAGCGAATCCAACTCTGGTAAGCATTTTGTGAACCTTGGGTCGACCCTCGCAAAGAGCCTCGAAACAAATATTGAACTCGAGTTGGGTCCATGCTTTACAGGTTTGCCACCATTAGGTTTCTTGAACTTTACCCTTCAAGGGTAAATTTTCTAAAAGGTGACGACAACAAAGACCATGATAAGCTAGTGGATAAACTGTTCTTAAAGCCAGGTCAATAGAGGTGCCTCTATCTGAAATAAATGCAAGACCCTCATTATCTTCAACAAACCCGTTAAGTTTAGATTGAAACCACGTCCAACATTCACCGCTTTCACTCTTTCCAAAGCCATACGTGATTGGTAAAAATTAATTATTTCCATCCATCCCATCTACTATAAACATTGTACATTTTAATTACCCCTTAAGATGTGCCCCGTCAATAATTATTATTGATCCTATATATTGGGTGAAACTTCTTATCTAAAAAATTAAAATTAAATTACATAATAAATTATAAATTATAAATTACATAATAAATAATTTAAATTACTTACAGCAGCCCCAATCGCACCCAAACACATTTCAAAACGATTAAGCCCGTTCTGCCCCGCCGGATATGAGTTACAGTCACTGGATTGAGTTTCTCCAAATTATAAAAATATAAAGGTAGTTTACACAACGACTCCATGGGGCATCCGACGATAAGCTCTAGTGCATAATTTTTACCACGCATACCTTGTTTGTAAGATATATTTATCTTGAATCTTTCATTGGTGTCCGTAACAATTTCACGACCACGATACATATGACTGCAATTCTTTATCTGCTCTTTAATGATGTGACCCAATGCCTTTTTATTGGCGTAACGATTACTCGGATAAATTTGAGTGTTAGAACATGTGTGGGTGTTGTTGAAATGGTTAACATGAAACGCCGGGCTACCCTTATAAGCAGTTGCTCTTAATCGCCTGACAACCCTCCGATGCACAAGTAGCAACAAATCTATTTTTACTAGATCTTTCCATTTTGAGTTCAAAATAATTATTCATAGATAGCAGCGAAAGCTCCAATTTCAATTCCTCTTTATCTTTGAAAACTCTCTTAACAAAAGGATGGGAAGATGAAGATGTAGAATTAGTATTGACTTGGTTGTTGAATGTATCAGGAACATGCTCTGAATCATCAATTTCATGACTTGGGTAAGTGTTATAATTTTTAGTCTCAAAATCATAATTCGTATCAAAAGTGTAATTGTTGTTTTGCATTTTTAAATCAGGGACAAGAAATTTCTTTTTAGTATTCGAGCCATGCGAAGAAACTGGTTTAGGTTTATCAGAGCCAGAATTAGAACTTTCAACAACATACAAGTAAATTTGTTCTTTTTTATTTCGTTCAACAATCTTTAAAAAGATTGAAATATCATTATCATCGAAAATATCAACATGAAAAGAATATGTCGACATTTTATAAGACAGTAGTGAAATGTTGAAAAGACGAAAACGATTGGAAATAGAAGATTTAAGTTAAAAGAACTTATGTTTAAGCGTATCATTATCGCACGTCGAAAACAATCAAAAGGGACATACTCAAGTGCACCATCTTTCTTCCAGATCCCATTAAAACAAACAACAATATAATTAAACTCCATTTTCTATTCAAAACAGCAAACAACATACAAAAATGATTTTGGTTATTACATATAACGTATATATAATGTATTTATAATGAAGTATAGGCCACGGTCATAACAACCATCACACGGTCGTGGCGAGCGCTGTGCATATATTATGATGTGACCAAATATATTAACTTTATACTTTTAGTAATATTTCATGTTATACCCTGAATTTTCGGCTGGTAATCTAAGGTACAGGTATAGACTTAGGGCAGGATTGACCTAGGAATTGTATGACCTAGAATTTAACAGGTAATGCTTAATGACCCTGAATGTATCAGGAGTAAGGTAAAGTCCCAGGATGTCATCATAATCTAGGGAAGTTCATATTCATTTTATTTCTGTTACATGTTATTATGACCCAGGATGAGCATAATCCAGGGTCACCCTTATTGTACGAATGACCCAGCATGTGGAAACGACACTAATGCATTGTGTGTCTATATCTGATCAAGGACAGGTTGACGAAGTCTACCAACGGTCGAATGGAATGAGCTAGAGACTTATATCATACGTGGTCAAAAGGCTTTAGCTGAAAACTCGGTCAACCAACTGAAAAAGACGTTGAAGAGAAGATCCCTGGAATATCGGACAAGTTGTTGAAGAGCTAGTAGTATAAATAGGACACTTAGTCATTTCATTTAGCTCACTCGAGCTTTACACATTGTATTCTCGTATTCAATTCTCTGTTTACTCACTGTACTCAAGCAATTTCGTGATTAATAAATTGGTAGCGTGTGTTATCGCTACCCGGGGTTTATATGCCGGCGGTACCTTAGAGACATCCAAGGGCTAAGGGCTTTTCCCTAGTAAAATTCTCGGTGTTCTCATTTGCATTCGAGGTTTCATTTGTGTTATCAACTTTCCTATTGATTTCATAATTAAACTTACGTTTTAACCCAGGATTCCGGCTTTTATCCCTAGAATTCAACTGTTGTCCCAGGATTTTTGCAAACAATTTTCATATCTCAATCCTAGGCACCAAACCTCACAATCTTATTTGGTTCAAATCTTACTAATTTTTCTTAAGTAATTTTTAGCCAAAACATTTACTATTATGTATATAAGTTTATATAGTATATGTTTATTACTAATGGAGAAAATAAATAAAACCATAGAATTCAAAAATAAAATTGCATTCGTGTTTAAAATAAAAACCGAAATACAATTAACACGATAACCCAACCCAATTACATAGTTCTTAATTGGTAAATTTGATTTTTTCAACTTAAGTTTAAGACTTTTGTTTTCTTCCTCCACCATCATCTTCTCCACTTCCAAATTTGAAATCTTTATCTCTAATGCTTGATTTTTCATAGTTAATAATTTTGACTTCGCCTGAAAATTTTCATCACCAAAAGACAATGTAACATCAACGTCTTCTTTCTATATGAAAAACTTACAATTAGATTTGGCCTGAAATTTTTCAGAAAAAATAAGACAAATATGCACTTTGTAACAAAATATTAAATTACAAACTTACAGGCTAGAGAGGACATCCGTAAAATTCATGCCCTTCCCGTGTAGTGCCGTAACCGGCAACTCTTGTAATTGCAACCATGTCATGAAAGCAACATACATTTCCATTCGAATCGAGGTTATAAAGTCTTGTGTTTTTTTTTTTGTTAATACTAGTGTTAAATGAAGAAAAACGAGTTATGTTTGATAAATTTAGTTCGAAAAATAGTAAAAGAAAGTGTAATGTGTGAAGATCATAGTTGTAGTTATGTGGTATTTACAGATGTAAATATAAAAATAAATGAAAAAATTAAATCTTTTGTTCGACGGTCGGACGACCGTTAAGCCGGTCGTTAACGATCGTGCCGGCGAGAACGGTCGTTCCGACCTTAGAAATATTGCAATATATTTTTTTAAAAAGGGCGGGACGGTTGTCGGCGACTCCGACAGCCGTGTCAGACGGTCGCCCGCGGGGGAAGGTCGTTGTCGGGGGAAGGACGGTCCGTGGTGACCGTTGGGGGTTACGTGGCGCGTTTTTATTGGAACAGGTAAACGGGTCGTCCGACCGTCAACGGTGGTCAGGAATACCGTGGTGCGACAGCTATTTTGAGACTCAAATTTTTCAAACGATTAAATTGGGACCGTTAACCGTCAAAACTGTCAATTTCTTCTTTTTCTCTTTTCTAAAACACCATTTAGCAAGAATGTAACAAAAAGATGGCAACATAAAACACATGTTACCTGGTGGTAATGGAGTTTTTTCACTAAGGTAATGTAAACATATGTTACAGATGTAGATCATAGTTGAAGTAATCAAAATAAGTAATCATAATAGTATCACTCATATACCTGAACTTATTTCTGTTATATAGTTAATACATGGGTAGCAGGCCTACAATATGGTCTAACTGGTTGGTGGGCCGTTAGTACAGCGCAACCACAATTATGAAGAACAGACTCTTAAAGATATAGATAAGATTTTAGCTAAACTTAACAAAGTAAGAAATGATACATGCACAATCAAACAAAAAACAAAGGCTCATAAACTTAAAAAGACAACTGAAACGCAAGAACAGAACAATCAAATAGGTTTACATTGGTGTCCTACGCCATCATCCTGGCGTACAGAATTGTGAAGATTGATACTATCTTCTGACCTCACTTGGTTATTAAAATAAAAATATTCAATCAGATTCCTATTATTATTATTATTATTTTTTTTTTCTTATGAACCATCGATGGACTGCTCCCGAGGGTATCCTACTTCATAATGGAACCAATTAACTTCCTCACTTTAGTGACACCCTCTTATACCATCAGTTGCACCAGGAATTCTCGGCCCTACTCCCTCCCATGCGCTGCCCATGTATGGACATATCATTTATCAAGCAGCCACGGCGCCCTATGCCATTGAATTTAACCCGGATAAGGCTTGGTATCTCGACACTGGTGCCACCAACCACATGACATATGACCGAGGTACTCTTTCATCTTATATCAATAATAACATTCCGAACCATATTGTCGTTGGCAACAGTTCCAAAATACCAATTAACGGGACGGGACAAACAACCCTAAACCAGATCTATCCACCTCTAAAACTAAACAACGTTCTGTTTTCTCTCCGTCTTATTAAGTATATATTATTTGCATGTCGTCTAACCACGGACAATAACATAGGCATTGAATTTGATAGGTTTGGTTTCTTGTGAATGACCTCCGGACACGGACCCTTATCTTGTGATGTAATAGCACCGTGGACCTCTATCCCCTCTAGTTATCCACTGCTTCTTCCAATCAGTCCACCTTTGCTGCCTTATCTGAGGATCTATGGCACCATCCTCTAGGCCACCCGGGGTCAGACCTTTTATGTGTTTTACAAAATCAACATTCTATTTCTTTTCAAAAATCCTCACATAACCGTATGTGTCAATCATCTGTTTTTGGCAAACAAACAAAATTGCCATTTTATGAGTCTATGTCAATTACTCTTCTTCCATTTGACATAATGCATAGCGATCTCTGGACATCCCTAGTACCTAGTGTCAGGGCCACCGCTACTATATTTTGTTTTTCGACAACTATTCCAATTTTTAATGGACATTTCATTTACTCAATAATCTCAAGTTTTCTCTATTTTCTTAATCTTAATCGTCTCATCTTAACTCAGTTCGAATGAAACATAAGCTGTTTTTGATGTGATAACGGATCGAATACAATAATAAATCGTTCCACAAATTTTGCTCTCAAAATGGCATGATGTTTCGGTTCTCCTACCCTCACATTTCCTCTCAAAAAGGCAAATCCAAACGTAAAATCCGCTCCATTAACAACATTGTTTGAACCCTTCTCACCATGCATCCGTTCCCCCTAATTTTTGGCACCACGCTCTCCAAATGGCTACCTACCTCCAAAATATCCATCCTAGCTAGCAAAACTAAACAAAACCAAACTCCTACTTCTATCCTCTATCACAAACACCCATCCTAGTCCCACCTTCGTATCTTTGGTTCTCTATGCTACCCTCCATTAACAAACTACAAAATCGTTCTACTCCACGTGTCTTCCTCGGCTACCCCTCCAGTCATAGAGGGTACATACTGTTGGGTTATATAACTATTTATCAAAACACGAGTACGCAGCGGAAAGAAATCTATGAATTAATCTAACTAACCGGATAGAACATGTTTACCTTTTTAGCTCGGCAAGACTTGATCTCTTGGAGGATTTAACACAAATCCCTCTACGATCCCACACACGACACACCAATGCTATGTGCTAGCTGTTGGATATATGGTGTCCTGACCCGACAGATTAACGAACCCGACCGATATTGACCCGTAAGAGTTACACCCGGGTCAACGGACTATTAAATCTAATTAATTGTTAATTAGATATAAACGAACTAAATGGTGAATTAAATAAATATTAATTATTTATTTAAAACGACAAAACTATCGGTTCAAAAATACTCGCTAAACAAAAGACAAACCGATCAGTTGTTACCGGATTAACAGACTGATCGGTTGGTGGATTAAAGGAGATCGCGACCGGGCCCAGTCCGTCTGGCCCCGGTCCGCAAATTTAATATTAAATGAGGAGAAGAGGAGGATTGAAAGAGGAGTAACCAAAAAAACCCTAATCTCCTCTCTCTCTCTCTCCCTGCGCCGAACAAGCCGAAGCCGGCTCCTCCGCCGCCGACCGCCGTCGCCGCCCAGTATCCACCCCGTGATCCGTTCGTGATTTCCGATGGATCCCCGTCTTGCCAGTATCTGTGCCCGACTCGAGAGCGAAGCAGTCGCAGCCCGAGCCGAAGCCGCAGCCCGAGCCGAAGCCGAAGCCGCAGCCCGAGCCGCCGCCGCGGCTCAAGCCGCCGCCGCCGCCGCTGCCCTTCACGCGCCGCCGCGCGACCACCGGCCGGTGGTTCTTGCGCTGCCGGCGCAGCCGAGACCACCGCGCCCGGTCGCGTCGTCGTGGCCGGCGCCCCTCTACCCGTCCGCCGCCGCCGCCCCTCCTCCGATCTCCGGCGAGTCGTTCGTTGTGGGATCGGTCCCGGTGGCTATCCCGACGGAGAATGTTTTGTCACCACCACCGGTGGTATCCCTACCACCGCCGCCGCCACTAGCCGCCGTCGCCGCCGCCGCCGATGCCGCCGTCGATGATCTGTCTCGAAGATTCGAGTCAGACGTCTCAGTTCGTCCTAGCGCGAGCCCGTTGAATCCGGGTGTCTCGAGCGGTTGCTCGGATCCCGCCAAGGTATATCTAATTTATTAGATATTTAATTATTTATTTATTTCAAATAAATATGTTTTTCTGTGTTTGTCGTGTTTCGGTGATTGATCCTGTTACGGTTGCATCCGCGTTTTAATCGTTTCCGCTGCCAAATTAATTGTGAATTAATTTAATTAATAAATCGGTTTTAATAAAATTAAAATCGGTAACCCGGATCCCACTGTAAAACCCAACAGTGGTATCAGAGCCATTATCACCGCGCGCAAACCAGATTCGGTCCTTTCGTGACCGATAGTTCGCAATTTCGACTTAAATCCAAATTGCGAATTAGAATTAATTTAATTTATTATTTTAATTCCATATATTATATTGTGTGTTACGGCCGACCCCTCTATATTTTGTGATTCGTGTATGAATGTCATGGCGTGATTTGTTTTTCTCTGTTTGGCCCAAGTTGTTGGCCCAATTGGTTGTTTTTGATTTTGGTTTATTGGACCCGGTTTTTGGGTTTCAAAGTTGTACAAATTTAGAGCTAGGTTACTAGAAGTAGTTTTAGTAATTGTAAATTTGTATGTAACCAAAAGTCGAAGACTGGACACACGCCAGAGGGATGTCAAAGCAAGTGGGAGCTGAACAGGATTCCAGATCGCACAGAATTGCCATCTCGATCGTTCACCATTTTATAATTTAATTTATTTTAAATTGTCCCATATGATCTCGCTTGTATGGCTCGAGTGAGATCAAGACCTTATGTCGTTTAACACACAATATGCCATTCGCGACAACTTAGTAATTTAATTAGGTTAAATTAATTTACTGGTCCCGAGTGGAGATAGGGTTTTATCGTTCGTGTCTGACGATGATTAAATATTAAAAGTAATTAATATCACTATTTGGTAATTCTCTAAAACTGGTAGTTCGTGCCATCCTATCTCAAGTTGAACTTGGAACGTATTTACCGGAGCATCAGTGTTGGAGTATTTCAACACCGCACTTGGTGCCGAGGGTACCTTCTAAGGTGAATGACATTGGAGTATTTCAACACCGTGTCATCACATCGACCATTTAGGACTACTATCGCTTTAAACGTATATGTTCGTGGTGTTGGAGTATTTCAACACCGCGCCACGGATGTGTACTGCTAAAGTGGGCACGGATGAGGCTAAACGTATCGCAAAATACAATTGTATGTATATAGCGGCCTCATACCGAGAGTTGTGACTTGAGTCTCACAATTGACAATCGTTGTCAGTTTGTTTACACGGTTTTACTCCTGAGGCTCATTTGGCGGTCTCAAGTGATCTCGTCTAAACGAATTCTCATTTCGTTAAAATAAACCTTACCAACTTATTTTAAAGAAAATAAACATCGAAAATACTGATTAAATTTACTTTGCTTATTTTCAGAAGGCTAAAGAAAACTCACCACCATTAAGTTCAATGGTACAACTCGACCCCTTCACTGAGTCTGGCTTTCTCGCATGGCAGACAACCCTGAGGAACCTTTTA
>JBCNJP010000024.1:48025668-48042170 GCA_039602395.1 Deinandra increscens subsp. villosa | reverse complement strand
AGATGTTTGAATAAATACTTTGATAATATTGTTGGAAGCTTGAATAAAACTATTGAGTTCTTTCAAAAGTGTTAAAAAGATCAATATATCTTCATCATACTAATTGTACATGTACGGATTTAACTTATAAATTATATTTTGATACTAAGCTAATTAAATCATGAATCAGAGGACAATACCGAATTTAACAAATCTTTTAAGGTCTTACCCTTAAATCAATGAGTTAACAAGAATGAATAAAAGTGTTAATAAAATCTAATTCATAATATATCGGAAATTGTAGGACCTCATATTTAGTTGGAATCCATCTATATTGTTTGTGCTCGCTTATCGATTATTAAGGTGCGGTTTTTCGATCTTTCCCTCATAGCTTATTTATTTTTCATTTGAGTTCGTATTTTATTGCTTCGAACTGTTGTCATCGTATTTGCCTTATCGAATCGTATCGTTGATTAGTGTTATACCGTTTCATTGAGTATCGTTAAATGGCATTGTATTGTTGTTATTGAAATTGTTTACATGCGATAGGATAGATCCCTTGTACTCATTATCGCATGTTCCCACTGCATATGAACATTGTTATAGACCTTAGAGTTAAGGTTACCGATACTTTTGCATTGACTTGTATATGTTACCGTTTATTTGGCCTCAATACCCGAGCATATCCACCTATGGGGACCATAGGGCGTCATTTGTGGCACCTTTTGACGTGCTCTATCTGTGGCAGAGCGATTAGCCACGGCGTCTCGAAGTAGTTAATGATGTGCTAAGTTGCTGCACTAGTTAGTTAATTAGAGGCGTATGGATCGATCCTAGGAAAATTACTGTTATTGGTGAATTGGTTAGGTGTGTGTGCCCACACTCCCATATCACATTACTGGTACATTAGGGCTGCAGCCAATGTACATATTGTTACTGTTACTGTTACTGGCTCAAATGGGTATTTCCTTATTGATACGTCTCATTTATTTCTTCTGAGTCGTATATTTGTTTTATCCTCATTGTTGACATTGTACTGCTATTGTTTCACCGTTACTGAGCAATTTTTGGCTCAGCCGTTTTCTTTTCTTGTGTCTTCTTTATTATTATGACAGGTACTTCTGGGGATAAGGGGAAAGAGATCAAGAGAGAGTAAAACTGATTAGGAGAGAAAAGTGGAAGAGTTTCTTAAAACTTTATTTATTTTAACTTATTTTCTTTCTTGGAACTCGACATGTTTTCATTTAAAAACCTGGATTTTTGGATTCTAAGTATTTTACTAAGTACTTTTGGATTGTTGCTATCTCTGTTTACTGTATGAGTGACACGTCAGCCCTACTCGGGTTGGGGTGTTACAATTATGGTATCAGAGCTTCGGCTCCTTCCTGTAGAAAACCTTATTTTATTTAAAAACACAAATTTTTTATAAAACACAAAAGCCGGAGGCTGTTGCATTTATTTATAATGGAAAGAAAAAGAGGTCCGAACCCTCAAATACAAAGATTACTCATATTCGAGACCAAAGAAAAGACATTTTTCTGTAGAAAACTTAGACTAATAAATATGTCACGTGAGGATTGGGTAGATATTGGGTTAGGTTTTCTTTTCATATTTGATTACTTTCTTTTATGATATCGTTTTGCTCTAATTAATCCATGATCGGTTTTATCTGATTTGTTCTGATTAATTCTGATAGCCTTTATCTACTTTTCTCTAATTTATTCTTACAAGTTTTATCCGTTTTGCTCTGATTACTTCTGATAAGTTTTATTCTGAGATGCTCCCCGTCGCTCTACACGTAATTTATGTCAAAACCATGGTGACGGATCACGTGAAGTGGATCCTAACCTCACGACCGCGATTAATCAAGCTTTGACTGCGATGCCACCCACTATCATTAAGTGCATATGAATTAGTAGTATTAGACTTCAGCTAATGAAATACATGCTAAGAGAAACTTGCAATCTTGTCTACTCACCTATTAGGAGCTTCAATTCTCACTCACCAACTAAGTGCTTAGTCATGTCAACAACGTATATAGTGTAGTCAATAGCTAAATTGTGATTTGATTGTCAGTGAGAAATTTTTGTGTGACGGGTTACATACGATATGGTGAATAGTACGATTTCTAATATATCAAAGGTGTGATGGATACGCTGCGACACTTCCTATATATAAACACTAATGATATATTGGGAGACGACACCTGAATCAGTTCGTATGAGCGATTCTGAACACTACCCACTGTATTTAAATAGTTTCGACAACGATTAGACTTTGATGAACTGGAAAGAGTTTTGGAGGTGCTTGAAAAAGGTTTTAGCTCGTGTGTGTTAGGATATCTTCAGATTGACCATCATCATGTAGTGATCATTGGATCTATCTCGCATGCACTGATTTCTTAGACTTGCATATATCTAAGACTCGGTTCTCTTCATGTCCAAGGTTTGAAGGAGTTCATCTTCACTTACTTGACTTCAGCGAATTCGAATGAATCTAACGAGCTATGTCTGGTGTTACCATCGTTACTAGTTACTATTCTAGTATTTAAGAGCATATGCTGAATGAACATTCTCTAGCATGGCTACTACACTCTTTGGAAATGTTGCGTAAACGATCTAATCATGAACTTTCTCGATAAGGACCTTGCTACATGTGCTTCTTAGGATATTCCTTAAGATTTATCGATCCACGTAAATGTGAAGTGTCTGTATTGGTTAGAGCCGTTATCATCTTTTAAACTTTTGGTCATATACTCCTGACATGTTTATTATTTTGTTTTCTGTTCGCCTCCAGTGAAGGTACATGATGGAAGTACAGTTAGGACACCGTTGTAAGGTAAATTGATGATTACGGTTCTAGAACGTAATGATCAATTTACATGTACATATGTGTGCTAGTGGAACATATCATGTATAATTTTCTGAAGTATTTTACGGTTCTTAGTGATTTCGTGTAATGATGGTTTCATTTTTGTTCTCACCATCATTGTTGACAACTTTCTATCCGTTTAAGAGTGTATGTTCGTTATCCTGTTACCTATGATCCTTTGTATCTTATTAGTTATCCACGACTAGGTATTGTTTCGAGTATTGATTGTCTTGCTGAAACGTGACGTGCATGTGTTATTTGATAGCAGGGCAATCCATTCTGTAGTCTCACAGGTATTTGTTAAACATCTCAAAATTATGCCTTCTCTATTGGACCATGCCATTGTTATTCCCTCGCTCGTGGGAAATTCTTTTGTTATTACTCATATGTATAGAGATTCTCCGTTAGTAATCGGAAATATTGTTCGTAAAGCGAATCTTCTTCCCATGCAAGTGGGAGACTTTGACATCATTCTAGGTATGGACTGGTTAGCTATGCATCGAGCGATCATCGACTATCACACTAGACAAGTTATCTTCGGCGATTTTTACATCTTGAGTTTGTTTATAAAGGGACTCGGCCTTGAAATTCCATCAAGATTATTTTTGCGCTTAAGGCTCAAAAGCTTATATCACACGGTTGTGAAGGGTTCTTAGCCTCCATCAAGGATACATCGATGGATTCACCTCGCATTGAAGACTTCCCTATAGTTCGAGATTATTCTGATGTCTTTCCAGAGGAACTACCAGGGATACCACCCGAACGTGAAGTGGAGTTCACCATCGACTTGATTCCTGGAACTGAACCTATCTCCAAGGCACCCTATCGTATGGCCCCAATGGAATTAAAGGAATTAAAAGAGCAGTTGCAAGGATTATTGGAACTCGGATTCATTCGACCTAGTGTTTCACCGTGGGGAGCGCCAGTATTATTCGTGAAGAAGAAGGATGGTAGTATGCGGCTTTGCATCGATTATCGAGAGCTCAACAAAATCACCATCCGAAACCGATATCCGTTACCACGTATAGACGACCTCTTCGACCAACTTCAGGGAGCAAAGTTCTTCTCAAAGATAGATCTTCGATCAGGCTACCATCAGTTGAGGGTCAGAGATGAAGATATTCCTAAGACAGCTTTTCGAACACGTTATGGCCACTACGAGTTTCTAGTCATGCCGTTTGGTTTGACAAATGCTCCAGCTGTCTTTATGGACCTTATGAACAGAGTATTTCACGAGTATCTGGACCATTTCGTGATCGTGTTTATTGATGATATTCTGGTATTTTCTAAAAGCAGAGAAGAGCACGAAGACCACCTTCGCACCGTTTTGCAGATCTTGCGCGAGAAAAAGTTATATGCAAAGTTTTCTAAATGCGACTTTTGGCTAGAAGAAGTAGCATTTCTAGGCCACATTGTGTCCGCTAAGGGTATCACTATGGATCCGTCAAAGGTGGAAGCTATCACGAAATGGCCTCGACCGACCATAGTTACTGAAGTTAGAAGCTTCCTCGGCCTCGTAGGTTATTACCGACGTTTCGTTGAAGGATTCTCTATCTTGGCATTACCTCTCACTCAGCTTATGAGAAAGGGGGTAAAGTTTGTCTGGAACGACGAAAGAGAAAAGAGTTTCGAAGAGCTGAAAAAGAGATTGGTGTCTGCCCCTATTCTTACTCTCCCTTCAGGTTCAGGCGGATTTCAGATTTATAGTGACGCCTCAAAGAAAGGGTTAGGTTGTGTCTTCATGCAACATGGAAAAGTCATTGCCTACGCTTCGCGACAACTTAAATCTTATGAGGTAAACTACCCAACGCATGATCTAGAGCTTGCTGCTGTCGTCTTCGCATTCAAGATATGGAGACATTATTTATATGGCGAGACATGCGACATTTTCACCGACCATAAAAGTCTCAAGTACATTTTCACACAGAAGGAGCTGAATATGAGGCAGCGAAGATGGTTAGAACTCCTTAAGGATTATGACGCCAACATTCAGTACCACCCTGGTAAGGCGAACGTGGTGGCAGATGCATTAAGCAGGAAAAAATTCAGGTGGGTTGGCATGCCTTAACATCCAACCTCGGATATTATCAGACTTAGACAGAATGGGAATTGTGGTTACAGTTTAATAAGTCTGATGGTTATCTAGCGAAATTAAAGATTGAATCAGACCTTATTAGACGCATAAAGGAAGCGCAACAACATGATGGTGAACTTTGGGCGATATTGCAAAAACTTGGAAGTAGGAAAGCAATCTGAATTTCGGGTAGACGAAGCAAGGAGTCAATCTGGTGTGGAAAGAGATTGTGTGTCCCAGACGATCCTACACTTCGGGAATCTTTATTAGCAGAAGCACACAATTCTCCATTTTCTATCCACCCAGGATCCACCAAGATGTACAGAGATTTGAAGCAAGAATAAAATAAAATTTGGTGGAGCAGACATGAACAGAAAATGTAGCTAAATATGTAGGCTCACTGCTTAACATGTCAACAAGTAAAGATCGAGCATCAGAGGGCTCAGTGGAATGTTGCAATTGTTAGACATCCCATTGTGGAAATGGGATGATATCTCTATGGATTTTGTGGCATAGGTTTACCAAAGACTTTCAAGAAGAATGACACCATATTGGGTTGTAGTGGACAGACTCACGAAGTCAGCTCATTTCTTACCTTTTCAGCAGGGTTACTCAGCTAGCAGATTGTCGCAGATATTTATCAATGATATTTTTTTCAGCTTCATGGCACAACGTATTTTATAACATGTGATAGAGACCCAAACTTTGCTTTACGATTCTGGAAGGTTTAGCACGACCTTTTAGTGTCAAACCAACAGGACAGTCTGAACGCACTATTCGGACATTAGAGGACATGCTCAAGGTATGCGCACTTGAGTGGACTGGCAATTGGGACGAGTATTTATGCTGTAGTTGAGTTCTATTACAATCATAGTTGGCACGCTAGCATCGATATGGCTCCTTTTGAACTTCTTTATGGTCGCAAGTGAAGATCACCGATATGTTGGAATGAGGTTGAAGAAAAGAATATTCAAGTTCCAAAGTTCATTACGATCACCTATGATAAGGTCGTCGTTGCTCGTGAAAAGTTGAAAGAGAAATCAAACTAGACAAAAGAGTTACGCTGATAAGCACCCTCGCCTCTTGGAATCTAAGGTTGGAGAACACGTATTTATTAAAGTCTCACCATGTTATGGTGTGAGTCGTTTTAGAATTAAAGGAAAGTTAGGTCCGTATTTTGTTGGTCCGTTGAAATTCTAGAACGAGTTGGAGAGGTCTCGTACCGTTTGGCGTTACCGCCACAACTTTCTCACGTTCATAGCGTCTTTCATATGTCTCACATGTCCTTTTTGAAGGGATACCACTATCACCCGCTACACGCTGATAGTCTATCCGTTACACATGATTCAAGATTATCTTTCTAACAAAGAATAACCTAAAGTTATTATTGACCGTCACAAACGAGTCATCAGATGAAAAATGTATACCGTTGTTAAAATTCTATGGAAAAAAAAAAAAAAACCTTTTTGAACGTGAAGCTACGTGGGAGGCGGAGGAAATGATTTGATTTGATCATAGTATCCTGGTCTATTTGAAACCTACTGGTACTTTATTCTGAATTTGATTGCTTGTGATTGCTCTATTTTTGAAATTCTACGTGTTTAGGAAATTTATATTCGTCCGAAGTGTTGCTATAAGGTTCTTGTTATGCATCGGTTTATGAATTTCGAGGACGAAATTTATTTTTAGAGGGGAAGAATTGAAATATCCGACAACTTTAGTAACACAAGCATCTACATTATTAATAATATTATAGTGAAATAAAAATAATTATAGTAATAATAATTGTATAAAATATAGCACATGAGATTGTCAGAATTATGAAATCATTTTTTTTTCTTTGAAATCTTGTTACGTCATCTATCCACAAAATTTTGAGATTTCAAACTAAGTGCTAAGGAAACGGAAATCAAATCCCGTAACCAACACGGCCAATCTATCGATTTAAGTCTCCATCCTCAACCCAGAATGTCAACCCTAAACATCTCTAAATTCTCGCTCGTTCAAGTAGCCACCGGGACCCTAGCTTCTGCAATCACGCACGACAGCCTCTTCCTCCCGCAGATCGACGACTACCGGATCCAACATAAGTCATTGAAGCCTTTCCTTGATCGGCCTTTTTGAACGTCACCGCCACCAATGTTCGACCCGTGTGGAGACTCCCGCGACGTTGGGTGGAGACGATTGTCGTTGCCTTTGATCTAAGCTACTATTTCTCGGTTGGACTCGATCATGGACCGACCGTCTTAGTATCTTACTGTCGAGCATCGCCAAGGACATTGGATCGGACTCAAGAACCACCGTTTTGACTTTTGACAACCGAAACAATCATGGAGCCACCGTTCTACTGCCCGAAGATATCTCGTCATTCTCCACACTACACCTATCGACCACTTTTCTTTTACAAGGTACTAACGATAACCAATGTGTTTTATATACATACTTATGAGCATGGCGACCTGCAACTTTACAGAAGATGCAGGCGGGTTCTTTGCTAAACATCGATCTATAAGGAATTT
This sequence comes from Deinandra increscens subsp. villosa, assembly GCA_039602395.1. NCBI lineage: Eukaryota > Viridiplantae > Streptophyta > Magnoliopsida > Asterales > Asteraceae > Deinandra > Deinandra increscens. The sequence continues at coordinate 48,034,727 of JBCNJP010000024.1, read as the reverse complement.
ATAAGCATGGAGGTCGCATGAGTTGTTATACTACCCAACATGGACATAATTTTCCTGGGTTTCTCAACTAGTTTTTCAACTTCTGTCTTCATGGTTTTTTTTTTATTTAATTTAATATGGAACTTAAATATAAATCATAAAGCAATAGATTCATAACTTTATAGTTAACCCGTTTTTTTAATTCTTGAAAACTCCTCTTATGATATGATAGAATAATAATAAGAATGTTCGTGACTAAAAGTTTTGTTAATCAGATATTTGAATAAATACTTTGATAATATTGTTGGAAGCTTGAATAAAACTATTGAGTTCTTTCAAAAGTGTTAAAAAGATCAATATATCTTCATCATACTAATTGTACATGTACGGATTTAACTTATAAATTATATTTTGATACTAAGCTAATTAAATCATGAATCAGAGGACAATACCGAATTTAACAAATCTTTTAAGGTCTTACCCTTAAATCAATGAGTTAACAAGAATGAATAAAAGTGTTAATAAAATCTAATTCATAATATATCGGAAATTGTAGGACCTCATATTTAGTTGGAATCCATCTATATTGTTTGTGCTCGCTTATCGATTATTAAGGTGCGGTTTTTCGATCTTTCCCTCATAGCTTATTTATTTTTCATTTGAGTTCGTATTTTATTGCTTCGAACTGTTGTCATCGTATTTGCCTTATCGAATCGTATCGTTGATTAGTGTTATACCGTTTCATTGAGTATCGTTAAATGGCATTGTATTGTTGTTATTGAAATTGTTTACATGCGATAGGATAGATCCCTTGTACTCATTATCGCATGTTCCCACTGCATATGAACATTGTTATAGACCTTAGAGTTAAGGTTACCGATACTTTTGCATTGACTTGTATATGTTACCGTTTATTTGGCCTCAATACCCGAGCATATCCACCTATGGGGACCATAGGGCGTCATTTGTGGCACCTTTTGACGTGCTCTATCTGTGGCAGAGCGATTAGCCACAGCGTCTCGAAGTAGTTAATGATGTGCTAAGTTGCTGCACTAGTTAGTTAATTAGAGGCGTATGGATCGATCCTAGGAAAATTACTGTTATTGGTGAATTGGTTAGGTGTGTGTGCCCACACTCCCATATCACATTACTGGTACATTAGGGCTGCAGCCAATGTACATATTGTTACTGTTACTGTTACTGGCTCAAATGGGTATTTCCTTATTGATACGTCTCAATTATTTCTTCTGAGTCGTATATTTGTTTTATCCTCATTGTGACATTGTACTGCTATTGTTTCACCGTTACTGAGCAATTTTTGGCTCAGCCGTTTTCTTTTCTTGTGTCTTCTTTATTTTATGACAGGTACTTCTGGGGATAAGGGGAAAGAGATCAAGAGAGAGTAAAACTGATTAGGAGAGAAAAGTGGAAGAGTTTCTTAAAACTTTATTTATTTTAACTTATTTTCTTTCTTGGAACTCGACATGTTTTTATTTAAAAACCTGGATTTTTGGATTCTAAGTATTTTACTAAGTACTTTTGGATTGTTGCTATCTCTGTTTACTGTATGAGTGACACGTCAGCCCTACTCGGGTTGGGGTGTTACAGTTTTCGTCACTCTATTTCGTCTCCTGATCAAGAGTAATCACTCTCTATCTTCTCCTAAAAAAACGTAATGGTTGTTGCTGGTCGAAAATGGAGAATTAGGGCCGCTAATGACCCTAAACCCTATTACAGCCACGTCCTCGTAAGTGTATTTTCGTCTCTGCATTTGGTTATAGGGTTTTTTTTGTTAATTACTGATCGCTTCTGCATTTCGACTTTTTACAGGTGGTCGGAGGTTCGCACTGAAGATCCACCACAACGGCGATATCCACCAGAATGACGCCGGAGAAGATGTGTGGCAGGCCATGGTGGACTATGTCAACTATGTCGACATTGTCACACATCAATTGGGTATTTTCTGATTTATTGGAAGATATATTCCACCTTTGCCCCTTAAATATGGGACAAACTACATGGATTACATTTCTGACGAAGCTATCGAGGATATGAAACTTTATATCTAGGAACCAGAGGGAGAGACAGAACTGCCATTCTACTTAATCCGGAATAAGGACTCCACCTACACCTCTGTTTGGGGGTGAGCGTCGCGGCCCTCCTGAAGACACCACCACCACCAACAACAGCAGCTTCGACTATGACCCTGAAGATGATGATTACATGTCTAATGCTAGGTCTTAGTTTTCTATGTATAGCTAATTAAATTTTTGTATAGGATCCTGATCAATTTAGTTTTGTAACTATGATCAATTTTGGTTTTATGATCAATATACATATTAAAGTTTTTGTGTTTTGTAACTATGATCAATTTTGGTTTTATGATCAATTTTGGTTTTAATATATATATATATATTAAAGTTTTGTTAATCATCTCAATCTTAATTTTGTGTTTGCTTGATTTTATTCTAAATATGATTAAAGAGTTTCAGTTCAGTTGCAAATAGATTTTATTTTAAATATGAATGCCAAATTTATGTTTCAATCCGGATTAACTCTTCATCCAGAAACTCTACTTCATCTGGTTCTATTCTTCTTTGGTATACGGCTCTCACCTCATTTCTTTTTTATTTTGGTTTTCAAAAGTCGCTTGTTGATGCTTCACTATTCGTCTACAATAAGACCGATATATGTTGCTACTTTCTAGTGTATTTTGACATATTATTCTCACTAGCAACGACTCTGCCTTTCTAGCCGCATTCACTAGTGCTCTAGCCTCACGTTTCTCCCTAAAGGACCTAGGTACACTAAGCCATTTTCTTGGTGTAGACATCATCTCTACCACCACTGGCCTATTTCTCTCGTAGCACCATCACATTCGTGATCTTCTAACACTCCAAGGAATGGATGGTGTAAAGAGCGTCTCTACTCCGCTCAGCTCTTCCCATGTTCTTTCCTCCGATGATGACTCTCCGTCGGTTGACCCTACTCTATACCGCCGACTGATCGGCTCTCTGCAATATATTGCTTTCACTCGGCCTGATATTTCCTTCACTGTCTATAAGCTTTCCTAGTTTATGGATGCCCCTAAGCACACTCATTGGTAGCCATTGAAATGCCTACTTTGCTATCTTAAGGGCACTTTATACCATGGCCTCTTTCTGAATCGGGGTTCCACGACGAAACTAAGTTCATTTTTCTGATTCGGATTGGGGTGGGGTTACCACTGCATGTCGCTTAATCACAACTTACATTTTATATTTAGGTTCTAATATTATCTCGTGGAAATATACAAAACAAAAGTCAGTCTCTCAGTCTTCCACCCAAGCAGAATACAAGGCAATTGCTAATGCTACTGCCGAACTGTCATGGGTATAAAACCTCCTAACTGAGCTTGAAATTGCCACTATAGTCCCTACGTTGTACTATGACAATACAGGTGCCACCTACGCTTGTGCTAATCCAGTCGATCTATCATTCCCGTATGAAGCATGTTGCGCTTGATTACCACTTTGTTCGGGAACGTGTTACTGATGGAACACTCAAGGTTTTTCATGTCAACTCCAAAGATCAACTTGTTGATGTTCTAACGAACCCACTCTCTAGAGCTCCTTTTTTGTCATTAAGGTCCAATATTGGCGTTTCTGATGGAACCTCCATCTTACGGGGGCATATAAACAACAATAATATTAATACGAATCAAACTAAAATATAGTAGATATTGTATTCAAGTAATTTCCTTCTTTATAGGATAGGTTGTTTAATTGTTGATTTTGTTTCTTGTATATCTCATATATTCTCCTTGTACGCATTGTTGTATATATATTCTTCAATATACAGAGAATGATTTTATGCAAAATTATTAGCCTCTTTATATTTGATAGGTTATGGTCACAAATGGTCACAAATATAACTATCCAAACTATAAGGATAATAGGCATACATATTCGCTATGATTATATATATATATATATATATATATATATATATATATATATATATATATATATATTTGATTTGATGACGTATCAACGAGAAAGGGTAACGAATCATTATCAAGATACTCAATGTCTAACACTGTATTTTATAAATTTAGAGGGAATATATTATATATATATATACTCGATTCTTGCAACATGGCACTTCACTCTGCTTATGTGGAGGTTGTGTGCGGGAATGAGGGGAAATGATGGTATGGCGACCCATTCGTGAGGCTAGGCACGACACCAGATTTTGTCAATCTAGTGAGGTTGGTGATAATTCATGAGAGGAGAGAGAGGATTTCTAGATTTTCTTTTAAATTTTCAATAGGTTTAGCTTATTTAATTAGGTGGATAAGGAGAATAAGAGAGTATGAATGAGGAGAATAAGAGTTATTGACGAGTAATTTGACCTTTGAATGAAACTTAGTGAAAGTTAATAAGTAAATGATTAAATATGATGTGACGTTAATGTGGATTAGAGATAATACAAGACTACAAGTGAGGAGAATGAGGTGGTGGTGACTCTACCAGGCCAAAAAAGTAAATATTCCCTTTACTTTCACACGTTTATATTTGGAGACGCTCTTTCTTCACGCCACTTGTAATTCTATTCCTAGATCATCTCGAATGGTCACTAACCAATACTGTCGAGGATTATTTGACTTTTTAATCCAAAAGTTTATCAAATCTCGATATTTACAAACTTTTTAAATGGCCATTTGATACTTTCAAACGACCGAGTATTTCAAAGTTTGAAAAATTAAAACATTGAAAGATTAAAATTTTGAAAAAGTAAGAGGACATACATTGTGTTTGTGAATAACCGTCTGACTCGTACATAACCATAAGGGTGGCATCAAATCAGATTTGATGCAACACCAAATGTAACACTATAGTACTATACTATATGTACTTATTACTATTACTGGTCATATATTTGGGGAAAGTTATTATACAAATGACGGTTTGCGTGCGAAGCGTGCGAAGGGATATCATCCGCTCATCTACGCGTTTTTTTTATCTGACGGCGCAAAATTATTTCCCATCTTCAACGTTATTTTAGACGCTTAATTAATAAAAAAAGATACGAAGTCTTTAAAAGGGGTATTAACGTCTTTTTACCTTTAAATAAAAGACGCATAGACAACTTTAAATACGCATCAACAAAAAACACGCATACCTCAACCTTTTACACACAAAATAACGCATACGTTCATCGTTTTCACGCAACTGAATAAAAACCACTAAGCTGAAAATAATCTAATTACGCATCAACAAAAAACACGCATAACTCAAACTTTTATACAAAAATCACGCATATGCTCAACTTTTTCACGCAATTGAATAAAACCACTAAGCGGATCATAATTCAAACGCAAACATAAAAAAAACGTCATAATCACGCATTAACTCGTTTCCCACCGTAAAATCAATGACTAACATCAGAAAAAATAATATAACGCATGTTCATTATGATAATAACGCAACATAAAAAATAAAATCATTCTTCATTAAAAACCATCTTCATAAAAAAAAAAGACAACATCATCTAAATTACATCAAAAAGATCTAGACAAAAGAAGCAAGAAAATCCATCTTCAAATCAACAGAAACTTTAATCAGCTACATGATCTTCCAAATAGCTTGAACCTGGTCCTCATCAGCTATAGCCAGGTCAGCCAAAAACAAAACAGAAATATCACGCAATGATGAAGAAGGCATAGCAAGCAACTCATCCATGATTTTGTCATGATCAGCAACACCAGCTCTTAAAACATTCAGGTGTTGCTTCAGAACATCACTAAAAAGAACATCCTTATTGAAATGCTTCATAACTTTATCACGCACTTTCTGCTTCAGTATATCAGAAGAAGGTGGTGTCGTTGATGACGAGGACGAAGAGGCCATCTTCAGAGAATGTATTATTCTATATTTCACTCAACTCAAAAACAAAAACTGTAAATAACGCAAAGTCACTATATAAAGAGGTAGAAAACCCTAATTCTAAAATCGGACGGTCTAGAATGAAAACATTAAAATTATTTTTAAAAAATGTATTTAAAATAATAATAAATAAATAATAAAATAAATCACCGGGTATATAAACAAACAAATGAAAAGGTAAACCCTAAAACCACCATTTCTATACTGTAAACACAAAAACCACCAAAACACAAAACGATGGCTTCTTCCTCCTCTCAATCACAAGCAGGGAAGATCGTAAAGGATCTTCTTAAAAACAAAATTGAAGATGAAAAGCTAATGGATCAAGTATCAAGGAACTCCTTAGGGATGCTAACAATCCTGACTTCAAATAACGTCAGGGATGATATGAACCTCATTAGCGAGCTCATTCCAGAAGATACAACAGACTTCATTGACAATGTTGCTGCCTACATTTCTGAACAAATTAGGCTGGACAGAGATAGCTGAGAAGGTCAAGGAACTACTTCATCAAACACTGGAAAAAATAAACGCAAGCAAAAGGGATTGAAAGGGATCGACAATTTCTAGTGTAATGCATGTTTAGTTTCCATTTTCTTTTTATTTTCAAAAAATGTAATGCTTACATTCTAATGAAATATATCGATCGCCCTTGACTTTAAAAAAACAACTCCTGTTGAAAAATACGCAAAAACCATAAACAAAACATGCACCAAATTCTCTAAAAAAGACAAAACATAAAAAACTAAAAAAATAACGCAACTATTATCACAATTACGCATTTGTTATTACGCATGCGGTATACAAAAAACGCAAGTTATAAAAAAAGCATAATTAAATATTCACTATCATTAAAAAAATAACGCATGTTATTTACAAAATTACGCAACTGGAAAAAAAACCATGTTATTTACAAAATAACGCAACTGCATCTACTGTTCACCATCCTCATCATCTGAACCAACTTTTTTACTTTTACATGTCCTTTGATCATGGCCAGGGAGCTCACAAACCAAGCACTTCCTGCTCCTTTTACCAGCGTGGCTACTCGCTTGTTCCTTCTTTGATTTAATTCTTTTATGAGAGCCATGTCCTTTGTTTTTAATACCACCAGGAAGTTTTGTGCTTCCATCAACAGGTTGATTGGCTCTTAAAATCTCAGCAAACCTATCTCTGCGATTTTTAGGAAGAACTGGTCGATTCTCTTCATCAACCTTCTTCGCCATTTCTTTCATTTGATCCCTTACAGAGCACAAGGCCTCAAGGTCTGGAGATAGGCGATTAATTATATATTCATAGGAAGACATAATATCACGCAAAACCTTGTCTACTTCATGAGCATTAGCAAAATTAGAATCACTGCTCAGGGGCATAGCTTTTTTTGCCTTTATTAGGTGCAGCTTCCTTGGTCCAACGCTTTATGATGTACTTTTGAGGGATTTCAAGTACCTCAAACATCATCAATACATAAAACACATGAGAGCACAACAACCCATAACGCTCAAACCGTTTACAGCTACAGGTACATGTAATATCACCATCAATACTTGTAAAGTCAACCTAAAAAAATGAAAAAGGACAACACATAAACACGCATAAAACACGCAGTCTGCATTTTATAAAATAACGCAAGCATATATTACAAATCACGCAAAGCTATAATAGTACTTACTTCCAGCAAACCATGGCCAATTGCAGCATGATCTTTAATAGAAACCTTTGCAGTATTATCACCAGTTACGGTATACATGCCAAAACAGTTCTTGGTACTGCAATATATCTCATCTTGGACATCATTAAACATAGCCCTTGTGTATATGCGTGCAGCTTGTTCCTCAATTGGAAATTCAGTCCACAGGTCGGAAAAAGTGTATCTGGAGTCATGATCATTCTTCTGATGGGTGTGTCTTTGAATCTCAAGTGAAGCTTCATAATGGTTAAAAAATTCCAAAAGCGTCATTTGGGAATTTGTAACCTGAGAAAAAAAATGATTCACTCTCTGATCTAGAGGTCGTGCGCATGAGACCAGACATCCACTCATCTCGAAAATACGCAGGAATCCACATTCCTCTCATCTCAAACATCTCATACAACCACTTGTTAGATGCCAGGTCATAATCATTAATAATTTTTAGCCACTCCGCATCAAAAAATTCAGGATCAATAGAATCCGTCCACACAATGCTACACATTGCCTCTTTAAACTCGTCATTATTACACAAGGCAGGCCCAACCTTCAAAAAAGACATAAAAAATGCAACACATAAAAATGTAAACACGCATGAACAAAATATTAAATCACGCAACCATTAAAATTAATTACGCATGACATTATAAAATCACATCAAAACTAAAAAATTACGCAAAAAATCAAACCTTATTAGCAACTTTCTTCATTATGTGCCACATGCACAGTCTATGACGACACTGGTCAAAAACATTTTCAATTGCAATCTTCATCACAGGGTCTTGGTCTGTAACTACAACTTTGGGTTGACATCCAAAAGACTTCAAAAACTTTTCAAGAAGCCACATGTATGACTCCGTTGTTTCAGATGACAACAGACCAGCACCAAAAGAAACATTACGAAAGTGGTTATCAATTCCAATGAAAGGAACAAAAACCATCTTGTACCTATAATAAAAAACATAAAAATCATATTCAACTTATCACGCATTTGATTAATTATAATCACGCATTATATAATAATAATAACACATGCAATAAACATTATCACGCAAGTGATAATGAATAAAAACCATACTTGTTTGTGTTGAAGGTTGCATCAAAAGAAACAATCTCTCCAAATGCTTGATAGTTGGCCTTGCAATCACCATCAGCCCAGAACATTGCAGTAAGTTTCCCCTCGTCGTCAACCGTGTACTCAAATGAATAATCAGAAAGGAAATCTTTCTTGTTCAGCATCCTTCTAACAACAATATCAGCATCATACTCACCAATATAGGAGTTCAGGTCCCTTTTAAAGTTCTTGCATTCGACCACAGTCGCTCCAACTTTCTCAAAACCTCCATATTTTGTCCTCGTCACATTAAACGCTTTAACAGGACCAAGGTTAACAAAAGATAATACATAAATCTGAGATTCCTGAACTCTTGTCAGATGCCTGTTTGAGCGAAGAAAATGCATGTCTT
>JBCNJP010000024.1:47872016-48025168 GCA_039602395.1 Deinandra increscens subsp. villosa | reverse complement strand
TAATGAATAAGTACGAATAAATATCTAGGTTTATTAAATAAATTTATCTTAGTGATCCGATCTTAAGTAGCTCACGAGTGGTTTAGAAAGAATTATTTAGATCATTTGTCTAGAGATTGGTGTTCTAATTACTCCTAATTTACTTGAAACTTTCACGTTTATTTTAAAGTCATTTTTATTTATAATAATATGCACGTATACTTCTTTATAATAGGGTTGGGTTCTATAGAAAACCAATATTTTATAAAAAACCAAAAAACCAAGGAAAAAAATTATTTTTTTTAAAACTTTTTTTATATGTTTCTTTCATGATTTTAAGAATATTGGAAAAAGAAAAAACTTTAAAAACGTTTTCGAGTTTTTTTTAAAAATAAAATAAAATTCGAATTTTAGCTTGAAATTAATATTGCACTATGCAACAATAATATAAAATTGGTTTATGAATGTCAATTCTTTGTTTTTTACATTATTCGCATAAACCACATTCATATTTAAGTTAAGTCTCTTGTTTTTAAGTAGTTTTAATTATAATGCATTATGCAATACTATTGGTACTATTGCATGATGCAATAATAAAAAATCACTAAACTTTTTATTTTTTTAATTTTTTTTCCCATAAATAAAGCTAATAAAATTATAGAATTTTTGGTGAAATTATTTTTAAAAAATATTAATATATGAAGAAGTTATAGAGAAAAAAATGTTGGTTTTTTGGTTTTCTAGATAATTATTGGTTTTCTATAGATCTTTTCCCCTTTATAATAATCCTATTTGAAAAATAGTTATTTTTTGTCATAATAATGATCTTTAAAAACTAGCACATATTTTGAGGTTTTTTTTTTTTTTTTTTTTTTGAACTGGCAAATTTTATTCCTCCAAAAACTCCAGAGCACCACCATAAACATTATCAAGAAGATAATGCAACAAAGGAAAGCAAACAAAAAAACTCATTCTTTGCAAACAAAAAAACTCATTCTTTTCAAAGGTTAGGTAAATATAAAAACTAATAATGTATTCTAATGAGATGAGCGAAGAAAAAAATAAAAACAACAATAATAGGCTGTTTGAATAAAAAGAAAAAAAAAGACAAAGTTATAGTAGATTAGTTTGAAAATAAAGAAGAAAAACAAAGTTAAATCATCCATTTGGTAAATATTTTTTCCACCTATGTAAAAAAACTCTTTCATAGAATGCCACTTCAATATAGCACGTTTTTTAAATGGACAAGTGGTACCTACTACTTGATCGATTTCTCACCTTTGAATCCCCGATAAATAGGAGCCAAAAGCCTCACTTTTACGAACGCACCAATCATGTCTTCTTCTCTACTCCCACTCACTTCCTCATTCACCAACGCCCATCGACCTTTCAAGGCTCGAACCAATCAAACCCAAGGGTTCAGAGTCTCATGCAACTCTGCACCAAACGGTCACAATGACAACAAACTCATACTCCCCGAATCTCAAAAGCTAATACTCCCTCCTAATGTAGACCGAAGGAACCTACTCGTGGGGCTTGGCGGCCTCTACACGGCCGCCAACCTCAGTTCCTTGCCAGCCGCAATGGCGGCTCCTATAACAGCTCCCGACATCACGTCCATATGCAAGGACGCGAGTGCCGGTATTAGCAACCAAGCTGAGGCTGTACGGACACGAAAATGTTGTCCCCCTGCCCTCGGGAAGACGATAAAAGACTTCGTCTTCCCAACGGATAAGACGGTCAGGATGAGATGGCCGGCACATAAGGGGACGAAAGAGCAGGTGGACAAATATAGAGCCGCCATCCAAGCCATGAGAGCTCTCCCTGATGACCACCCGCACAGCTTCGCCAGCCAGGCGAAAATCCACTGTGCTTACTGTAACGGTGGTTACACTCAAGTTGATAGCGGGACAGGGTTCCCGAACATCGATATCCAGATTCACAACTCGTGGCTTTTCTTCCCGTTCCACCGATGGTACCTTTACTTCTACGAGAGGATCCTCGGGAAGTTGATTAACGATCCAACTTTCGCGTTACCTTTCTGGAAATGGGATGAGCCCGCTGGTATGCCGATCCCGGATATGTTCGTCCCGGAAACGGTTGACGGGAAGCCAAACCCGTTATACGACGTGTACCGGGATGCGGACCATATCAACGAAAGAATCGTGGACCTGGATTACGATGGCAAGGATAAGAATGTTTCGGATCAAACGCAGAAATTGTGCAACCTTAGTACGGTTTACCGTGATTTGGTCCGAAATGGAGGTGATACGATAAGCTTCTTTGGTGGCAAATATGTTGCCGGGGATTCGCCCGTTGATAACAGCGACCCGTCGGTTGGATCTGTGGAATCCGGTTCGCACACGGCCGTGCATAGATGGGTGGGTGACAAGAATCAGCCTAATAATGAGGACATGGGTAACTTCTACTCTGCGGGGTATGACCCCGTGTTTTACATCCACCACACGAATGTGGATCGTATGTGGAAGTTATGGAAGGATTTGGGGATTGCCGGACACGTGGAACCGACGGACTCTGATTGGTTGAACGCGTCATACGTGTTCTATGACGAGAATGAAGAGCTTGTAAGGGTGTATAACAAAGACTGTGTGAGCTTAGACAAGCTCAAGTTCAACTACATCGAGAACTCGAAGGAAGTGTTCCCGTGGCGCAAGAGTCGGCCTGAAAAACGTAACCCAAACTCGCAGGTTGCGCCGACCACAGTGGTGAATACGGTGGAACAAACTAAGTTCCCGGTGACTCTAGACAAGATCCTGAAGATTCGTGTGAAGCGGCCCGCGGTGAACCGGAGTGAAGCGGAAAAGGCGAAAGCGAACGAAGTGTTGTTGGTTAAAAAGATAAAGTACGACAGCGGCAAGTTCGTGAAGTTTGATGTGTTTGTGAATGACAAACTCAAAGACGGCGTGTTTACGACTCCGTGTGATCCGGAGTACGCCGGTGGGTTCGCGCAGATTCCGCACAATGATATGAAGAGCATGTTTATGTCGAGTTCCGCGAGGTTTGGGCTAACCGAGCTGTTGGAGGACACAAACACCGATGGCGAGGAGTATGCAACGGTGACGTTGGTGCCGAGGACAGGGACCGATGATCTAACCGTCGGCGAGATCAAGATCGAGTTGGTTCCGGTTGGAGCCTAAACCCTCATGGGTTCGGTAAGTTTGGTTTGTTTGGAGTCCTAAAGGCTTGTTAGTAGAGCCTGAAATGTATGTTGCAATAACGTTGTAGTGGTTTGGTGTAGCCTGAGTTTCATGGCTTGAATAAAATTCTACTTTTGTTTCAATAAAATTAGCCTATTGAATTATTCTATTTTTTTCTTATTTAATGATATTTGGTTGGTACATTAAGAAAGGTGAAGATCAACCTATCATATTTGGTGCATGTACTTGCGTCTAGGATAGCCATTTTGTGGATGAAGAAAATTGGGGTGTATTTATTACATATTTTTTCTTTAATATAATGGAAATAAGTAATAATGAATTACAACTTTTGTTTTTTAATATTATGAAAATACATATAATAAAGGGAAAAAGACGAAAAAAGCCCATTTGATCAAGTTTGGGACGAAAATAGCCCCACGAAATTTTTTTCCAATTTTTAGCCCTACCTTAACAGTCGCTAACGACCTCCATTTAAACCCAAAACGACCGTTCCTGATGACCAACCACTGTGCGACATGTGTCCACCACGGTCGTTAATACGTTGGAAAGGTCGTCGACGACCTTCGTTTTCCGTCAAACGACCGTGGTCGTTGGCGACCACACACGTAGTCGGCGGTCGTTTGACGGAAAACGACGGTCGTCGACGACCTTTCCAACGTATTAACGACCGTGATGGACACATGTCGCACCGTGGTTTGTCATCAGGAACGGTCGTTTTGGGTTTAAATGGAGGTCGTTAGCGACCGTTAAGGTAGGGCTAAAAGTTGGGAAAAAATTTCATGGGGCTATTTTCGTCCCAAACTTGATCAAAGGGCTATTTTTGTCTTTTTCCCTATAATAAACTACTAAAGAATAAGTACATAATAAAGAATATATTTTGTATATAAAATAATGGGATGGAGATTCTATCCATTAATTTTATAAATCAAGGGTTGAATTCAAGTATAATAAAAGGTGTGTGTATTTTTTATACAGTCTCTTTTATTAATTTTTTTTATAAGTTAATTCCTTCAAATTTTTTTAAATGTTCACAACATTTTCAAAAACGATCATATTTTTTATAAAAATTACACCATAATCGAACACTTTTTCAAATTTATTTGAGTAAGCTATTGATATATAAAAAAACTAAAATTACTTTTTTTCTTTTAAACTTTTTTACTAGTTTTTGAAAACTATAATGGTTTTCAAAAAAGTATACTAATTTATAAAAATTGTACTGTTTTATGTTAAAACAATATGATTTGTACTTTTTTGCATTGTATGTATCTTTTTGCGCTAAAACAAATATTTCTGTTTGTTTTATATTAAAACAACTCATTTTGTGTATTTTTTTAATGTAAAGTAAAACAACACAATTAATAGTGTTGCTTACATTAAAAAAATATACTAGATTTTATAAAATGTATCTTTTTACGTTAAAAACAACATGGTTAATTTATACTCTTTTGTTTTAGGACTAAAATGTTTTTTTACTCTTATTTCTTAATTGTGACACATGCTAAAGTTATAATGATTAATATTATTTTTAGACAAATCAATTTTCTATTTAATCCGACCCTATTTATTTTTATATATTAAATGTACAAGGCTGTTATTATCGCACCATCAAATTTTATTGAACACCACTGTTATGGTTACATAATAGTCAAAAAGTAATTAACAAACACATGGTATGTCTTCTGAATTTGTTAAACTTTTAATTTTTCATTGTTTGATTTTCACACTTTGAAAAACTTTTTGAAAGATAATGGAATGCGTAAATAATCGTTAATATTATTGATAATAAGCACCCTTTATATAGGGAGAATACAATGATTTGTACGAGAAGATAACTACAAATTAGGAATCTAAATCAAACTATTCTTATCACAATATCTCTAATACCTCTCTCTCTCATATCTCAATAAATTCTATATATTCCAATACTCCCCCGTAGTCAGAGCAGTAGAGAATTGAACGCCCAGACTAGAAAATAAATAACAATAAATAATAAAACTAGCTTCAATATCCGTCAATGATTGTGCTTCAACTGTCTTCAGAATCTGAACTTTAGCCAAATTCGTAGTTTGCTTGAAGTCGGTCATCTTTATTCTTTATGGTTGCACTCCTTGGTGTTCTTGGTTTTTGATTCGAGACCCGAAGGTAACTCTTTGATCAGTCGATCTTGACATAAAATAAAGATTTAAAAAAATAAAAATAAAAAAACAAGGTTGCTGATCGTAACCAAGCAACGATTTTTTTTTTTGGATCCGAAGACCACGATTTTCGATCCGTAGATCTGAAATAAACTAAAAGAAAATATAAAGAAAATTAAAAACTAATAAATCCCATAGATCCGAAATTTTGGAGTTTTAGATCCGAAGACCACGATTTTCGATCCGTAGATCTGAAATAAACTAAAAGAAAATATAAAGATAATTTAAACCAATTGTTCCAGGAGTTGCAATAGCCAGACGAAAAATTCCAGACTTCACTTTGCTTTCTTTTGGATGAGAACAAATAGAGATTTTTTTTGTTTGTTTGAGTGCACCGATCAGAGTGGTGAAGCTTTATTTGAGCGAAAAAAAAGAAAAGAAAATAACAGCGGTGGTGGACAGGGCGGTGGCGGTGAAGGCACACCGTCCTGTCTTGGGTCTTTATTTTTCGGTGTGGTGAAAATTGAACCTAAGCTCTGATTATCATGAAAGATAATGGAATGCGTAAATAATCGTTAATATTATTGATAATGAGCACCCTTTATATAGGGAGAATAGAATGACTTGTACGAGAAGATAACTACAAATTATGAATTTAAATCAAACTATTCTTATCACAATATATTCTTATCACAATATCTCTAATGCGTCTCTCTCTCTCATATCTCAATAAATTCCATATATTCCAATAGGATGATTGTCTAAAATATCAAATGACCGTTCGAAAAGTTTGTAAAGGTCAAGCTTTGATAAATTTTTGGTTTGAAAAGTCAAACAATCCTCGAAGCTATTGGTTGGTGACTGTCAAGGGCGCGGAGGGGGGCACCGCTTCTTCGGATTTTCGTTCAGAAGTATTTATTTTCGCGATTTTATGTAACAAAATTTATATGTATTGAGTATCGCTTCCTCAGATGTATTGAGTATCGTCCTCTTATTAAAATTTTTTAGTCCCGCACTCTTGAGGTTTTCATTTAAGCTTAGCCACTGGTTACTGTTCAAGATGATCCAAAAATAGAATTACAGGTGGTTTGAAAATAGAGCGTTTACAAATTTAAATGTTTGAAAGTAAAGAGAATATGTTATTTTTCAAAAGAATATATTTATCCCGGGAAGTCATCATTCCCTCATTCTCCTCACTCACATTTTCTCTCAATTATAATAACGTCACATTAGATTTTATCATTTACCAACTAATCTTCACTAACTCTCATTCAAAGGTCGGAATATCCTCATTACACCTTGTCTCACACACAACCTCCACATTAGGACAATGTCGTGCAATGAAGTAAGCACTCCGACCACCCTTATTATGTGAAAGTATATATATAATATATTTCCTCTAAATTTATAAAATATAAATTATTATTAATAGTTTTTCTGAAGCATTATAATGAAGTTGGGTATTATTTTTTCTTAATAAAATAATACAAGAGTTGATAACAAGTGCGGGACCAATCCAAATTCCAAACGTGGTTATATTTTATTAATTTATAATTTACTAGGATAGAACTCGTATGTAATACGGGTTGAATCATTAAAATTAAAAATATATATATAAATGATAATTCATGCATACCCTTCTTATTACCAGAATAACGTATTACATTCCATTAGATAAAAAACTAAAGTTATAATTCATAATATGGTATTGGTGACTTTACTCTCTTTATAAAAAATATATATTTAGGACATGTCTGTACTTGTATATTAGGAAAATGCAAGATAAACTTGATCATGTTTAAAAAACAATCAAACCCTCAATAGCGACTAACTTGAATTATGAATTGACAAACTTGAGACTTTAGGTCTGTATAAAAAGTTAGATAAGTATAAAGTTTTATCAAAATTATAATGAGCACATTCTAAGTGTTGAGTATAAAATTTAAATTATAATCAAAAGATTATAATGTTGTTATCAATAAAAAATGTTATGTTGACATATATTAGAAAACTTACAATTGTATTAAGCGCGATGTCTAAAATTTCCAAATTGGATGAACATGACTCATTTGATATGGTAAGAAAAACTATTTAATATTGGATATTATAAACATGATTTTTACCGCTTATGAATTTTTCTATAAATAGTATCACCCACAACGCAACGCTGATTGAATTTGTAAAATAGTATTAGGTATTCGTTAATTAAAATATTAAATATGATTTGCTCAATTATATTTGAAAACACACTAAATACATGTTTATTGGTATTTTATAAGTTTCTAAATATTTTTTAAAATGAAAATAACAGTTTAAATTATTTCTATATAAAAAAAGATGTAAATTAATATATGATTGTCATAATTCCATAAATATAAATAGATAAAATATATCATGATTATAAAATAGGATATAATTTCCAATAAAAAAGAATTAATTAGGGAATAGATTTGGGAGGGAAAACTTTTGTGAGAACTAACCTAGTGTTGACATGTGTCACCAATTGTTTTTTTTTGAAACGGCGAAATTTCATTAAAAACTAGCGAGCCGCTAGAAAGAAAAGTACAAAAGGAACATCAAAAATAGAATGAACAACAAAAACGAGACCAATCAAGCTCAAAGATCTCAGCCCGGTGTTTGAGCCAAAGAAAACAACTCGTTTTGATCTCATCTACAATGCGTCCCGTATGAGTGTTGACACCGTCAAATTCCTTCCGGTTGCGAGCCTTCCAAAGTTCCCATAAAGTAGCAGACGCGATGGCAATCAGACCTCTCTTCTTTTGCAAAGAAAATTGGGCCTCCATGATGTTTAAAATCAGGTTCTCAATAGAGACATTTGTACTGAACTGAAAATCGCACCATCTCGCAATCTTGGACCAGGTTTCCGTCGCCATCGAACAAGACAGGAGGGCATGTGAGACTGTTTCCAACTGCACATAACACCAGGAGCAAGATGAGTTGGTAATCTGGACGCCTCTCTTTAGCAGCTCATCTTTTACAGGGATTTTATTTCCTTTAGCTTTCCATGTAAATACTTGAACCTTAAGAGGTATCCACCTCACCCACGGATGTTCTTTCTGTTGAACCACAGCATTCGACTCCACTTGCCTACGGATAAAAGAGGTATGAAAGTTGCCATCTGCACATCCAACCCAAGACCATTTATCCGGACCAGATAAGAAAGGGTAATTGTTAAATAAGGCCATGAGTTGGGCAATTTGTCCTGTCAAAAGAGCAGAGTCAGGAGACATAGTCCATTCCCATGATATCGAGACCGACAGATTGAATGAAATAATCCTGGAATTAACTCTACACGATTTGTTTTTTTCTATCGCATAGAGGTCCGGGAATCTGTCTTTCAAAGCACCGAAGGCCAGCCATTGATCATGCCAGAACAGTGTGGATGAACCATCACCAACAAAGACTTTAATATCATCCCAGAAGCGAACACCATTCTGTTCTACCTCCACCAGACCACTTGTAATTGCCTTCCAACAGCCCGAGATTGTCTTTTTAACTGGAACAATATTATGGATGCGTTTAGAGTAATGAATTGAACTAATCACGCTTACCCAAAGATCTGTATGCCCGGATTTAAACTTCCAGCCCCATTTAGATAGTAAAGCAAGGTTAGCAGCTTTCAAAGAACCGATTCCGAGGCCACCGACCTGTTTAGGAGCCATTACCTTGTCCCAAGCCACCCAAGGGATTTTGAAAACATCATCCGACTGACCCCAAAAAAAGTTCCTACGAATTCCCTCCAACTTTTTGATTACGCAGTCAGGGGCCTTAAAAAGCGAGAGGAAATAAGTTGGTAAACTTCCGAGGACAGACTTAATTAACGTAGCCTTGCCCCCTTGAGACAAAGTCTTTTCCTTCCACCTGCTGAGACGCGCCTTCATTTTTTCAATAACCGGCTCCCAGTTTTTTGAAAGTCGCATATTAGAGCCGATGGGAATACCAAGGTGGACGAATGGTAGTTTTTCTGATTTACAATTTAGAATCTGTGCAAGGGGTTCAATTTGAGACTGGTCCACACCAATCCCATATAGCTTACATTTCTGGAAGTTGACTTGCAGCCCCGAGGAAAGATGAAAACACCGCAAAAACCGGGCCAAAAATTTTGCATTAGCGGATGAGAATTCCCCCAGGAAGATTACATCATCAGCATAAATGAGATGGGATAAACAGGGGCCTGAATTAGGGAGCTTTAAGCCTTTAAACATACCATCGACTATAGCCTTTTCCGTAGCCATGTGTAGAGCTTCCATGCCAATTACAAATAAAAGAGGGGATAAAGGGTCACCCTGCTTGACCCCCCTAAATATCTGAAATTCCTCCGAGGGAGACCCATTTATTAAAACCGATAGCCTGGACGAGTTAAGACAACCTTGAATCCACCTGCGCCAAACCTGAGGGAAATTCATCTGACCCATAACATTATCAATGAAATCCCAGTTGATAGAGTCGAAGGCCTTTTCGAAATCCACTTTAAAAAATATAGCTTTTTTCTTAGCCGATTTGAGCCATGACACAGTTTCATTCAGGATAAGTGGACTTTCAAGGATTGACCGACCTTCAATGTAAGCGGACTGATTCTTGCTAATTATCGTGTTCATCACCCCTTTCAATCTGTTCGCAAGCACTTTGGAGATGATTTTGTATATACCGCCGACAAGACTAATAGGTCTAAAATGATTGAAGTCAAGAGGGTCCTTCTTCTTTGGGATCAGGGTAATAAAAGATGAATTACACCCGGGACTAATCTGCCCCGAAGCATGGAAATCTCCGAGGATCTGAAGTATGGGGTTTTCCAAAAGTTCCCAATGATGTTTGAAGAATCTCATGCTAAAACCATCAGGTCCTGGCGCTTTATTTGATGCAAATTCCCATACCGCCTTCTTAAGTTCACTTCTAGAGAAAGGATCAATAAGACCCTCAGCCTGCATCTGTGATAGTTTTCGGAAATTGCTGGAGGTAAATCTAGGTCTCCTGCTGAGTGGCTCCTGGAATTTCTCTTTAAAAAATGACGCAGCCAACTGTTTTATTAACCTGGGCTCCCTGATCCAATTGCCGTTGTGTTGGATGCCACAAATATTATTCTTTGCTTGCCGACATCTAAGCTGACCGTGAAAGAATGCACTATTTTCGTCACCATGTGTTAACCACCTGATTTTTGTTCTTTGCAATAAGTCTTTATAATAGAGCTCCTCGATTTCTTTAACCTTTGTGACTGCATCATGCCTCCTTTTTAAATCCTCGTTGGACATTCCAATAATCTCAGCCTTGAAATCCAATCCTTTTATGGTATCGAGAAGGACTTTCTTTTCGAGTTCCTGATTCGCACGAATTTCTTTGTTCCAAGTCTTGAGATCTTTCTTAATTTCTTTTAGTTTCAGCAACAGGCGTCTATCTGACCTGGATTCTCGATCATCCCATGGTGCTTTGAGAATATTGTTAACCCTGTCATTGTATCCAGGCAAACTAATCCAAGAATTGAAAAAACGGAAAGGCTGTGGACCAAAATCAGAGTAGTCAGTAGATAACAGAAGAGGACAGTGGTCAGAAATCTCTCGAGAGAGAGCCGTAAGAGAGGCTTCTGGCCAAGTCCTCATAAACAAATTAGATACCAACACTCTATCTATTTTACTAAATTTATCACCGGAAGGGGCCATATACGTATATTTCATTCCACCCATTTTATATTCTTTTAGACCAGCATTTGTAATGAACTGATTGAAATTAAGGGCATTATTTGGGTGGAACTCAGAGTTTAGTCTCTCATCAGGGTTACGTACCTCATTGAAGTCACCAAGGAGGATAGCCGGAGTGTTTGGGAACGAGCACAGCAGGCAGCCAAGATCCGACCAGAGTTGGGTTTTCAAGGTGGGGTCCTGAGGTCCATAGACATTTACCACGAGTAGATTGGATTGAGTAGTGACCAAGAACCCATGGATTGAAAGATAATTACGACAGGAAGAGGAAGAAATTTTCTGAAATTTCAAGGGATCCCATATACTTAGCATGCCACCCGACCTCCCAATTGATTCTGCCATCTCGAACTCAAAAGGGGATTTACCCCAGATCGATTTAACCAGCTCCTTAGGGATCTCAGTCAGGTGGGTTTCCTGAATGGCAACAAAGTCCACTTTGTGTGCCATTTTTAATTTCCTAATCCAACTCCTTTTGCTTGGACCAAGGCCATTAGAGTTCACAGTGATGTAATCCATTAAAAATATTGAATCAGGATACAGGAAACAAGGGAGGGGTCCTAATGTCGAGCAACATTAGGATCTGGAATTAGGACACCCACCTCCTTTTGGAATTCATTCATACTAAAACCGAGATTGTTCCCTAGCTGCATGGTTCTCAGAGTTTCGCTATTCGATCCCTGTGAATCCTGAGGCGATGGAATTGATCTGTCGATCGGATGGTGATGACGCACCCCCAACTTATTAGGCATGCCAAGGGGGTGCCGATTGTTAAAGGAGCCTTGGGGACGAAAAACAAAAGAAGGTGGACGCAGCGAATTACTTAATCTTACCGGGAGAGTTGAGGCTCGGCGCTGCGAGGCAAAAGATGGAGCGATGGAAGAAGACTTATGAGGCAGTGATCTAGATGTGGGAGATCTTCTCGTGGGATGGACCGTGTGTTTCGGGGAGAGATTGGGGGCAAGGATGTGGTTTTCAGATGAGCTGGGTGAAGAAATTTCTCTAGGGCATTGAATGGGGCTGAGGGGAGGTGGGTCATGCTTTATCTGGTGAGATGATTTACTGGATGGATGATAGTCACCTGAAGGAGAAGGGTGTGCTGAGACAGTGGGATGTGGGTTCATGTTTATGTCTCTAATCATATGAACATGTTTTTACCAATGTCCAATTGGCCTTCTTTCACTTTTAAGAATTTGGCCTTCCCAAATGAACATGTTTTTAAAAATCTTTGACCATAAATTCCTTTTGTTTTCATAGAATGTCCTTGCTTCCTGAGAAGACTCAAACTTCAGTAAGAGACTTAATCCCCCAACATAATGAGTAGCCAGGTTAAAACTCCCTTCTGACGATAAGATAAGATTAGCATTGTATAGATGGTGAACATCTATCGCCTCACCAATCAGAACTAGCTTTTTCCAGATTGTTGGGACCAGGGGTGGGGCAGTGGGTATATGAATTTCCATCGGTTTATCCGCTACTGGATCGGGTTTATGGAGGGTACCATTTGCTATGTCCCGGTAGGAGATGGTTGTGGGATTTCTTCGGTCGTGGATCGGTGCATGTCTAGGTTGATGGCTTGGTATATGAGGTGCATGTCTATGAGGTTGATGGCTAGGTATATTCCTGGGTTTGGAAGCAAAATGAGTTTGGTGATTGGGACGGTGGTCGAGTGGTGCCGGATGAGAATAATGACGTTGTGGTTGTTGCTGGTATGATGAGGAGCTGGACTTGATAATCTTGGACCTTACTACTATATGCTTAGTCTCACCGAGATTAACCCGGTGAAGTTTATCTATCATGACTTCGTGGTTCTTCACCCCTGCAAATCTTACAAAGCCATAAATATGGCCATTACGGTCTTTTTTGTTCGGGATGAAGGCGTCTTTTAGGGTGCCAAGATGACAACATTTCCGCCATATCGTGGCGGCGGTGCACTCCGGGTTCATGTTTATGTCTCTAAATGATTCTCGTACATTTTGTCAAAAAAGCACTAACGACGACGTGTTTTTTTTTCCCGTTGGTTAAATCATACCACGCGGCTTGATTGTTTGGATTTTTGTAAAGTTTATGGGCTTATACCAAGGCCAACTGTAGCCGTTCAAAAAAAAAAACTAAGGCCAAGTGTAAGCACTCAAGCTCCTTTAAGCCTTTTTTTTTTTTTTGGGTGTTTTTATGTGATAGATAATGTGATAAGGGGTTTGTATATAAAATATGATGTAGTGGTTAAAGTATTAACAAGCCCCAATCATTTATTACTTAATTATTATTTTTTCAATTTAAAAAAACTAAATTAAATAAAAACTACTTTTTTTAATTAATCCAAACACTTAAAAAAATACATGATTAAATAAAACCTCCCATATCTTGCATTTCGTGAACCGCTTTGTCCCTTGAGATTGTTAAGATTGTTGTTATTGATATTGTTCTCCGTGGACCCCCTCAACCTCGTAAGTAAAGTGGAAATTATGTGAACGATTTTTTATAAAAAAATTGTGAAGATGAGTTAATAAATACTTAGTTTGTGAAAATAAAACAAAGCAAGCAACCAGCCTAATGGTAAGATCCCTTGTTGGATTTTGAAGGGGTGCAAGTTCAAAACTTGTGCTCAACATTTGTTTATTTTTTCATTATAGACCCCTTCTTTTCAAATACATTCATCCTAGACCCTTTTTATAATGAAATATTACAATATAAAAAAATATAGATTTTTTTTAAAGGCATACATTTTGTCATATTTTTTTTTCACGCATTACTTTTTATTTTTTCTTCATTTATCAAATTATGTAGAGTTTTTTTTTCACGTATTACTTTTTATTTTCTCTTCATATAAAAAACCCTTTTTATTTTTTTGCTATTAAATTGTTGTCAATGTTACGGTACATAATTTTTTATCAAATTACGTAGAGTTTTTTAATCGGTTATTTTTTTTACTCGCACTGTCGTGCCGCAACGCGCGTCTGTAACCAAGAATCTAAAACTAGTGACTCCGTAAAAAAAATTGTAGACCTCCTCAAAAACTTTTCTAGTTCCGCCCCTGACTGTAGCCGTTCAAAAAAAAAAAACTAAGGCCAAGTGTAAGCACTCAAGCTCCTTCAAGCCTTTTTTTTTGGGTGTTTTTATGTGATAGATAATGTGATAAGGGGTTTGAATATAAAATATGATGTAGTGGTTAAAGTATCACTATCAACAAGCCCCAATTAATTATTACTTAATTATTTTTTTTTCAATTTAAAATAAGTAAATTAAATAAAAACTACTTTTTTTTACATTAATCCAAACACTTAAAAAAATACATGATTAAATAAAACCTCCCACATCTTGCGTTTCGTGAACCGCTTTGTCCCTTGAGATTGTTGAGATTGTTGTTATTGATATTGTTATTGCAGATATTGTTGTTGAAAAGGTTGAGATTGTGGTGGTTGTTGAAAGGTTTGATATTGTTGTTGGGAGAATGCGTGAAAACCGAATTCTTGGTTGAAACCGTAAGGATGATGTGGAGGTGGCGCCCATATTCGCAATATACCGAAACAACACTTCATCGGTCGGTGTTTGCGGCAATTCGTTATCACCAGTTCGCGGAGCTTCGAATGTAGTCGGTTGGGAAACATTTTAAAAAAAATGAGAGAAGTAGAAGATAGTAGAAGATGAGAAGTTGTGTGTATTTAAAAAAATAGGTTGTATATATAGTGGTGTAAATAGGGTATTTAAAAATTAAAAAAAAAATGTGGGGGAAAGATCCGTTGTTCCTCGAATCCTCGATATGTGGGTGGGGTGAGGTGACCCGAACGCTATGGAGCGCTATCAGGCAAAAATAAGTGAGCTTAACGCCCAAAACACTTGGTCTTATTGGGTTACAGGAAAATTAAAGCAAGTCTAGTTCGTTAATTAATTTGGCTCATTTTTTGTTTTTTTAGTTATCATGATGGAAATCCAAATCCTTAGATTATTTATATCTCATGTATTTCTAATTGTAATCTTGTATACTTTAAGCTAATAAAAGAGATATCCTAGTTGTAGTTCCTGGATGTATTTTAAATCAACCGAACCACATTAAATTCTTGTTTTGTTTATATTTTCTATTTAATTGTTTAAGTGTGGTGGTGGCCGGTGGACACCTCGATGAAGAAGACAAGGAAATGATGTTCGATGTGACTAGGTTTGGGGCTGAGTTGTGTTAATTTACAAGTGGGTCGACCCGCGCGTTGCCGCGGAGTCGAACCGTTTTAAAAAGCCGGCTAGCAAAACCATTACTCAATTTGAATTAATATGCTCCAATCTGAATAACAAAAACAGAAAACATCAATTAGAATCGAATGTACTACTTTAGACTTTGTAAAGTTCAAACTAACCTATATAATATATCAGTCATGAAGGATACTTAGAACACACAAACCGACCAACCTAAAAATATTAGATGCTGAACACCTCTTTTTGCTTGGTAATCACAGCTCGAAGTCCATTCCTTCTTGCATTACCGAACAGAGGCTCTGTGTAACTCCTATATTCAATCAAAATAAATGTATTGGGTGTCCATTAGCCTTGCCGACCAAAACAAAAGATTATCCAAAAGTAGGTTAAGCAAATCAGCTAGAAACCTAAAAGATTATCCAGAGTTTAAATGCACAGACCAGAACAATATATAAGTTTATTGTTGGTCAATGTTTCTAAAACAAAACAATGAACAAATGCCCCAAAACCTGATCAAACAAAAACATAAATACAAAATCATAAAAGAGAAAGCAATCATTTATAACTTCTTGAGATCAAACAAAATAGACATGCATCTTTATAAAATGATAGGTTACAAACACAACACACTCAACTTACTGAGAAAAGATGGATTGAGAATGCAGACTTTCCCCCTGGTTTGTATGTTGAATTGAAGATATGCTTGCTACAACATCCATACCTACCAAATTAACATCAAAAATCAAATTATAAGTAAAATCAGATGTTGGGTTAGTACATACAGTACAATCTGATTAGCTGTTTAAAAGTAACAATTATTATTTCTTTCCATGCAGTCAGGCACCCAACACTTTTGAGAAAGAGAAGGTTCAAGCCCCTAAAACAGTAAAACCCGGCCGGAACAAACAGCGAATCCAATCCAATCAACCTAATTGAGATAACCATAATCTAGAAAAACGAATTAAACCAAAATCAAATTAAAAACGATCCATGTCAATTTCATTTATACATGATTAAAGAATGAGAAGCTTTCGAATACGACTCTTCCTTGTGGAATGACCTGCATGATAATTGATTGCCTAAATAACATAAAAAGAGGGCATTTAAGTCACTCTCCAAGCTTGACGAACCTCTTGAGGTGGTTATAATGGGTTGATCAGTAGAATAAAATGAATAGGTCAATAGGTTTGGATTAGTAGATCAATTGAAAACATGACAGTTGATTTTTTATTTTACCTAAAAAAGGAAGCTATATACATAAATACATACCAACATACCTTGCACATGCAAACAGGTGGAATGAAATAGGCTCTCTAAATGTCACTAAGATCAGTTAAAATTTCCAAGACGAATGACACAAAACTTAAAAGACCGACGAACAAATCCAAGAGGATTTTAAAATCAAACCTCAAATTGAAGATCAAACTCCAGCACTTGAGAAAATAAAAGGAGATTTGAGAAATCAAACCTTGATGGTTAATCGAACTCTGCCACTCGCCGGTTCAAGTTCAACTGCGGCGATTGAAGTTCAAGTTCAATCCACGTTTATTTTGTACCATGAAAAAGAAAGCCAACTAAAAATTTAAGGCATTTAGACTACTGAACATTAAACAAAAAAATGCATATAGTGTAGTAAAATAACCCTAGAAAACGAAAGCAGCACATCCAAGTCAAAACCCTAGTTCAACCGATTGCAAACTTTTAACTTCTTAGGAGAGTGAAGCTGTGAAAAGAAAATGCGTATAAATCATATGGTTGAGGTTAGAGAGATAGATGTGTACCACGGAGATGGGGCGTTAAGCATCGGCAACCGGCGGTGATGAACCCAAATCGCAAACGACATCTACACCAAATCACCCAAATCAACCAAATTAAAGACTCATCTGTCTCCTTCACAACATCAACAAATTCAGTTGTAGATTGGAGGCTGTCATCATTTACAAAACCAAAGAACAATTAGACTATAAACTAAGCAAATAACATACAAAAAGGAAATGGAATAAAATGTAAAAATCAAACACAGATCCAAAGGGTAGATATGATATAATAAACATAAATTGGTGCATAATACATACGCTTGAGGTAATACATCAGTTTCTTCTGATTTCCATAACCCACACAAAATTATCAAAGATAACACATAAATTAGATCATGATGATGATACAACAATAGACTTGAAGATTACATACCAAAGAGAGGAAGGCAATCACCCAAAGCAGCGGTCATCTGATTCATTCCAGTTCAATTTCCATATGAAAATCAACTGATCTGAACACCACAAAACCATCTCAAATATGAAAATCAACTAACGTAAAGTCACCGACCTGCACCGCCCACAAAACCTATCTCCTTCTGAATCAATAGCATCGATCCTGCGAAGGCTCAAATTAGGGTTGTTGAAACCCTAAATTCATATCATAGCCGAATCCTTGCCAACATAGCTTCTTTACAAACATTTGAGGTTCATTAGGCTCAGATTAGGGTTGTTGAAACCCTAAATTCATATCATCGCCAAATCAGTACTAACATAGCTTTGATCAGATTCACATTTGAGGTTCATTAGGCTCAGATTAGGGTTGTTGAAACCAAATCATTACTAACATAGCCTTTATCATATTCAAATAGACAAAGAAATAACTGGAAAAACCCTCAATTGATGGCTCAAACCCTAAAGGTTCATATCATCGCCACAATAATTCATATGAAAACCCAAGCAGATCTGGAAAAACCCAAATATATTCATCGTTTGAAAACCCAAGCAGATCTGGAAGTACAATAACCCAAAATAGATTACCATAACAAACATCAGATCTCAGAAAAGGAAATCCAATTCATCACAGCCAGTTTTTAAGCCACCAGTGGCGGCGACACACCGGAGACCGGCAAGCACCAAGCCACCAGTGGTGGCGACACACCGGAGACCGGCAACCACCAAACAACCGTCTAGCAAACATATAACCATCCAAAGAGGTTCAAATCGCCTTACGACCATCATAAGGAAACCTCAACAGCATCACAGAGGGACAACGGGAATGAATTGAGGCTCAAATCACACCAATATGATCAAACAGATCTGATCTAACCACTGTAACACAACCAATATTGAAGCCACCTGTGGCGGCGGAGGCACACCGAAGACCGGCAGCCACCAAACCACCGTCTAGCAAACAAATAACCATCCGAAGAGGTTCAAATCGCCTTAAGATCATCATAACCAAACCTCAAGAGCATCAGACATGGACAACAGGAATGAAATCAGGCTCAAATCACAACAACATGATCAAACAAATCTGATCTAGCGGCACTAATCACAACCAAGAAAGCCAATGAAGTTAAAGGCCACCCGGAAAGAGTAGTAAATTAAAAAAAAAGTACAGAGAACCTAAAAGCAACATGAACAACGAAAACAGTGGAGATCGAACACTAAAAGCAGTAAAGACAACCAAATCGATACCCCATCGATACAAAAATGGACCAAAATATCTAGTATTTCAGATCCGGAACGGAGAATCAACCAAATCACCAAATCGATTCATCAAAAACAACATGAACAACAAAACAGTGTAGATACATCAAACATCCGATTAGGGTTTGATGTTTTACCTTATCCATCCCGATCTGCCTTCGATGATGAATCCAAACGCCGTCGATGATGAAGCCAAACGGCGGCGACGGAGGAACGATGGCCAAACATCGGATCTGAATAAAAACCAGAAACCACCGAATCCAAACACCACCGCCGCTTCTACGCCCATAGGCGGAGCAACGGCTGCAACCAAACACCGCCGCCGCTTCGACGCCCTAGGCGGAGCAACGATACCGGCGGAGAAACAGAAGCGGCCAGCCAAACTCCGACTCCCTCATAAGCGGAAGCCAAACGTCGGTAAGCATAGCACGTAGTACTCAGAGCCGATTTATAGACCGGCGAGCACAGTAGCCACCACGCCTACTCCGGCGATTTAGAAACGGTAGTAAGAACC
Organism: Deinandra increscens subsp. villosa; assembly: GCA_039602395.1. Taxonomy (NCBI): domain Eukaryota; kingdom Viridiplantae; phylum Streptophyta; class Magnoliopsida; order Asterales; family Asteraceae; genus Deinandra; species Deinandra increscens. The sequence goes on along the minus strand of JBCNJP010000024.1, from coordinate 48,005,992 downwards.
GACGCAGAGAAGAAACACCGGCAAGAATAAACAAAGAAGAGAGGATTGTGTGTAAAAGAGGCGCACAAATGTGCCCTAATCCACAGCTAAAAACCTTTATATACGATCCATATGGATATGGATAGCCCATGGATAGCCCCGTGTATATACAGCAACCAAGCAACCAAATTCATGCATTAGTGGCTTGTACCTTATGTTTTAAAATTTGTACTGCAGGTTGTATTATGTTATTATAGTATAATTAGGTTAAAGTTTTTCTTATATTGACTTAATATAATGAATTTAATATTAACTTTCATTATCCTTTAAATATTAATATAAATTAAAAAAAAGTGTGTATTACATTAACATAGATTGTATAATGCATTAATAACTTATACTTCAAATGAAAAGATAAAAATATTCTAAACTTAATAGAGGTTCTCTAACGGAGTTGGTGTTTTGAAACGAATTTTATCATTTTTTAATTCAGTCGAATCTAGCTCCTGGGCACCAGCCCGAGCGCGAGTGTCTTAACCGTGCCCCGGTCGGCAGTATGCCCTTTCGGGTGTGTCAAGACACCACCTCCATACACCATTCTCCCTCTCTCCAGATTCGAACCTGGGAACATGGGAAATTATAAATTCTCTAGAAAAATATTAATAAATATACTCTCCTTTTGAAAAATATATATATACTCTGTAATTTATTTGAACGGTTAAACTTTTGGATCTAAAATCAAGTATGACAAATTGCATAACCAACGCACATATGTCGCAATGGTATCTCTGTGATGGGTTAGGGATTGGGCAACTTCCTTCTTATCTAAACCACATAAACCAAATATACTGATTACATTTTACTCCAAATAAATATAACAAGTTGTACACTTGATTTTAGATCCAAAACTTTAACCGTTCAATTAAATTACAAAAAGGAGAGTATATTTATTAATATTTTTCTAGAGAATTTATAATTTCTCATGTTATTTGATAGGAGATCTAATGTACTCTGAACACTACTCTTCAACTTCAAAATATTCTATGACTCTTGGATAAACCTGAATGAACAAAAGAACAAGTACAATTATTGGACAAACCTGAATATGAATAGAAGACCAAGTACAATTATTATGGTTTTTTTTCTTTTTCTTTTTTTAATGATTAACCTACGCATCCACTAATTTACTTCTAAATTACACCTAGATATATAATTGTCAGGGATTTAACTCATATCTCAACTCTAAGGTCTCACACATCTACCAATAGGGCTATTCTCACTTTGACTATTAAGGTGTTTATAATGGTATCATTGCAGTGTGCATGGTGGTGTCTGCAATGATGGGCCAGGGTGGAAACAAACCACGGTGGTTAGGAGCCGCATAAATTGGGTAAATATGCGAAAAAAAGAAAAACTGTGGGGTATCGTTCCACATGACGTGTGGTGAGGTGCAAGAACATCAGAACTGTGCGGCGACGGTGGGTGCGGTGGTGGTGAGTACTAATAATTTTATCTTAAATCCGGCTATCGTATCTAAGGCTTGGATTATTTTCTATTTGTGGGTTCTTCAATCTCCATGTCTTTGTTGTATTTCTTTTACTAGATTTTTGCATTCAATTTAAATTGTTACCTGAATGTACTTCATTTTTACTAGATTTCTTTCTAATTGTTCCTTTTTATGTTCTTATTACAACTGATTTTTTATTGAAGGTTGCATGTTTAAGTTTATATATTGATATCACAATGGCTGTTTATTCTATCACTGTTAGCGATTAGGCATTAGACTACCCGTAGTGGGGCGTCACCGGGCGAATATGGGCTTCATAACGCCCCCTATAACGCCCACCTCCACTACGGTGGGGCGTTATAGGGACGTTATAGAGGGAGATCGGGCGAGGGGCGTGAGCCCAGTAACGCCGAGAAGAGGGGGAGAATGGTGGGAATATAGCCGTTGAACGGCTATATCAACGGTTATATTATTATTATTTTTTTTTTCAATTTTTTTTAAATCCTACACTATTCGTTTTTAAGCATTTGATTGTATGTGTTTGTTGGATGGATGTGATTTCCGACTATTTCTTTCCCATGCCATTTTGGTAGTTTGTAGAAATCGAAGTAATGCCCGCCACATGTTTGTTAAAATTACTACTTTGGTCCTTTAATTTTCTGTTTCGTTCGATTTTTGACAGTTTTTTGGTTGGTTCAAGCCATATTGACAGTAAGATTTGGGATATGAACAAAGCCATTTCTTAGGGATTTAGAGTAAAAATGTAATTATAACATTTCCGTTGTAAGAAAAAGTGTAATTCATTCGTGGTATATGTGATGGATCTGAAATACATTTCCATAGCTTCACCCATTTTCAATATTGTATAAGTTTCATATAGTTTTCGATAACTACATTTTATACAAGTTTTAATTTAATTTCTTCATGTGATAAAACATTAGACTTTAGAATTATTTAAAGATACATTCCTTTTTAGTTCTTTTCAGTATATTATGACATGTTGGTTTGCCTATTTTTTGTCATGTTAGTTATTTCTATTTTGAAAGACGTTAATGTTGTTACTCTGATTATATTTTTGTAGGATTGTTATTTGTTGCCTTAATATTAGAAGATAAGTGGCATTATAATTCAGTGTCCTTTCTCATTAAACCACCACGGTATTTATAATTAGAGACACGATACTATTTACAATAATGACCCCTATAATATTGATATATTTATATAACAATTAATTATAGTTTAATATACCCCATCAGTCTAAGAAGGAGGATTCCGAATGCTTACACTGGCACAAAATTCTTCGAAAAGAACTCTCGACAGGCCCTTCGTGAAGATTTTAGCGAGCTGGTAGCGCCATGGAATGTAAAGTATCCGAATGAGATCGTGTTTCACTTTTTCGCGAACAAAGTCAATATCAATCTCTATAGTTTAATACGTTGATGTTGTATTGGATTCCCACACATGTAGATGGCACTAATGTTATCAACGTAAATAATAGATGTGCGCCAGGGAAGACGATCGATTTCAAGAAGTAAATTGCGAAACCAACAGAATTTCGCAATCACATTCGTAACCCCTCGGTATTCGGCTTCGGCACTAGAAGGGGACACTGTGGTTTTCCGTACAGAATACCATGAGATGAGATTGTCCCCGAAGTAAAGACACTAACCAGAAGTAGACGGTGAGTGTCCGGACAACCAGCCCAATCAGCATCGGTGTAGGCAACGAGAGAACTGATAGGCCCCCCTACGCAAATGGAGGCCCATGGGGAGAGTGCCTTTAATATACCTCAAGATGTGTTTCAACGCATAAAAGTGAGTGGCCCGAGGTGGGTGCATGAACATGCAGATTTGATGCAAAGCAAAAGAACTGTCAGGTCTGGTAAACATTAGATATTGGAGTGCCCCAGCAAGACTCTGATACAGGGTAGGATCATCATGTAAGTCCCCCATCGTTTGCACTAAGCTTCTCAGCAGTGTCAACATGGGTGTGAACAAGATTGCAATCAGACAATTTCGCCCGCCTGAGAATGTCCAATGCATACTTCTGCTAAGAGAGGAACACGCTAGAAGAGTCTCGGCTAACATAAATGCTGAGAAAATAGCTACGCCCGAGATCTTTCATAGCCAACTCGTGAGAGAGCCTAGCCATAAGATGAGTCTTCAGTGCAGAAGAAGATTGTAGTGAGAATAATTTTATCCACGTAAAGGAGAAGATATATAGTGTCAGTGCCATTGCGACAGATAAATAGGGAATGATCACATGCACTATGCCTGAAACCCAAAGTAGTGACGTAATCGGTGAATCTTTGGTTCCAAGCATGAGGAGCGTGCTTTAAACCATAAAGAGAACACTTCAGTCGACACACGTGTTTAGGATCTACTGGGTTCCGAAAACCCATAGTCTAGTGCATTAAAACCGTCTTAGAGAGATGACCATGTAGAAAAGCATTCTTCACGTCGAGCTAACTAATATCCCAATTATGATGAAGAGCTAAACCTGTTTGTACCGTAGCAGGCTTCACCACTGGACTGAAAGTCTTATCACGATCCATGCCAACCTCTTGAGACATGCCATCACAAACCCTACGCGCCTTATAGCGCTCAAGTGAACCATCAGATTTCAGTTTATGTTTGAACAACCACATACATCGGATAACATTCATATTATGAGTCCTAGGTACAAGCTCCAAGTCTTAATGTTGATAAGAGCATTAAACTCATATGTCATGGCGTGTTTCCAAACTAGGTTACTTAAGTCTTGATGGGTCTTTAGGTAAGGGTTCGATGTGGGTGGAGGTGTGAAGGTTGAGGGGATGTTTTTGTTTGAATATTGCGGACGTCCTTCAGGTGGTCATAGTACGAGTGGGGGGAGGTGGTGGCGGTGGGGGTGTTGGTGGTGACAGGGTGGGAGCGCGCAGTGAAGATGGAGGTCTAGTAGTAAGGATACGTACATGTGGCGGTGCACTTTTGGTTTTTCGACCATAAGTTCTAACAATGGTTGGGGAGGTCCCCATGGATTCAGGTGTCTGGGACGGAGTGGTCGGAGGTGAAGTGTGAGTGGCCAGAGGTGGTACGGTCGATACCGATGGGGGTCGTATTGGGGTAGTGGTAGATATGGAGTCCCATATAAAGAGGTGGGGTTCAGAAGTGAGATTAGAATGAAGGAAGTCATAGGAGGGGATTGGTTGGTTTTTAGTTGAGAATGGGAAGATTATTTCATTGAAAATAACGTGTCTTGAGATGAAAATTTTGTGGGTGGAGATGTCGTATGTACCCTCTATGATTGGAGGGGTAGCCGAGGAAGACACATGGAGTAGAACGGTTTTGTAGTTTGTTAATGGAGGTTGAGGGGATTGGAAGGTAGCATAGAGAACCAAAGATATGAAGGTGTGATTACGATGGGTGTTTGTGATAGAGGATAGAAGTAGGAGTTTGGTTTTGTTTAGTTTTGCTAGGAAGGAAATTTTGGAGGTAGGTAGCCATTTGGAGAGCGTGGTGCCCAAAATTAGGGGGAAGGGATGCATGGTGAGAAGGGTTCAAACAATGTTGTTAATGGAGCGGATTTTACGTTTGGATTTGCCATTTTGAGAGGAATTGTGAGGGCAGGAGAACCGAAAGATCATGTCATTTTGAGAGCAAAAGTTGTGGAATGATTTATTATTGTATTCGATCCGTTATCACATTTAAAACATCTTATGTTTCATTCGAACTGAGTTAAGATGAGGCCATTAAGATTAAGAAAATAGAGAAAACTTAAGTTTATTAAGTAAATAAAACGTCCATTAAAAATTGGAATAGTTGTCCAAAAACAAAATATAGTAGCGGTGGCCCCGACACTAGGTACTGGGGATGTCCAGAGATCGCTATGCATTATGTCAAATGGAAGAAGAGTAGTTGACATAGACTCATAAAATGACAATTTTGTTTGTTTGCCAATTGACACATACATGTGAGGTTTTTTTAAAAAGAAATAGAATGTTAATTTTGTAAAACACATAAAAGGTCTGACCCCGGGTGGCCTAGACGATGGTGCCATAGATCCTGAGGTAAGACAGCAAAGGTGGACTGATTGGAAGAAGCAGTGGATAAGTAGAGGGGATAGAGGTCCGCGGTGCTATTACATCACAAGATAAGGGTCCGTGTCCGGAGGTCATTCACAAGAAACCAAACCTATCAAATTCAATGCCTATGTTATCGTCCGTGGTTAGACGACAGGCAAATAATATATATTTAATAAGACGGAGAGAAAACAGAACGTTGTTTAGTTTTGAAGGTGGATAGATTTGGTTTAGGTTTGTCCCGTCCCGTTAATTGGCAGTTTGGAACCGTTTCCAACGACAATATGGTTCGGAATGCTATTATAGATATAAGATGAAAGAGTACCTCAGTCATATGTCATGTGGTTGGTGGCACCATTATCGAGATACCAAGCCTTATCCGGGTTCAATGGCATAGGGCGCCGTGGCTGCTTGATAAATGATATGTCCATACATGGGCAGCGCATGGGAGGGAGCACGGCCGAGAATTCCAGGTGCAACTGATGGTATAAGAGGGTGTCACTAAAGTGAGGAAGTTTGGTTCCATTATGAAGTAGGATACCCTCGGGAGCAGTCCATCGATGGTTGATAAGAAAAAAATAAAAAATAATAATAGGAATCTGATTGAATATTTTTTTAAATAACCAAGTGAGGTCAGAAGATAGTATCAATCTTCACAATTCTGTACGCCAGGAATAAAATTGGCGGATGGTGGCGTAGGACACCAATGTAAACCTATTTGATTGTTCTGTTCTTGCGTTTCAGTTGTCTTTTTATTGTTAAGTTTATGAGCCTTTGGTTTTTGTTTGATTGTGCATGTATCATTTCTTACTTTGTTAAGTTTAGCTAAAATCTTATCTATATATTTAAGAGTCTGTTCTCTATAATTGTGGTTGCGCTGTACTAACGGCCCACCAACGGCCCACCAACCAGTTAGACCAAATTGTAGGCCTGCTACCCATGTATTAACTATATAACAGAAATAAGTTCAGGTATATGAGTGATACTATTTTGATTACTTCAACTGTGATCTACATCTGTAACATATGTTTACATTACCTTAGTGAAAAAACTCCATTACCATCAGGTAACATGTGTTTTATGTTGCCATCTTTTTGTTACATTCTTGCTAAATGGTGTTTTAGAAAAGAGAAAAAGAAGAAATTGACAGTTTTGACGGTTAACAGTCCCAATTTAATCGTTTGAAAAATTTGAGTCTCAAAATAGCTGTCGTACCACGGTATACCTGATCACCGTTGACGGTCGGACGACCCGTTTACCTGTTCCAATAAAAACGCGCCACGTAACCCCCAACAGTCACCGCGGACCATCCTTCCCCCAACAACGACCGTCCTGACATTCCCTCTGCAATGGTCGTCGGCGACCGTCTGACACGACTGTCGGAGTCGCCGATAACCGTCCCGCCCTTTTTAAAAAAATAAATCATTCCAATATTTCGAAGGTCGGAACGACCGTTCTCGCCGGCACGGTCGTTAACGACCGGCTTAACTGTCGTCCGACCGTCGAACAAAAGATTTAATTTTTTATTTGTTTTTATATTTACCTCTATAAATACCACATAACTACAACTACGATCTTCACACATTACACTTTCTTTTACTATTTTTCGAACTAAATTTATCAAACATAACTCGTTCTTCTTCATCTAACACTAGTATTGACAAAAAAACACAAGACTTTAAACCTCGATTCGAATGGAAATGTATGTTGCTTTCATGACATGGTTGCAGTTACAAGAGTTGCCCGTTACGGCACTACACGGGAAGGGCATGCATTTTACGAATGTCCTCTCTAGCCTGTAAGTTTGTAATTAAATTTTTTTTTTACAAAGTGCATATTTGTCTTATTTTTTCTGAAAAATTTCAGGCCAAATCTGATTGTAAGTTTTTCATATAGAAAGAAGACGTTGATGTTACATTGTCTTCTTGCGATGAAGATATTCAGGCGAAGTCAAAATTATTAACTATGAAAAATGAAGCATTAGAGATGAAGATTTTAAATTTGGAAGTGGAGAAGATGATGCTGGAGGAAGAAAACAAAAGTCTTATATTTAAGTTGAAAAAATCAAATTTACCAATTAAGAACTATGTAATTGAGTTGGGTTATCGTATTAATTGTATTTTGGTTTTTATTTTAAACACGAATGCATTTTTATTTTTGAATTCTATTGTTTTATTTATTTTCTCCATGTTTAAAAATCTTTTCTACCAGTCCCAACTTTCATCCGAATTATTTTTAATGGACCCGCCGTTAACTTTTTTAACACCGTTAAATAGATGCTGACGTGGCATGCTGACATGTAAAAAATTTTAATTTTTATTCCACGTCATTATCCAAATCACATTTTTCATTAATTAACAATAAAAAAAATTGAATCCAACAATCCCTAAATAAAAAAAACTACCAGTTTCTCCCAAATCATATACTAGTTCATCGCAAAGAGTTCTTCTTAAAATCGTTGTTTCACCCCAATTCCTCTCCAAATCGTTTTCAATATATTCCCAAAATCAAGAGAACGACGGTCGCTTTGATTTGAGCACCACAAGATACTCATCCCGTCGATGCTCGTTTTTCTCGTTGTATTTCCGCTTGTTCTCTCGATTGGTTTGGAGGGAGAGACGATGGTGTATACGTTGACTTCTGTTGACCGCCGCCACGGGACGGTGGCGGAGGACATCCTTGGTGTCACCGGCAACGAACGGGTGGTGAGTTTTCTGGAAGAAGATCGAGACCCATTATTGTACTGGGTGAGGTTAAAGTTTCTTTCTTGTTTAAGTTTTGATGATGAGGATGAGGATGAAGCAACTTCTTCTGTCACCATTGTTGGTTCTTCTTCCTCTTCCAAGTTGTTCCTGGGAGCCTCTGCAACTGTTTAATTTACACAAATCAGTTAGATTCTACATAAACTAATTAATGTTGCTGAGTTTTGGTAGTTTTGTGTTTAGTTTGTAATTCTTTAATAATACAGGGACTAGAATTGCAAATTAAAGATAGCCGTTAAGATTAGTTAATCCGGGTTGTTAGTCTAATATAAATACCCGGGTTCGAGTCTTAGTCTTGTAATTTTTCTCTTGATTATTCTTAATAAAATTTCCCCCTATTTCTGGTACCTTGTTAGTTAGAATTGGTATCAGAGCTTCTGGTAGCTCCGCCGAAGCTCCTCCGTCGTCGATCACCGATTCCATCTCGCCGGACGGTGTGTATTGATTCTCCGATCAATCGGATTGAGGTGTTTTTCAATCCGTTCTTTCCTGTGAAATTGATTTGGGGAATTTGGGGATCTTGTGATCCTCAATCGTTGCAATCATTCATCGTTTTCTTTCGTCTCCAAGAAGGCCCTCTCCGTTGAAGGCAAGAACTCCTCCGCCAGTTTCTCGTTCAGGTTCATCTGTGATGACGACGAATCCATCAAATTCGCGTGAACATGCTCCAATTACCCTGCAGTGCCCCGTTCTCACGATGACAAACTACACGATTTGGGCTGTTAGGATGAAAGCAATTCTGAATGTGCACAGTTTGTGGGAGGTAATCGATACTACTGCTATCCAGGTTGTAGACGAGAAGAAGAATGCCATGGCAATAGCTTACCTGTATCAGGCATTACCTGAGGATTTGGTGTTGCAGGTTGCGAAGTATGACTCAGCAAAGGATGTCTGGGACGCGATAAAACAAAGATTTGTTGGTGTTGACAAAGTGGTAAAGGCAAGACTGCAATCTCTTCAAAGTGAATTTGAGAATCTAAAGATGAATAATGATGAAACCATTGATGAGTTTGCCTCAAGATTGGGAGGTATATCATCAAGGGCTAGTAGTTTGGGAAAGCCCTATGAGGAATCAGTTCTTGTGAGAAAATTCTTGGATTCAGTCCCGGAGAGATTCATTCATATAGTAGCCTCAATTGAGCAGTTTGTAGATTTGGAAACACTGCAACTCTCTGAGGCTATTGGCAGGTTGAAAGCATTTGAGGAGAGGACCAAGATGAAGGTAAAATCTGGTCAAGATAAAGGTGAACAGCAATTGTTACTCACCTATGCAGAGTGGCAGGCAAGAAGAAAACACTCTGGGAAGGATAAGCAGAGCAATGGTGATCAAAGGAGCAGTAAAGGAAAGGGGTCTTTTCAGTCTAAAAACACCAAGACCTCAGAGAAATGGAAGAAGGGGGATAAGCCAGTTAAAGACAAGTCAAAGATAAAGTGTTTTAAGTGTGAGATGTATGGGCACTATGCTTCAGAATGTCATGCAAAAGTCAAGCAAGAATCAATGAATCTTCATGAAGTTGTAGATGATGAACCTGCACTTCTCATGACTGTTGCAGATTCCTCTAAGACTGAGGTAATTTTACTAAATGAGAGGTCAATTCTGCCCTCTAATTTCAGTCAAGATACTAATGATGGTCAATGGTGGTATCTTGACAATGGGGCCTCTAATCACATGAGTGGCTGCCTTGAGTGTTTTGCTGAATTAGACAAATCAGTCATAGGTAAAGTGACTTTTGGTGATGGGTCTTATGTTGAAATCAAGGGTAGGGGGTCAGTTCTATTGGAATGTAAAACTGGTGATCATAGGCTGTTAAAGGAGGTTTACTACATTCCTAGCCTCAGGAGTAATATACTTAGTCTTGGGCAAGCAACAGAAATTGGGTGTGATATTAGGATGAAGGATAATTTTCTATGGATGTATGATAAAAATGGCAGATTGTTAATCAAAGCAAATAGGGCTCCTAACAGGTTGTATAAGATGAATTTCAAGATTGGAACTCCTATGTGTTTTCAAGCATCTATGGATCAAGAAGCATGGCTCTGGCATGGCAGACTAGGCCACATTGGGTTTGAGACCATTAGAGGAATGGTGAACAAAGATTTGGTAGATGGAGTACCAAGGTTTGAGCACTGTGATAAAGTTTGTGAAGCTTGTTTGGCTGGGAAGCAGTCTAGAAGTCCTTTTCCTAAGCACTCAAGCTATAGAGCAGAAGAGCCACTGCAACTTATCTCTATGGACTTGTGTGGTCCCATTACTCCCTCTACACAAGCAGGTAACCGGTATTTTATGCTTTTGGTTGATGACTGTACAAAGTATATGTGGGTATATATGTTGAAAACAAAGGATCAAGCATTTGAGACCTTTAAAAGTTTTAAAACATTAGCTGAAAATGAGTCAGGGTTTAAAGTTAAGTCTTTGAAGTCAGATAGGGGGGGAGAGTTTACTTCTCTTGAGTTTAAGTCTTATTGTGAAAAGGAAGGAATCAATAGGCTGTTGACAGTCCCCTACTCCCCTCAACAGAATGGGTCAGTTGAGAGGAGGAATAGAACAATACTTAACATGACAAGGAGCATTTTAAAAGCTATGTCAGTCCCACAGGATTTTTGGGCTGAAGGGGTAAGACATTCAGTGTATATTTTGAATAGAATTCCCACTAAGTCTTTAAAGGATGATACTCCTTATGGGAAATACAAAGGTAGGAAACCAAAGCTTGCACATTTGAGAGTGTTTGGGTGTACTGGTTATGTGAAAAACAATGCACCTGGCCTTTTGAAATTGGATGACAGATCTACCCCTATGGCTTATTTGGGTACAGAATCAGGAACCAAGGGGCATAGGATGTACAATGTTACCACAGGGAAAATTGTGATAAGTAGGGATGTAGTATTTGATGAAGGCAAGAGGATAGATTGGTCTGCACACATGAAAAATTCTTCTCAAAGTAAGGGATCAGGTTGGGTAGAATTTTCAGTGGACAATCTAGAGGTTCATAATGAGTTACAAGGCTTTGAACCAGATATTACCAGTGATGAAGGGCCATCAGGGGAAACAACTCATGGGGAAACTCATGCTGAGACAGGTAGTAGTGGAATAGGTTCAAGTTTTGATGTTGCAGGGGTAAGGAGATCAGCCAGGGTGCCGGTTGTTTCAACAAGATTGAATGACTATGTTTTGGATCAGAGATTAAGAATGAGTAGTCAAAGGCAAGAAGAGGAAGAGAATTTAGCTTTATTGTTGGCCCAGGAAGATGAGCCAATTGGTTTTCATGAGGCAAAGGATAGTCAAGAGTGGAAACAGGCTATGCAGGATGAAATTAAGGCTATAGAAAGAAACAAGACTTGGGTTTTGATTGATCCACCTTTAAAGTGTCATCCCATTGGTTTGAAGTGGGTTTATAAGATCAAGAGGGATGCTGATGGGCAGATAACAAAGTATAAGGCCAGATTGGTTGCAAAAGGGTATGTCCAGCAACATGGAGTGGACTATGAGGAAGCTTTTGCACCTGTGGCCAGGATTGAGACAATCAGATTAGTTCTAGCTTTTGCAGCTCAAAAGGGTTGGAAGGTTAGTCACTTGGATGTTAAAGCTGCATTTTTGCAGGGTGAGCTGCAGGAAACTGTTTATGTAAAGCAACCTGAAGGTTTTGAGCAAAAAGGAAAAGAGAATAAGGTGTATAAGCTAATAAAAGCTTTGTATGGCTTAAAGCAGGCTCCAAGGGCCTGGAACCTGAGGTTGAATCAGGTTTTGAAGGAAATTGGGTTGAAAAGGTGTCAATATGAACAGTCAATTTATACTAAGATAACTGATGAATCTAGTTTGATTGTTGCAGTGTATGTAGATGATCTATTAGTCACAGGTAGTGATGAAGCTGAGATCAGTAAGTTCAAGGCAGAAATGCTAAAGAGATTTGAAATGACAGACTTGGGTGAATTGTGTTACTATCTGGGCATTGAGGTAAAACAAAGGAAGGATGGTATAGCATTAAGTCAGGCTAGTTATGCTGCAAGGTTGGTAAAGATGGCAGGGTTAGAAGATTGCAATGCCACAAGAATACCAATGGAACCAGGAGTTAGACTTAGTAGGGAAGAGGGTGGTGATGTGGTGGATCCTACTATGTACAGAAAGCTAATTGGGTCACTGAGGTATTTGACACAAACTAGACCTGATATAAACTATGCTGTTGGTGTTTTAAGCAGGTTTATGCAGATGCCTAGAGAGGCACATCTGAAAGCAGTTAAGCACCTAATTAGATATATTAAAGGAACACTTCATTTTGGATTATTGTATAAGCAGATTGAAGGAGGTGGTTTGATTGGCTATAGTGATAGCAATCATGCTATGGAAAGTGAAGATGGTAAGAGCACCACAGGGAATGTTTTCTTTTATAATGGGTCAATCATTTCTTGGCTGTCCCAAAAACAGAAAACAGTAGCTCTATCTTCCTGTGAGGCAGAGTTTATGGCTGCTACTGCAGCTGCTACTCAAGCAATCTGGTTAAGGAGAATGATGGAGGTGTTAACAGGAAAAGAACAAGAGAAGGTGCTGTTATATGTGGATAATAAAAGTGCAATAGCTCTCATGAAAAATCCAGTTTTTCATGGGAGGTCAAAGCACATCAATCTCAAGTATCATTACATTAGAGAATGTGTGGAAGAAAATCAAATTCTAGTTGATTTTGTTTGCTCAGATTTGCAAAAAGCAGACATAATGACAAAGGCCTTAGCAAGAGTAAGATTTGCAGAATTTGTGAAGATGCTTGGGATAGAGAACTTTGAAGAAAACAAGTTTACTAAAAACTGATTCTTTGGTTTGGTATTAATTGGACACAAGTTGCATACAAACTCTATGGAGTCACTGGTGTATACATGATGTTCTAATTAGTGTTGAACTTGAATCTAGTGATTAGTATTAATAAAGAATTAGGGGGGAGAATTGTTGCTGAGTTTTGGTAGTTTTGTGTTTAGTTTGTAATTCTTTAATAATACAGGGACTAGAATTGCAAATTAAAGATAGCCGTTAAGATTAGTTAATCCGGGTTGTTAGTCTAATATAAATACCCGGGTTCGAGTCTTAGTCTTGTAATTTTTCTCTTGATTATTCTTAATAAAATTTCCCCCTATTTCTGGTACCTTGTTAGTTAGAATTAACACAAATAATTTATGGCTAGAGAGAGAGAGAGAAAGACCTTTGAGGATAATGTTGGGTTCTCGAGGGATTTTAATGGAAGATTCTGGGATGAAGGAAGGTTGATGAAATGGAAGGTGATGATGTTGGATATCAAAAAGATGAATGCGAATTAGGGATTAGAATATGGAATTCGATTGATGGAACTGGTATGTGGACTATGGAATTCGATTGATGGAACTGGTATGTGGACTATGGAATTCGATGAAGGAATCTGTATGTATGTGAATTAGGGATTAAAATAGGGATTGCAAATTTTTTTAATCGAGATTGAGATCACGATCCAGACAAGGAATTGTTCGAATTTTTTTTAATTGTTAATTAATGAAAAAGGTGATTTGATAATGACGTGGAACAAAGTAAAAAAAAAATACATGTAAGCATGCCACGTCAGCATCTATTTAACGGTGTTAAAAAAGTTAACGGCGGGTCCATTAAAAAAAATTCGGATGAAAGTTGGGACTGGTGGAAATGATTTTTAAACGTGGGATTATTGCCGGCCAATAGGTAAAAGTTGGGATTATTTAATTCCAATTTTCCTATTAAATATTAATACAAGTAATAAGTTAATATATTATGTCACATCATAATATATGCACAACGGTCGCCACGACCGTGTGATGATCGTTATGACCGTGGGCCCATGCTTCATTATAAATATATTATGAATACATTATATGTAATAACCAAAATACTTTTTGTGTGTTGTTTGCTGATTTGAATAGAAAATGGAGTTTAATTATATTGTTGTTTGTTTTGATGGGATTTGGAAGAAAGAAATTGTGCACTTGAGTATGTTCTTTTTGATTGTTTTTGACGTGCGATAATGGTACTGTGACAACTCGTACTTTCCACGTATATATTAATATTATAATTATGTGCAATTAACTGTGATTCTATGTGCATTAGGCTAATTTGTCTAAATTAGATGACTTTAAGTGCAAACATAGACAATCTAGGTCCGACAACCATTACCCGTAATGGAAATCAATCAAAGTTCCGCAACTATTCGAAATGGAACTTCAATAACAAGAAAATTTCATAAATATTAATTTGTGGAACTTTAAATATAAAAAGAACATTTTATATTTTTCTAACGATTACGTAATGCCAAACGTATTTCATCGGAACGTTTATTCAAACGACAATTCGAGACAAACAATTATTAGTTTTATTCCTAAAACTATTCTCCTCTAAAATAAAACATCAAACAAATCAAGACTTGTGACATTTCCAATTAAACCCGATGCTTATTTATTCTATCGATTTATATGAATATATAAATCATTCGAGATCGAGCCAAAAACCGACTATCTAACCGTTTATCGTTTCGACCCAAACAAAGTGTCGTTGGACTCGTTGGTTCGACCCGGACTCAACCCGACCCGACCAGAGACCCGGTTCAGCCCATTTCTTTTTCTTTTTCTTTTCTCCTTTCCTCTCGGCCCAGCCCGGCCCGTTTCTTTTCCGGCCCGATAACCCAGCCGGCCCGGCCCACTTCTCTTTCTCTTTTCTTTCCGGTTCAGGCCTAAGCCCATTTCTCCTTCTCTTTCCGGTTTGGGCCACCGGCCCGCCTTTCTCCTCTTTCTTTTGTTCCCGGGTTCGAGCCTACGGCCCCCCCTTCTTTCCCCTTTTCCTTCCGGTTTTCTTTCCTTCTCCTCCCATTCGGTTCTAACCGAATTCCCTCAACCAAACTAACCATTTCCCTTAAACCCTTGTTAGCTTGTGTTTCCAATGAACACATGTTTAAAATACTTTGTCACCTTAATATTGAACAAAATGGTTGGCCAAGTACTTAACAAACACAAGATCAATTGGGTAAACCCATTAACCACTTACACTAGAGACCAACTTGTCCACCTAGCCACCTTGTTGTCCCTTGTCCCTCATTCCTTGTAACCGGTTCCTAGACACCTCCACACACACCATTTGATTCAAATTCCAAACACACAAACACAAGAGAACTCACTTGGATCAAGCCTTGGTTCATTGCCCCTTCTTTATTTCTTGTTTATGGCTCACACCAACCAACCGAACCTCCTCTTGGTTCACCTTAGAACCGAGACCAAACACCACCACCTAACCATCTCTTATAATCACTTAACCTCTCATTTCTCACATAATCCTTTCAAGAACAAACACACACTTTTCTCTCAACTCTCTCTCTTCTCTCGGCTCTCCCTCAAACCGCCACCACCACCACTTTCCTCCATCAACCACCACTCAAATCAAGTTCCTAATCACTTCTTTGATCAAGGTATCAAAAACTCTTACTTCATCATTTTTCTTTCATTACTTCCTTTTAATCTTTCAAGAACAACAAAACTAACCTCTTGTTTCCTTGACAAAATCCATGATCTCTCTTTCATTCTTTCATCATCATCGTCCAAATCAAAGATCAAGGGTGGGTTAGAAGCTAAACTTGGAAGCTTATTCAACAACCCATCAAGTCCTTTACCGATCCGAAAAACTCTAAGTGAGGAAACTTACTTTCTTTGCTTATTTTTCTATAAATCTTCATATTTATATGTCACATGTCGTGTTCATGATAAGTCTTGATTTGGTTGTTGTACGAATTGCTAGCAAACATGTATGTTAGTATGGTTATGTGCTCGTGATGGAAACTAGTTCATATTAAATTTGATTATTTGACTAAAAATAAAACATAACTTGTATGTTTGTTAAATAGTGCCACTTTAGTGACCAAGTTTGGACAACTACTATTTCTTGTATGTTAAAAATAATTTGGAACACTTAACTTGGTGTAAAATATGTATACAAAATGTCAAAAATCGGATTTCATGAAAAATATATGTTTTGTAAAAAAAACTGATCAGAGATGACACACTTTCTGCGTGTCATAAAACTGCTGTCACCTGGAAAACACATGAAGTATGGACACCGATCAGAGATGACACACATATTTTGCGTGTCATAAAACTGCTGTCATTTTGAAAAATATACATTTTTCCAATCTTTCAAACACTTATAGTTTTGACTCCAAAACCCAAACTAAAGTTATTAAAGGATGATTTTGAGTCATAAAAGTGTTTAACAAAGATCTAACCATGAAACTCTAAAGAAATGTAAACATGGAATTTTTATGATAAAAATACCATTTATTTTCATGAGAAATTAAGCATAAAACCTTGTGATAAACTTGTGACCACTTAGGACTTGTGATGTATTAGTAGGGATGCCAAAGATGCTTACCAAACATACAAAATGATTGAGAAGTTAAACACTTGAAAACAAAACGATTAAATATCGTAACTACGACTTTTCAGTAAAAATTATAACATATTTTTGGTTAAGAATCGAATCTGGTCCAGAATATGAAACATGATTATTTTGACATATAAAAAATGGTTTATAAAGTTCAAAATTGGAAAAACATGTTTTATAAGCAAAACGGACAAAAACTATAACTTTCGGAAACTCGAAGGCATCGAATTTTACAAGTTAAACTTCCACCGATTAAATTGGCAACTTAGAACCCTAATACACATTAGAACAAGTCTACTAACAAATCCTAAGTGTTAAGAAAACTTAAAACGTCACAAAACCAGTCAAATCGGTCAAACCGGTGAAACAGATAACTACCGGACGAACCAAAACTTGGTTCTACCAAAATATAACTTCATATATTTTTGGAAACGTTTCTTCATACAAATAGACATATTTTCAAATATCGAAATCTTTTCGTAAGACGCGACTTCTACCGTGTATTGACGCGTGGTATAATACGCGCGTTCGAACATTAATAAATGAAAGATTTTATTTATTAATCGAAAGGGTCCAAAACCTTACAAATATTTAATAAATTAAATATTTATAATTCTCCTAACGTTTAAAGAAAAATAATCCATATTATTCAATATTTATTTTTTCAAACGCGAAAATCTAATTATTATTTATTTTTTCAAATAGGTAATAAATTCCACTAGCTTCAATATTATTTATTAGCCAATAAATAATGTCTTAGGATTTCCGTCACTGTCATCGGGTAACAACAGTCGAGACTTAACCCTGAACATTGAGTGACGTATTCACTAACTCAAGATAGCCAAACCCTAATACGTCATAATATTACTTTGTAGACGTTTGCTAGGCTAAGTTCAACCAATCATATCTGTCATCCATCTTCAATCATGTGAGTCTTCACGGCCCCTTTTACATTTCTGTTTTCTAACCTGGGGGATAATTCAATGATTACTTTTCAATTTCATTTTGTCAGATATTATGATAACTGTAAAAAGTATTGATTGCATGTTCTTTTCATATCCCCAAACTGTATATTCATGTTGATTCATGTTATATGCCTAAGTCCCACTATTAATTGAGTTCAATTAGTTCATTCGAAACGATAGCTTGTGAGTAGATCTATTTGGGTTGACGACCCTGCCCTGACGTGGTCGCTCCAGTCATGACTCCACGGTTATAGTCAAGGGGTACATTTGTTATTCTGGTCATTCGGTGTTCTTGGGGAAGGATACCAGGGGTGGGTAAACAGTTAGTTTTGAATTCAAGGTTCATGATTAATCTTTACAACAACAGTGTCAAATAAACTAATATTCTGACAGACTAAACATTTTATAGTGTCATAAAACCTGTGAACTCACCAACAATTCTGTTGACTTTTTAAATTCTTGAATTCTCAGGTGATTAGAGACTGCAACTCCATGTTTTTCTGTTTCGATCCTGCTTGTCATATCATGGTCTGCCTGCCATGTGTTCATGCATTTCATTTTGGAGATTTAGACGCATTACGCCTTAGGGTAGTTATGTTTATAAATCTCATGACTATATCTTTTGGAAAACTTATCATGTAACCACTACTTTAATTCCGCTGCTACGGTTTTAGATGTTTAATTAAATGTTTGAAACTTATATTTTCAAAAGACAAATGGTTAAATTAAATGTTCATTAGACGTCATCATTCATAACCATGACCATGATGCCAAATCAGTCACATGCCCACATTCAGTCATTTTCTCGGGGTGTGACAGGTACACTCAAACATAAGTTCTTTTAACTTAAATCTTCTATTTCCAATCGTTTTCGTCTTTTGAACATTTCACTACTATCTTATAAAATGTCGACATATTCTTTTCATGTTGATATTTTCGATGATAATGATATTTCAATCTTTTTAAAGATTGTTGAACGAAATAAAAAAGAACAAATTTACTTGTATGTTGTTGAAAGTTCTAATTCTGGCTCTGGTAAACCTAAACCAGTTTCTTCGCATGGCTTGAATACTAAAAAGAAACTTTTTGTCCCTGATTTAAAAATGCAAAACAACAATTACACTTTTGATACGAATTATGATTTTGAGACTAAAAATTCTAACACTTACCCAAGTCATGAAATTGATGATTCAGAGCATGTTCCTGATATATTCAACAACCAAGTCAATACTAATTCTACATCTTCATCTTCCCATCCTTTTGTTAAGAGAGTTTCAAAGATAAAGAGGAATTGAAATTGGAGCTTTCGCTGCTATCTATGAATAATTATTTTGAACTCAAAATGGAAAGATCTAGTAAAAATAGATTTGTTGCTACTTGTGCATCGGAGGGTTGTCAGACGATTAAGAGAAACTGCTTATAAGGGTAGCCCGGCGTTTCATGTTAACCATTTCAACAACACCCATACATGTTCTAACACTCAAATTTATCCGAGTAATCGTTACGCCAATAAAAAGGCATTGGGTCACATCATTAAAGAGCAGATAAAGAATTGCAGTCATATGTATCGTGGTCGTGAAATTGTTACGGACACCAATGAAAGATTCAAGATAAATATATCTTACAAACAAGGTATGCGTGGTAAAAATTATGCACTAGAGCTTATCGTCGGATGCCCCATGGAGTCGTTGTGTAAACTACCTTTATATTTTTATAATTTGGAGAAACTCAATCCAGTGACTGTAACTCATATCCGGCGGGGCAGAACGGGCTTAATCGTTTTGAAATGTGTTTGGGTGCGATTGGGGCTGCTGTAAGTAATTCAAATTATTTATTATGTAATTTATAATTTATAATTTATTATGTAATTTAATTTTAATTTTTTAGATAAGAAGTTTCACCCAATATATAGGATCAATAATAATTATTGACGGGGCACATCTTAAGGGGTAATTAAAATGTACAATGTTTATAGTAGATGGGATGGATGGAAATAATTAATTTTTACCAATCACGTATGGCTTTGGAAAGAGTGAAAGCGGTGAATGTTGGACGTGGTTTCAATCTAAACTTAACGGGTTTGTTGAAGATAATGAGGGTCTTGCATTTATTTCAGATAGAGGCACCTCTATTGACCTGGCTTTAAGAACAGTTTATCCACTAGCTTATCATGGTCTTTGTTGTCGTCACCTTTTAGAAAATTTACCCTTGAAGGGTAAAGTTCAAGAAACCTAATGGTGGCAAACCTGTAAAGCATGGACCCAACTCGAGTTCAATATTTGTTTCGAGGCTCTTTGCGAGGGTCGACCCAAGGTTCACAAAATGCTTACCAGAGTTGGATTCGCTAAATGGGCAAGAGCATACTCTCCGATCAACAGATATAATATGATGACATCAAATAGTGCTGAGAGTATGAACGCTTTATCAGTGCCCGCTAGAAAATTACCGATCACTAAACATATTGATTTCTTTATTGAGAGCGTTCAAAAATGGTACTATGAAAGGCACCAGCTTGGAGGTATCATCCATTTAATAATTTATTTTATTACTATAAAATAAATGTTCATTGTTAATTACATATTTGGTAACACATTATGTTTAATTGATTTATCAGAAAAAAATACACATGTTCTTACCAAATCGGCGGATATCATAGTTTCGAGAAGAATTGTGAAAAGCAGAACACTTACTATTATGGGCATCAATGATCACCAATACATTGTTGATGACAAGTCCCAACACTGTCGATTTGATCTACATCAACGATCATGTTGTTGTCGTAAATGACAACTATCTGGTTTTCCATGCACTCACGTCATTGCTGTAACGAGATTTTTAAAACAAACGGATTGTTGTAAGTGGGCGTTAAACTATTTTAGAAATGACGGTCATATTACGATGTTTATGAGTTCAGAAATTTCTTAAGTGAGATTTCAACTTCTCATGGTAATTATATAGGAAAATCTTATGAAAGTTGAGGACCTCAGATAATGTCGTACGGTCGGCGACGACCGTTGAAACGATCGTGGAGACCATGTACGGAGAACGAGGAGTGCTGAAATCGATTGATATGATGTCCGAAAAGTCTTAACGGTCATGACGACTGTACAGTGGGTCGTGGAGAACGTGACGACCATGCAAAGCAAAATAAAGGAAATAAAATAAAGTTAAATTACATTACATTAAAATAATAACACCTTACAACACATCACAAAAATAAAATACAAACCACTAATAATAGTTACTACAAAATGTTAATTAAACTAAAATTACACCTAACAACAGCTTAAATACTAAGAAAAATAAAATTACAACGTCCAAGTTGGATGATCTTTCAATTCGACTTATGCTAAAATGATTGTCCTCTCCCGACATCTGTTACATTTTGCGCATTGCATAGAGTTCATTAGCCATAAAACATCTGTATATTAGACAAACTTCTTGTAGATTGACTTCATCCCACACCATGGATTTATTTTGAACTATCCTTCGTAATAACATACAAATTAACACTCTAGAGTCGGAACCTATATGACCTCCATTATGAGGCCACGCAGTGTCCCCAGAGAATGGTATTCAAAGTGCTACCAGTATGATACGATCAAGAAACCTTAAATAAAAAATCTCAAATTCGCTGACAATTCCGAAAATAATATTATGAATGGACTTTAAATTGTCGCGAGTACTTGGAGAGCAATCATATGTGTGAAATGCATAAATTTTGAATGTATACATACAAATCTTTAAAAGAAACCAGTTTTGACAATCATCAGATATTAGTAAATGAACCTGAAAATAAAAACATAATTATTTTAGTTGTTAAGAAATAAGATTATCAACCTCCAACAAAGAGCTAGGAATATAAGTCATTTGTACCATCGCAATATTCATTTGCATCGCGTGATCCTTCAAATATTAGTTTGAAAAAATAAGAGGGCAAAATTGTCCAACGGTCTGAACCTTTAGGTAATTCATTCGTTGTTAGTATATACTACAAGAAAAGTGATCATTAGGGACTGAATATTCAGTCCTTGATACCAAGTATCTGAGACTGATAGATCAGTTCCTAATGATATCAAAGACTAATACGTTTGTGACCTGTGATAGTGACTGGTAATTAGTCTCTAATAATTTGACTGATTATTGAAGACAAAATTTTAGTCACAAATGTCCATTTAAAATTGAAATACTTTGGAGGGGGAAAGTTTAGTTACTAAATTTCAATCCCAAATAAGGGCTCTATTTAAAGGAGAATAGCATAATTGTATGAGTAACTGATATTCAGTCCCTGATAAACAAAGGACATATTAGGGAGTAACTTTCAGTTGTTAAGAATATTAAACCATGTCAAATTAGGTACTGATAATCAGTTCTAAATGTATTTTATGTAATTAAGGATATAGTGACTGATTAATAGTGTCTAATTATCTGAATGAAATTATGACAATTTATGAATTGTGACGAAGATTAAAAGTCAGTATTAAAAATCTTATAAATGACCTTATCTGACACTGATATTCGATCACCAAAGAGTTTTGGTATATAAGAAAACAAGGGGCTGATATTCAATCTTCAAACAGAAATCCTCCATCTTCATGAAAGGTACTCTACCCCGATCTTCATGAAAATAACATGACCAAAATCTTCAATCACAGAAATTCCCCCTCAATGATAAGTCCATCCCAATGTATGAGCAGTCAAAGGATATTACGTCGATTTACAACTCAAGAAAATATTAGGCATATGACAGAGAGATCCAATCCATAACTAAAATCTTTAAACACACCAGCCCACACGAACATCAGAATACACCACATCTTCATGAAGACTAGAAAATTACTGTCACTCAATACCCCTGAACTGATTGCTTTTCCATTGAATATTCACTTTTTTCAAACATAAAATTTGATCAAAGTTGTTTTAGGGCCCTCATTTCCCCCTGAACAAGTGAATTATTCAATCTTCTTGACAGATTTCACTGGTATCAGCATCTTGGAAATTCACTATTTCGTATGCCCCCGAAAACAGCGAACAATTATCCAAAATCTGAATCAATTCAATTGGTAGCAAAATCGTTAAGGAATCAACAATTTTTAATCTTTAATTATGGTAAAAATATAATTCTTCGAGAATCGTCTCGTAGTAATCACATCCTAGTTTTTTAATAAATTCTCCTCATCAAAAACCATGATTACCCCATAATCATATCTCTGAAATTCGACACTTAATTCATGAACATCACCGAAATATGGAATTAAAAACTTTTATAGCAAAAAGCCCTGGTCTTAACAATGGATTTTGGGGGTCAAAACGAAGTCTAATGGCCTTTAGGCCATTCAAAGTGTAGATCTCGTCGAGAGCTTCGTTTTGGCTGGTAATAGACCCTGTAACTCTAACCGTAGCTCAAGTTACACCAGTTTTACTGAAACCGATCAAGAAAACAGTTTTTCTGCTGGAAACAATACTACCCATAGTTACCGAATCAAGGGTAATTCAATAACTGCTTTGAACTTTTAAATTCTAAATATATTTCATCTAGGTAGTAATTGTTTTGGCTAAAAATTACTTAAGTTAAATTAGCAAAGTTTGAACCAAATTTTGAATGTGAGGTTAGGTGTCTAATATTCAGATGTGAAAATAGCTTGAAATAATCCTGGGACAATTACAGAATTCCAGGGACAAATCACTAGAATCCTGGGTAAAAACTTAGGTTTGTTTATGAAATCAGTTGAGAAACTTAGCAACACAAACGAATGCTCAAAAGTAGACAAGAACACCGAGATTTGACTAGGGAAAAGCCCTTAGCCCTTAGATGTCTCTAAGGCGCCGCCGGCATAAAAACCCCGGGTAGCGATAACACACGCTACCAATTTATTGATCACCGAAAAGTATTGTTTACAATGAGTTTGCAGAGAATTTAGTACGAGAATACAATGAGTAAAGCTCGAATGAGCTGAAAAAGAAAGACTAAGTGTCCTATTTATATGCTAGGTCTTCAACCGTTTCTCCGATATTCCAGGGATCCTCTCTTCAACGTCTTTTTCCGTTATTTGACCGAGTTTCCAGCTAACAACCTTTGACCACGTGTTAAATAAGTCTTCTCCTTGCTTCAGGTGACCGTTAGAAGACTTTGTCAACCTATTCTTGATCAAATAAAGACAACGAAGCAATTAGTAACAATGCCCTAGCATGCAGGGTCATTTCCACATGCTGGGTCATTATAGCAACAAGGGTAATCCTGGATTAAATGATATAATATGCAAAATAAAGTAAAGGTGAACTTCCCTATCTGGTGTTAACATCCTGGGTCGTCGAACATTGCCTGCATCCAGGGTCATGTAATCCTGGGTCATAATTGTCCCTTATCTGCGCGTGTACCCTGGATTTACAGCCGAGTATTTTTAGGGTGTAACAATTGCCCCCAAAATTCGCAGCTAGTGGATAAGAATTCACAGCTGTGAATTTTCAAATTCTCGATGACTCATCGACCCTAGGTTCATCTCATCCGTTAAATTAGGAGCAGGCTCCCCACGATCTTCGTCCACTTACCCTCAACTCTGTAACTTCCGCTCCATTAAATACCCCCATCTCTCTTTACCTTTCACTTACCGAGTAAACTTTTCGAGAGCAGAGCGGCAATTTCGATTCTTCCAGCCTTCGCTAATTTCTGATCAGGTAACCCTCTTCTCAATTTCTACTTCTATCTTTCCATCACGATGACCCGCAAGAAGATTCGAGCGGAAACTGTCGCTAAAAAGGCCGGGATCGAAGATTTCTTTGATCAGAAGTATTTGCAGTCACCGGAAACGGAGACCTGCAACTTCTCCGACGCCGACATTGCCTGCTTGTCGGCGTCCGGTCTTCTTCCCGAAGGAGCTGAGATTAGACCCTTCGATGGAAGACTCAGGTCGGATTTCTGTTCCGCAACCTGGGTCTGCTTTCCTTTCACCCCTTTTTCTATCGGTCTCTCCTACCCCTTCTCCGGACTGGTTGCTGATTTCTTCAAGACCACCGGTCTCTCATACGCTCAGACTCTCCCCTTTGCATGGAGGGTGTTGGGTACCATCGATCGCCTGAACAGAGAGTTTGATTCTTTGGTCGGGTTGCCTGAACTGTCCTTGGGCTACGAGCTGAAATCCCATGGCAACAACCGTTACCTGTTCAAAGCTTTGAACAAAGGTACGCAGATGGTCCCCAGGGCTTCTTACCATGAAGAGTGGAAGGGCAAATTTTTCTTTGTAAGGCGGTCAACCATCCCAGGCGGAATGGATCTTCCTCTTAGGTGGAAAGTAGAGGGTAGGCCTTTACCTGCACTAGGAATTAGGTTTACAGGTTATGATATATGTTTTAATCGAATACTGACCTTGGATTCCTTTGTTTTGCAGTGCCTAGCCTGAGCTCCATCGGACCAGTAACTTCAAGCACATTCGAGAAGTTTGAGGCGTTCCTGACCATTGCTGAAGAGGATCGTGAATTCAAGGCCGACCTTGATCAAGCCGCTTCTTCCTGCTCCCATAGTATGTCTAGCTGTAAGTATCCTGGTTCCTTGCTCTTATTACCCTGGATTTTCCCTGAGTTCTGCTAATTCTGTGCTTTCTTTGCCTTTCAGCCGCTGCTGCTTCTGTGAACATCGAGGACGTCGATCTGGATGCCTACCTGCTGGGAGACGATGATCTCCAGATCTTGGCTCCGGTGAAATCTGAGCCTCCTTCAGCTCCCAAAGCTCCAGTTTCCAGGGCTTCGGGCACCAAACGCAAGACCAGGGCTACAAGCTCTGGCCAATCAATTCAGTCCCTGGAAAACATGGACGCTGCTGGGCTCTGTTCCTATGCTGAGGCTTCTTCGCGCCAAGTAAGTAATTCCTGGATACCCCTGAATTTTTTCTGCATAGTTAGTCCATTCAGGGTTCAATATATTTATTAACTTACTTTTTGTGCAGATTGCTGGGCGCTTCTTCGAGTTGGTCCAGGCTGCTGAGAGGCAAGCCCAGGAGGCCGAGTCCTTGGTTAAGAAGGAAATTACCACCTTGAAGAAGGAGCTGGGCATGGCGAGGACCGTTGCCGACAAGAACCTGGGGCTGGTGCAGGAGCTGGAGAGGAGGGCTGTCCAGGTGCGGGCTGATCATGATGCTGCCTTGGAGGCGAAAGACAAGGAGGGCAAGAGGATTGCTCTTGTCTCCCTCCTTCAGTGCAGGCTCAAGATGGCCAAGGAGGCTAAGGACCTGGGGTTTGTGAACCCCAAATGGGATGTGACTGATTGGGTCAACAAACTGCGCAACCTGGGCGCTGCCATCCCTGCTGGGTGTGACCCTGGCCCCGGATCCAACAAAAGCACCCCCTCCAAGGGTTCTGGTGGTCATGCCATGGACATCGACCAGCCCAAGGGAGGAGAGAAGCCGGCACAGGACCCCAAGGCAGCGGAGAAGGCAGCGGAGGAGGCGACGGAGGATGTGACCCAGGGTGATGCTTGAAGGTCCCTGGGTCGTTAGCTTGCTTGTTTGTTTGTTTGTTTGTTTGAAAACAATTTTAATTTTCATGTTTGTGATGGTATACCGGTTGATGTTTCCCGGTTTCTTTTGTTAAAACAATGATCCACCCCTGGATGTGATATCCAGGGTCTTTTGACATGTCCCAGCCTGGGATGTCCGGAGCTTTTCCGGGCCCAGGTTGGGTTTTATATATATAACTGCTTTAATTATATACCTGTGTTTGACACCTTTGAATGATGTTTGCAATGTATGAAACGGTTCTAGGGTTTACCTTAGCAATCCTGGGTTGCCCCCAGAATCTTAGGATTCCTCGTAGCTTTAGGAGACTTGTGAATGCTTCCTGTAATAGGAACATATCGATTAGAATTAACTAGACAAGGAGTTAATTTTCTTAAGCTTTGCCCGTCATAACCCTGGATTAAATCAATAATCCTGGGTCACTAGGTAATCTTCGAATTGTTTCTGGGGTCATGCCCGATAATAATTTTAATGTTATTTCTGGGGTCAAGCCCTGTGCCGTACTGGCGAACTGGGGTCAAGCCCGGTGCCGTACTGGCGAACTGGGGTCAAGCCCGGTGCCGTACTGGCGAAATCTAGGGACCACCTCATGCCGTACCGGCGAACTAGGGTATTGCCTCGGATGTCTTAAGTTGGTACGTTAGCACCAATCCGTCTTGAAAACGCGTTAATCGTTTTAAACCTTGAGAGATCCGCATATGTCCCTGGATTGCAAGGTTGCCACCAATGCTATTAACACGGATGATCTCACAATCCCAGGGTTTCATACTTGGATCAACGTGCGTCTCGGGCGAGGCAAATATTGCCAACGTGCGTCTCGGGCGAGGCGTGAAAGCCTATATTCGTATGAAGGACGTATAATCCTTAAACCTTAGGAATGGGTTTAAAATTCACCCATACGGAAGAGAGATGGCCAATCTCAATACTTAGGAGAAACACGTTTGTTGCATTTGACTTGGAATACCTTGAGTATACTTTGCTCTACATACCTTGAATCTCCCGCCATTCTCCGTCTTGAGTACCCTGAATCCTGGGACACCCTGGATCTTAGGGGCTTCGTCTTGCAAAACATAGGTCTTAGTAACTTCAAAATAACAAATTTAAAGACGAAACGTAACATGTAACTAATATCAGTAAATAAACAACGAAAACAAAACATATAAGGAAATAAGTAAATTTAATTGAGAAGAACTGACCTGAATTTCCACTGTGAAATTTCAAAACAAAACACATACCTGAGTAACCGAATCCTGGGACAGAAGGTCTTACATGAAATATGCTTTGAGGTGTATCGCATTCCAAGGTCTTGGCAATAGGTCTCCTTCCATATTAGCTAACCAATATGCCCCCTTGCCAGCCTCAGAATCAATCAAATAAGGACCTTCCCACTTAGGAGCTAACTTTCCGTCCCCTGGATTTGTCGTATTCTGAAACGCCTTTCTCAGGACCAGATCTCCTACCTTGAATCTTCTGATCCTTACATGCTTGTTATAGGTCTTCGAAATTCTTTGCTGATATGCTGCCATTCTCCAAGCTGCTTGATTTCTCATTTCATCCAGAGTATCTAGGTCTTCAACCAGGGACTGATTATTCAAATCCTGGGTCTGACCACTGACCCTGAATGTTGGGATCACCATTTCCGTTGGGATGACTGCTTCCGTACCAAATACCAGGGAATACGGGGTCTGACCCGTGGCGTTCTTGGAGGTAGTCCTATCTGCCCACAATGCTAAGGGTAACTCCTCTGCCCATCTTCCCTTCTTCTCCTTCAGTCTCTTCTTCAGGTTGTTTATGATGATCTTGTTGCTTGACTCAGCTTGACCATTGGCTTGAGGGTGTACTGGAGTTGACGTTATCATCTTGATACCCCAGGATTCACAGAATCCTGTGGTCCTACTTCCAATAAATTGAGAGCCATTATCACAGACAATCTCAGATGGCACTCCAAACCTTGTCAATATGTTTCTTTTAATGAAGGATATGACCTCTTTTTCCCTGACTTGGACGTACGCTTCGGCTTCAATCCATTTTGAGAAATAATCCGTCATTGCTAACATGAATACCTTTCCTCCAGGGGCTTTGGGTAGCTTACCAACGATGTCCATCCCCCATTTCATGAAGGGCCAAGATGCTGGAATTGGGTATAGAGGCTCTGCAGGCTGGTGAGGCACATTGGCGTGTCTTTGACATGCGTCGCATTTCTGAGAAAAATCCAGGGCATCTTTTCTCATTGTCGGCCAATAATACCCTGTTCTTAGGATCTTGGACATCAGGGACCTGCCCCCTGTATGGTTTCCACAGTCACCTCCATGGATGTCTTTAAGCACTTCCTGGGCCTCGTCCTTCTCTAAGCATCTTAAATACGTACCTGCAAAAGATTTTTTATATAGTATATCTTTGATGATTACATACCTGGCTATTCTTATCCTGAATGCACGGGCGTCTTTCTCGGTTTCTGGTATGGTACCATCCTGCAAATATTGAATAATCGGCCTAGTCCAGGACTCCTTAGTAGAATCCTGGGTACTGGACACCAGGGTCTCACCTGCTATGTCAGAATCCTTGGGATCCATACCTTGGTCTATGGCCGGTGTTAGTATGTGAATTATAGGAATATGAGTATCTTCAAGTGCTTTGAATGCTGAACCTAAGTTTGCTAGTGCATCTGCTTCAGCATTCTCTTCCCTTGGAACTTGTTGAATATTAAAATTTTGAAAATCCTGGGACATTCGTTTTACCACTTCCAAGTACTTGACTAATTTCTCTCCCTTAGCTGCATAAGAACCATTAAAATGGTTAGCTAAAAGAAGAGAGTCTACATATACCTGAATGTGTTGAATTCCCAGGTGTAATGCTAGGTGTAACCCAGCAATCAGGGCTTCATATTCAGCTTCATTGTTAGTTGCCTGAAATCCGCATCTAACAGCCTGGGGTATCATGTCCCCCTGTGGCGATTTCAGTACTATTCCAAGGCCTGTTCCCCTGATATTTGATGCTCCATCAGTGAACAAGGTCCAGCACCCTGAAATTTCCTCTTGTTGAAGCTGCTGCAATTCATGGTCTGCTTCTTGTTGTATGTCGGTACTGAAATCAGCCACAAAATCAGCTAGAGCCTGAGATTTTATAGCTGTTCTAGCTTCGTAGATCAGATCATATGCGCTGAGCTTCACCGACCACTTAGCCATTCGACCTGACATTTCTGGTTTTCGCAAAACAGACTTTATAGGATAGTTAGTTCTAACGTGAATTGTATGAATTTCGAAATAATGTCTAAGTTTAGTGGATGCCATACATAGGGCTAATATAAGTTTTTCAAGGTGCGAGTACCTGGATTCAGCATCAAGCAAACTTTTACTTACATAATATATAGGGTGTTGCTGACCTTCTGCATCCTTGGTCAGGACTGCACTTACCGTGTTTCTAGACACCGCCAAATACAGGGACAGGGGTTCCCCTGGATTAGGCTTCACTAACAAGGGTGCCGTGGATAAGTATACCTTCAAATCCTGGAAAGCTTTCTCATGTTGCTCCTTCCATTCGAATTTCTTGTTTTTCCTCAGGATATCATAAAATTCCCTGCATCTTTCCGAGGATTTCGATATGAATCTGTTAAGGGCAGCGATTCTACCTGTAAGTCTTTGAACTTCCTTGGTGCTGGTTGGTGATTTCAGGTTGGTAATTGCCCTGATCTGTTCTGGACTTGCCTCAATTCCTCTTTTGGTCACCATGTATCCCAGGAATTTACCTGCTCCGACTCCAAAGTGGCATTTCTCCGGGTTCAGCTTCATGTTGTATTTATCCAAGATATCAAAGGAATCCCTGACATCTTGGACATGGTCATTAGTGACCCTGGATTTGACCACCATATCGTCGATATAGACCTCCATTGTGTCCCCCAGCTTCTCTTTGAACATCATGTTGACCAACCTCTGATATGTTGCCCCTGCATTTTTCAATCCAAAAGGCATAACTATGTAACAATATATACCTGTCGGTGTTATGAATGCTGTGTCTTCCTGATCCTGGGGTTCCATCTGAATTTGCTGAAATCCTGAAGTTGCATCCATGAAAGTCAGCATTTCATGGCCTGCCGTTGCATCAACCATGGAGTCTATGTGAGGTAGGGGGAATGGATCTTTTGGGCATGCACGGTTCAGGTCCGTGTAATCCACGCATACCCTCCATTTGCCATTCTTTTTTCCTACCACCACCACATTAGCCAGCCACCTGGGAAACTTGACCTCTCTTATCATCCCTGCTTTTAGTAATCTGTCCACTTCCTCTTGGATTATGACGTTCTTCTCTGGTGCAAACTTCCTTCTCTTTTGATGTATTGGCCTGAAAGAATTATCAATTCCAAGTTTATGTGTTATAATAGATTTGGAGATACCTGTCATATCATCGTGGGACCAGGCGAAGGTTGACATTCTGGTCCTGAGTAGATTCACTAATTGTTCCTCTATCGGCCCTGGAATATTCGTCCCAATATAGACCTTTTTCCCTGGATTTGAAGGGTCTAGTTCAACAGCTTTGACATCCTGCTCCCTCGCTTCCAAGGATTCCCGGGCCTTCTTCTTTAATTGCTATGCTTGCCTTGACTTGGAAGATGTCTTCATCGCCGTGGTGTAACATTCCTTAGCTTCTTGTTGATCACTGTTGATTGTGATCACACCCCAAGGTGTTGGTATCTTCACGCATTGATGATATGTTGAGGCTACAGCCCTGTTGTCGTGAATCCAGGGTCTACCCAGGATTACATTGTATCCTGATGGTGCGTCCATCACACAGAAGCGCTGGACCGAATTGAGTCCCTCTACATAGACTGGAAGCTTTACTTCTCCCAGAGTGTTCTTCGTCTCACCACTGAAACCCACAAGTACCGTGGATTTCGAGATGATCTCCGTGTGCGGGATTCCCATCTTGTTCAAGGCTTCTAACTGGATTATGTTTACCGAGCTTCCTCCATCAATCAGAATCCTTTTCACGACGATGTTGGCAATATGAAGAGTTATCACCAGCCCATCGTGATGAGGGTCTATGATGTTGTGTCTATCATCTTCTCCAAATGTAATTTCTTTGAGATCTGGCTGAATAGAGCTCTTCCTGGGTCTTCCGTCCCTGTCTGATTTTGATTCCTTGGCGTGTCTCTTCGCTGCAGAATAAGAAGTACCACAGATATCAGAACCACCAGAAATGAAATGGACTACCTTAGCATCCGGGGGTGGTGATGATGCTTTTTCGGGATGGTCATCGGAACGTCTTTGATCCTGGGACCTTGCATCATTGTCCCTGGATTTTGGATTCTGTTCCCTGGGTTTGTCCTTCTTCTTTCCCAATAGTTCCTTTAGATAGCCTTTGCTGAGTAGATAACCGATCTCTCTTCGCAGGGCCATACAATCTTCAGTTTGATGACCAAAGTCTTCGTGGTAGGCACACCATTTGGACTTGTCCTTCCACGTAGAGGGTTTATCGCTCTTTCTGGGCCATCTTGCTTTGTCGCCGAGATCCTGCATAGCATACATCACACCAGAAACATCAGTAGTAAAGCAGTAGTCATTAAAAGAAGGATATTCTTCATCGTCCTCATCCTGTTCCACATTGTTCACTCGGCGCTCATCAGGCCTTGAGTAAGGCTTTGATCTCTGTGACCTAGGATGTGTGGATTCTGATTTTCTGCTGGAACTGTTGGATCCTGGGGAGGACTCATTCTTTCCCAGGATTTTCCTATCTTCTTCCAATCTGATGAAGCGGAGAGCCCTGTGACGAACTTCATCCATCTTATGACATGGGTTCATGACTAGATCCTCGTAAAACAACGAGTCCTTGTTTAGTCCCATTTTAAAGGCTTGAACTGCAGTTGCCATATCCATGTTTGGGATTTCTAGAGCTTCTCTGCTGAATCTGCTGACGTAGTTCCTTAAGGTTTCACCTGCATTCTGGGTTACCCTATACAGATCACTTGTTAGTTTTTCGAAACTACGACTACAAGAAAATTGACTGTTAAATAAATTAACTAGTTGTGAAAATGAAGCAATAGAATAGGGAGGAATGTTTAGGAGCCATTTGAGAGCTGCCCCCGTTAAGGTGGACCCAAACCCCTTACATAGGCAGGCCTCCTTAATTTCAGGTGGCATGTGAATAATCTCCATTCTTTCGCGGTATTGCGCCACATGCTCTTCTGGGTCTGTGGTGCCGTCGTAAAGCTTCATACTGGGTGTTTGGAACCTTTTGGGAATTTCTACGTCACAGATTGGTGGAGCAAATCTAGACATCCTATGGCTTGAGGGCCCAACTTCAGGGATTGGCTGCACAACTCCTGGGACACTCGAGATCATTTGCTTGAGTTTTTGGATTTCTCGTTCCACAGATGGGCTTATTCCTGAATCCTGCACAGAATTGTTAGTATTGGAATAATGGGTGAAAGGTTGAGTAATGTTACCAACATTCTGGGGCATGTTTGTCCCAGGATTAGCGATCGGTTCTCTGATGGTAGTCATTCTGGATAAATCAGTATAGGCCATTTGAGCAGGGAAGGATGTTGATCTCCAGTTCAGTGGTGCAACAGCTTCATGTGCCCCGGAATTAGTTCCAGGGGTATCAAAATTCAGAATTCTGGGATCGAGTGGAGATGGCTGAGTCGTCGTGGCTCTGGGTAACCCTGATCTCAAGCTGGTCAATTGAGCCATGAATTCCTTGTTCACCTTCTGTTGGAGTTCCATGTGGCGCTCCAACCTACCGAAAGTGGCCAAGATATCAGTATCAGATATCAGGACAGGGTCTTCTGGGATATTTTCAGTTTCGATCACTTCATGGTTAACCACAGGTCCGTCACTGTGCGTAGCCGAGGTTGAAGCATTAAACCCTGGAGCCGATGAAGTGACTCCACTTGTTGAAATACTGGTCCTTGGACCTGGTTGGTTAACTCCAGTTGTTGAAGCAGTCACGGCGGAAACTGAGACATTCGAGGTGTTCATTTGTGTTGACATCTTTTGATAGATTTTGGCAAAAATCAAGTTTAGGACAAATCTGAAAAGAGTTTGACAAAAAATTGACACCAATTGCCCCACGGTGGGCGCCAAATTGTTTTGGCTAAAAATTACTTAAGTTAAATTAGCAAAGTTTGAACCAAATTTTGAATGTGAGGTTAGGTGTCTAATATTCAGATGTGAAAATAGCTTGAAATAATCCTGGGACAATTACAGAATTCCAGGGACAAATCACTAGAATCCTGGGTAAAAACTTAGGTTTGTTTATGAAATCAGTTGAGAAACTTAGCAACACAAACGAATGCTCAAAAGTAGACAAGAACACCGAGATTTGACTAGGGAAAAGCCCTTAGCCCTTAGATGTCTCTAAGGCGCCGCCGGCATAAAAACCCCGGGTAGCGATAACACACGCTACCAATTTATTGATCACCGAAAAGTATTGTTTACAATGAGTTTGCAGAGAATTTAGTACGAGAATACAATGAGTAAAGCTCGAATGAGCTGAAAAAGAAAGACTAAGTGTCCTATTTATATGCTAGGTCTTCAACCGTTTCTCCGATATTCCAGGGATCCTCTCTTCAACGTCTTTTTCCGTTATTTGACCGAGTTTCCAGCTAACAACCTTTGACCACGTGTTAAATAAGTCTTCTCCTTGCTTCAGGTGACCGTTAGAAGACTTTGTCAACCTATTCTTGATCAAATAAAGACAACGAAGCAATTAGTAACAATGCCCTAGCATGCAGGGTCATTTCCACATGCTGGGTCATTATAGCAACAAGGGTAATCCTGGATTAAATGATATAATATGCAAAATAAAGTAAAGGTGAACTTCCCTATCTGGTGTTAACATCCTGGGTCGTCGAACATTGCCTGCATCCAGGGTCATGTAATCCTGGGTCATAATTGTCCCTTATCTGCGCGTGTACCCTGGATTTACAGCCGAGTATTTTTAGGGTGTAACAGTAATGAACATCCTGAATCATACAAACGAATGATCGATGTCGATGGGAACGAGCCACCCAATGAAAATTAACTGCCGAATGAGGGAGCAAATGAACATAACTGGTGAATGAACTCATTCGGCGAATGAGATCATTCATTGTTGAACATTGTCATTCGCTGGTTGAAACTCATTCGGTGAAAATATTCTTTAAAGACTATCTGCCGAATGAACATTCCCTTCATTTGGCCGGATGAAGATTGTCTGCCAAATGAAACAGTTTTCTCATTCAGTGGCTCACCAAATGAGACATTTTGATGCCTAACTTTATCCAGATTCAGTATGTTGTCGAATTTCTTGCATCGTTCTATTATGTTTAACGTCCATAACCAAAAGAATGAGCCAGAAGCAACCAAGGGCTCTGATACCATTTGTAAAACCGTTATGAGGATCGTTTCTGGGTCATACACATAACATGTTGCGGACGGAGGTCTGTCGTATCACTAATGGAATCGAATGGTTGATACCGAAGGAGTTTACTTCGTTAAGCTCTGGGAGAGGTCGAGCATGACCTCCCTTCTCTAATAGATCAGAGACAAGAGACCCTCACCAAATCACTCCTCTCCCAGAATGAACGAACTTGACCAAATGAAGCTAATGAAGTTTATATATACTATAGCTTATTCGCCGAATAAACTAGGTGGTCATTCTCCCATACACCTAATGAACAATCAGCCTCTTCATTTGTTGTGTGCGGTCCTTCGTCTGTCTGTCTATTTCAACAGTAACAGCCACACCAGAAACTTTCATTAACACGGAGCTTCTGCATCGGATACAAATCTGGGACAACCTCGGACACTTCCATTCCCAGGACTGTTTGACCACCTCATCGAGCTTTGGACGCTCCATCCATGAGTTGAAAATACAAAAAAGAACAGGCCCAAAGTCAAGCTCAGAGGTGCATAAAATAATCAGACTGTGATCCGAGTACTCACGAGCCAACACAAGCGTAGAGAAACCCGACCATTGGACAAAAAAGTCCGGACAAACCAAGGCCGATCAATATGGCTAAGGATGGAACTAATAGGAGATAAGTAAGTAAAATATCTCTCCCCTCCCCCCCCCCCCCCCCCCTCCACCCCATTTTAACATTGTGTAAGCCTATTTGCGATATAAACGAATTGAAATCCATAGCTAGGGAAGGACAAAAAGTGGAACCAATTCGTTCTGAGGGATCCCTGACCATATTGAAATCCCCGAGGATAACCCATAAACCAACAACATGAGATTTGAGTTGTAAAAGATCAGCCATAACCCCCGTTTAGCCCCGCGAGGCTGTGGGCCATAGATGTTAACAATATTAATAAGGCAATTAAAACCAAGGAGCTTGCTTATGATTAGTAAAAAAATGACGAGAGTGGACAAAAGACACTTTAAAAAAAATTGAACAATCCCAAATGTAGAGCAACCCTCCATATCGGCGAATAACGTCCGTGGCTTCAAACTCAAAAGGGGAATTGTTCCATAGATTATTAACCCAGATCGTACTCAAATCCTCAACCAGGAATATGAGGTTCCGGAGCAGATGGGGCCCTATCCGCTTCCACATTCCCATGCACCTCCTCGTCTTCCCATTCCTCACTCCCTGTCCCACTATGGAAGCTGTCGAAAATGGGCCCACCTCCGGCGGGACCACGAATTCTTCTTCTGTAAAGGATGGGGTCCAATGATTCATTAACTTCTTCACCATCACCATGTATGTTTGGTCATTCCATTCTAGAGTTACAACCTTGTCAATGGTTTACGATAGAACCTATACTTTTCGACCGCTACAGTTCTCTGACATCCACGAAGAGTGCGAAGCCTAGATATTTTTTCCAAAGACTTCATCTATGGCGTTAAACGTGATATATATCATCTCTAATGTGCAATGGGACCCCCAAAATTTTTGGGTCCAATGATCCTAGATCTTTTCAAGACATAGAATCTCTGTTCCGGGGATCCATTGTCAAGTTTGCAGCCACCTTGACACCTATGATTTGGATCTCATTGATACGATATTATAAAGCCCGCACATCGTGAACATTCTTGAACCTTAGAAATCCAAAGTTTTCTTTATTGTATCGCTTCTTCTGTGAGATAAAAGAGTCGGACACACCGTTTTCTTCAAATTTAAAAAAGCATCCTGACTATTAAGGCATTTAAGATTTATAAGACTGTCTCAAGGGGTTCTCGCCGGTTGTCCATAGCCTATATGGCATCATCCGTCAGAGGAGGAGCGATGAAAGGTATCGCACGTTCATCATCCATCGGCTATCGCACATAGCTACGTACACACATCCTTCCTTTTCCCCTTTTTTTAAAATTTTTTTTTGCACTTACATTTAAATTTAAGTTGGTTGGGAAAGATGGATATTTTTAGCGTTAGGCTAAAAGCTGTTTGTGAAAATAATTGATAAAAAAAAAATTATATAACGTGCAGACTATTTGTGAGAAAAATTGACTGTTAGCATTGCCGGTAGTCTAATATTTCATTTCATTCTATTAAAAAAAATCCATAGTTATGAGTTTTATAAAACTCTAAACCCTTTAATGAATACAGTTCAATTAATATTGTTTGAATTTTTAATATCATAATAGTTATGATTATCTATATTATACTATAGTGTATATGAATAGTTCAAGATGTAGCTATATGTATGATAAATACCTTTTTTAAAATTATTTTACTTTTGTTTATAACAATTTTTTTTCTTTTCTTTACATTTAATGTAAAATATTATTAGTTTTTGTTTATTAAAACATTAAAATTTTACACGTTTATAAAATAGATCATGATAGTTTTTATTTTATTTTTAAATTGGTTTTCATGTTTTCGACCCTTTTTCATAATAAGAATGTATGCAGTTTTTAACATAATATGTTTTTTTACATTTCTCAACATAATTTTACAACATGGTTCTTGTTATGCAAATTCACTCGTATGAAGTGTAGATTATAAACCTAAGGTGAGATTATTGTAAGAAGTTTAGTTTAAATAAGAATGATAAAAAGAAGCATAGCCATTAAATCTACAATTAAATGAAGATCTATGACCCAAAATTTTTCTATGTATAATTAGAGAGAAAAGGTAAATAAAACAATAGATGAAAGGACATTTTTAATTTTTTTATCAAATTCCCTTATTTTTTAAACCTTCATAACTCTTAGATGTAACATTATTTTTTTTAAATTACACCATAAAAACGAGCGTTCTTTTATCTTTAAAACGCGTATAGTGTTGTTATATATAAAATTAATTTTTTTTACTCTTTCGATTGTATCAAAATGTTCAGATCATTATGTCATTGTATCAAAATGTTTAGATCATTGTGTCATATTGTGTCAAAAATGTTCAGATCATTGTGTCATATTGTGTCAAAATGTTCAGATCGTTGTGTCATATGATGTCAAAAACCGAAAGAGTATTTAATTTTATATATAGCAACACTATATATATTTTTAACACAATGACACAATAATCTGAACATTTTAACACAATGACACAATGATCCATGACAAAAATTTAAAACCCCAAGCAAACAAAACAAATGTACAAAACGAACGAAGAAACCACAAGAAAAAACAAGAGTTTAGTTCAAACAATATCAAACGTACATCGGTCATTAGAGCGTTCACATTCAATTCCCTATAATGGGTTTGTGTAAACTTTAAATTAAAACTTGTATAAATGTAGTTATTGAAAACTACATGAAACTTATACAGTATTGAAAATGGGTGAAGCTATGGAAATGTACGAAGATCCATCACATCTACCACCAAATGAATCATATTTTTTCTTACAACAAAAATGTTATAATTACATTTTTACTCTAAATCCCTAAGAAATGACTTTGTTCATATCCCAAATCTTACTGTCAATATGGCTTGAACCAACCAAAAAACTGTCAAAAATCAAATGGAACAGAAAATTAAAGGGCCAAAGTAGTAATTTTAACAAGCATGTGGCGGGAATTACTTCGATTTCTACAAACTACCAAACGGCATGAGAAAGAAATGCATATAGACGGAAATCACATTGTGATATCAATATATAAACTTAAACATGCAACCTTTAATCAACAATCAATTGTAATAAGAATATAAAAAGCGCGACATTTGATAAAAAAAATTTATTGTTTTTGTTTATTTAAATGCTCCTTAATTTCTGGAACCGGCTTGTTAGATGATTGAAAGCCATCATACTGCTCAAGAAACACAAAACATTACTATTTTAAGATAAATAAATAAATAAAATAGTTGAAGAAACTAAATAGTTACCCGGTTTGATTCTGGAACCTACGTCGGGTTAGAAGAAGAATCGTCAATAAAATCGTCACCGAAAATGAAGTCATAATAAGACATTTTAACTGCTAATATTTGTCTTTACAAGTTAGACATAAATGATACAACTAGAAATGATTCGCATTCATACGAATGAATAGTGCAAAAAAAAAACAATGAACACTCATCTATTTATAGACCTCAAAATGAGACATATATACCTAGATGGGGCATCTAACAAAATGACAAAAAAGAGTCAAAACGCGGCATCTAGGGCAAAGTGCGGCATTTCAAGGCATATTTCGTACAACCAGTCAACCAAACCAGTTAGCTTTAAGGTACGCGCGTGTCTGCAACTAAAACACCCCGTTTTCTCCTATATGCGGCGTTTTGGCATTTTGTCTTTTCTCAAAATGCCCCATTTAGTCATATATGCGGCATATTGAGTGGTGCAAATAGAAAATAGGTGGTACGGATAGTTGTTATATAAATATATCGATATATTATAGTGGTCATTATTGTAAATAGTTTCATGTGTCTCTAATTATAAATACCGTCGTGGTTTAATGAGAAAGGACAGTGAATTATAATGCCAATTATCTTCTAATATCAAGGCAACATCAACAATCCTACAAAAATATAATCAGAGTAACAACATTAACATCTTTCACATAGAAATAACTAAACTGACAAAAAAATAGGCAAACCAACATGTCATAATCTAGTGAAAAGAAAATAAAAAGGAATGTAACTTTAAATGATTCTAAAGTCTAATGTTTTATCACATGAAGAAAATAAATTAAAACTTGTACAAAATGTAGTTATTGAAAACTATATGAAACTTATACAATATTAAAAATGGGTGAATCTATGAAAATGTATGAATATCCATCACATCTACCACAAATGAATCACACTTTTTCTTACAACAGAAATGTTATAATTACATTTTTACTCTAAATTTTTAAGAAATGACTTTGTTCATATCCCAAATCTTACCGTCAATATGGCTTGAACCAACAAAATGTATTCAAGTAAGAAATGGAGCAATCGTAAAACCTTCCATAGCTAAGGAAAAGAAGAAGACGATGAAGAAGGAACATGGCGGTAAAACTCATAATTGAGGAGGAGAGGATTAAATAGGCTGAGAAGGATACGTGTAAAAGAAAATGAGGTGTATCTGCGAAAAGAAGCAATGTTTTAAAAACCGGTTTTGAAGTTGAACCAGAAAAGTTTTCGGGGTTGGTTCGAACGGTCGGACAGATGACCCGTTCAACCGGTTAGGGAATTTTAATATATATTTTATAAAAATGCTAATAAACTTGTACAGTCCAACAAAAATAATTAAAATACAAATTTAATCCACTAAATAATTATACTAAATAGATATCCCACAAGAAAATATAAGTTTTAAAGTTCACAAATAATAAAATACCGGCTAAACCGATTAAAACCTAAAAAACCGATCGGTTCAAATCTCATAAAAAACTATGAAAAAACCGGAAACCCCCCAAAAATCCGATTGAACCGGTTCAAACTAGTTTTTTAAACACTGCAAAGAAGACTCATACCATGCGTCCTAGAAAACTCGTCAGAAAAAAACGGTACGTTCAAAGGTAGGCTGGGTTCGAAACTGGGACCTACACTCTGCCCATGGCTTTAAACACTCAGCCTCATTGTACACCAAATAATAAGATATATAACCCGTACATAAACGTGGAAAAAAAGAAATAACAACTAAATAAAAGTCACGTGTGGGAAGATGGTGCCGATCCTCCCTGACCTCTTTGTCGTCAGTCTCAGATGTCTTAAATTTTTATGTGGATTGGAATGGTTCTAAGAAAGCCAAGAAAGTTTTGTTGATCGAATCCTGAAATCGTTAATATAAACAGATAATAATATGTAAAGATTACCTGTGGACAACCTGACTGCTGCTGATCTCAATCAGTTCACCACAGGTAATCTTTACATATTATTATCTGTTTATATTAACGATTTCAGGATTCGATCAACATGTGGTATCAGAGCATATGTTGCTCAATCGAATCATGTTTCTGAATTCGTTATAAACTCTAATTTTCGAAATCAGACAATGGGCTTTTCGATTCTGTCTCAAAATCGTGAAACCCTAATATGTTTTTTTTTAAGCACATAATGAAAATCGGTTTTATAACAAACCCAAAACTCTAATCAGATTTAGTTTTGGAAAACCACGTTAAAAACCCTAACTGATTTCGAGGGATTATACACTTTTCGATCAAGATACAAATTCTTGATCGAAAAGGTTACTTTTCGACCAGACGTTTTATTTTCCGATCGATACTGTGGCTTGGTCCCACTCCCTCGATCGGAAAATATGATTTTTTTTTTTGATCAAAAACCTACTTTCCGATCGACTTTTCGATCGGCTTAAGGTTCGCGATCGAAAAGTCTATTTTCGACTCTGCCTGATCGGAAAGTGTACTTTCCGATCAGCCTGTACTTTTCGAATCGACTTTTCGATCACTTAACACTTTCCGATCGATACTGTGGCTTGGTCCCGCTCCCTCGATCGGACCATGTGGCTTTTCGATCGACTTTTTGATCAGGCCATGTGGCTTTTCGATCGACTTTTCGATCGGACCATACAGCTTTTCGATCTACTTTTCGATCAGGCCATATGGTTTTTCGACCGACTTTTCGATCCGATCGAAAAGTCTACTTTTCGATCGAAAAGCTCACTTTTCGATCAGATACCCTTTTTCGATCGAAAAATCATACTTTTCGATCGGGTATAACTTTTCGATCAGACACTCCTTTTCCGATCGGATACCCCTTTTCGATCGAAAAGCATACTTTTCGATCAGGGTATACCTTTCCGATCGAAAACCCCTTTTCGATCGAAAAGCATACTTTTCAATCAGTTCACCACAGGTAATCTTTACATATTATTATCTGTTTATATTAACGATTTCAGGATTCGATCAACATGTGGTATCAGAGCATATGTTGCTCAATCGAATCATGTTTCTGAATTCGTTATAAACCCTAATTTTCGAAATCAGACAATGGGTTTTTCGATTCTGTCTAAAAAATCGTGAAACCCTAATATGTCCTTTTAAGCACATAATGAAAATTGGTTTTAAAAACAAACCCAAAACTTTAATCAGATTTCGTTTTGGAAAACCATGTTAAAAACCCTAACTGATTTCGAGGGATTATTGACTTTTCGATCAAGATACCAATTCTTGATCGAAAAGCTTACTTTTCGACCAGACAATTCACTTTCCGATCGAAATATGTGGCTTGGTTCCCTACTTTTCGATCGGACCATATGGCCCTTTTTCGATCGACTTTTCGATCAGGCCATATGGCTTTTCGACTTACTTTCCGATCGAAATATGCGGCTTGGTTCCCTACTTTTCGATCGGACCATGTGGCTTTTCGATCGACTTTTCGATCGGGCCATGTGGCTTTTCGATCGACTTTTCGATCGGACCATACGGCTTTTCGATCGGCTTTTCGATCAGGCCATATGGTTTTTCGACCGACTTTTCGATCCGATCGAAAAGTCTACTTTTCGATCGAAAAGCTCGCTTTTCGATCAGATACCCTTTTTCGATCGAAAATCATACTTTCCGATCGGGTATAACTTTTCGACCGGACACTCTTTTTTTTTGATCGGATACCCTTTTTCGATCGAAAAGTATACTTTTCGATCAGGGTACATCTTTCCGATCGAAAACCCCTTTTCGATCCGCGGTTGTTGACAGGGGGGTTTCTGCTAAAATTGGGGCTTCATATTACAATTTTGTTTTGTTTAAAACCTTAAAATTTTATGTTTTACAAAACCTAATAAAAATTTAGATTAGTTCCTTACCTCGTATTAGTCAAATGACAAGTAGTAATTCTGGCCAACGCTGTTTTGCTACCTTAATTAATGTCACTAATTATTTCTAATACCAGGCAATTTACTTTAAAACTAATCTATTCGCTTAAATTGATAACATCTTTAAAACCTCGATTCTGGCCAACGCTGATTCGTTGTTTTTGTAATGTTTATCGACTTAGAATTAAGCATTCGCCTTACGTATACAAGTGTTTCTCTTCTGGCCAACGCTGATGAGTTGCACATGTATTCAGCGAAACTTATTTGTACATAAAGCTTATGGTGTATCATTTCTGGCCAACGCTGATGTGATGCATCACTTTATGCACATACACTTATTTAGTTCATAATGCTTAGATCATAGGCAAGTAACCAACGCGAAAGCTGATTCATCTTAGTAGAACTTTTTATTCTGTCTATTAATTTTGGTGATTATTATAGACCTTATCACAACTTATCTGCTTCATTTCTATGGTCCTTACTTATGCCTGCTTATTATTATAATAATTACTAATGTCATATGCCTATAATTATTATACTATTATAATTATCCGATTATTCCCTATACCTCTCTTCGCTTAGTATCTTATTATTCTCTCTCTCTTGTCCACTCTAAGCCTCGGCTTTCGGAATAGAAACCCTGACTGGAACAAACTACGCTGCTTGGAAGGATTCTCTGAGTCTGGTTCTCGGCATTTTGGGCTTCGATCATGCACTCCTTAATGATGCTCCTGCTGACCTCACTACTTCGAGCACTCCTGAACAGAAGACTGCTCATGAAAAATGGGTCAAGTGCAACAAGATGTGCCTTTTGATCACGAAGAAGTCCATCGACATTGTCATCCGGGGGGCCATACCAGATTCTGACAATGCCAAGACCTACCTGGCGTCCGTGGAGGAGTACTACAAGGGAACATCTAAAGTGCATGCTGGCAACCTTATTCTCAAGTTGCTGACTACTAAATACGATGGAAAGGGCAGCATCCGTAAGCATCTAATGGTTATGAACGATGTCGCCAACAAACTTAAGGCCTTAGACATGCCGATCGGCGAGACGTTCCTGG
Organism: Deinandra increscens subsp. villosa; assembly: GCA_039602395.1. Taxonomy (NCBI): domain Eukaryota; kingdom Viridiplantae; phylum Streptophyta; class Magnoliopsida; order Asterales; family Asteraceae; genus Deinandra; species Deinandra increscens. The sequence goes on along the minus strand of JBCNJP010000024.1, from coordinate 47,962,625 downwards.
TTCACTTCATTATGACTTCTCTTCCTGCGTCTTTCGAAACTTTCAAGGTCAACTACAACGCTCAGAAGGATAAATGGAAGATGAGCGAGCTGATTGAAATGTGCGTGCAAGAGGAAGAGCGTCAGAAGCTTGACAAACCAGAAGTTGCTTACCTCGTGACTGCCAACTCCAACAACAAGAGGAAGGGCAAGGCTACTCAAAGGGAACATCCTAAGGTTCAGAAGAAGGATCAAGCTACATCATCTTCCGGTCCTAGCAATTCTAGCAAACCTTACTGCAAGTTCTGTCGCAAGCTTGGACATAAACAGAAGGACTGCAATCGTTTCAAGGATTGGCTGGCTAAGAAAGGTAATCATCTTAATATGATAACTGAGTCCTTTAATTTAAATGTTCCAACTAATTCATGGTGGTTTGATTCCGGTTCTATGGTCCATGTAACTAACTCTACTCAGGGCTTTCAAACAATCCAGATGCTGGAAAGAAACCAAAGAACGCTTAAGCTTGGGAATGGAAAAGATTTAGCCGTTAAAGCCGTGGGAACTTTACATCTTATTATGAAAACTGGTTTATGTATTAAACTTTATGATACCTTATATATTCCTGAGATTACTCGGAATCTTGTATCAGGACCAAAGTTAGACATGGACGGTTTTGATGTTTCTCATGGTCATGGCAAACTTACTATCTATTTTAATTCTCAAGTATTTGGTTCTGGTTATCTGGATGGTGGACTTTATCGATTAGAACTGGATGATGTTTTCTCTAATTCTTTGTTGTCTTATAATATTAATCAAACAACAACAAAAAGAAAACCTAAAAGAGACTTAGAAACTTCATCTATGTTATGGCATCAACGTTTAGGCCATATTTCGCGGGATCGCTTAGCGAAACTCGTGAAGGATGAAATTTTACCATCTCTTGACTTCACCGATTTTGGAACATGTGTCGATTGCATCAAAGGCAAAATGACATCCACTAATAAGAAAGGTGCCACTAGGAGTTCTAAATTATTAGAAATTATTCACACTGATATTAGTGGCCCCTACTCTACTGTTGGAATTACTGGACATAACTCTTTTATCACTTTCATAGATGATTATTCTCGTTATATGTACTTGTATCTCATTAAAGAAAAATCTGAATCACTAACAACTTTTAAAGACTATCAGACTGAAGTTGAAAAACAATGCGGTCTTCCAATAAAAGTTGTTAGATCGGACAGAGGAGGTGAGTATTATGGTAGACATACGGACTTAGGTCAGGCCCCTGGCCCATTTTATGAGTTTTGCAAAAGCCAGGGGATCGTGAACCAATACACCATGCCAGGTACTCCTCAACAGAATGGTGTTGCTGAAAGGAGAAACCGAACCCTTATGAACATGGTACGAAGTATGTTAGCCAACTCGGGCTTACCCTTATTTCTCTGGACCGAAGCCTTAAAAGCAGCCGTTTATATACTCAACAGAGTTCCGTCCAAATCTGTCCCTAAAACTCCTTTTGAACTCTGGACAGGACGGAAACCGAGTCTAAGACATATGAAAGTATGGGGCTGTCTTGCTGAGGCTAAACTCTATAATCCCTTCTTAAAGAAGCTTGATATGAAAACCGTAACCTGTAACTTCATCGGTTATCCCGAACATTCCAAAGGTCATCGGTTTTATTGTCCTTCCCATGTTACTCGTATCGTAGAAACCAGAAATGCCGTGTTCCTTGAAGATCATAACATCAGTGGGAGCAGTGAAAACTTTCTCGATGATCTGCGTGAAGTACAAGACGCGGGGGGAGGGACTCTTCGTTGCTTACCATTACTCCGATTACTCCTCTTGTACACGCCTCCGTTGCTGACACTGCACCCATTCAACCTCCCTCTCCAGTACATGACGACATTCCAAACGAACAACCACAAAATAATGCTGAACCCGCTGAACCAGTCGTTCCAACCAGAAAGTCAACAAGAGTTAGAAAGCCTACTAACTTTGACGACTATGTTACTTTCCTGGCTGAGCTTGAAACGGATGGTGGAAAGTTCATCGATCCAACCTCTTATAAAGAAGCCATGAACAGTGATCAGTCTTCTGAGTGGAATAAAGCTATGCTTGACGAGCTTGAATCCATGAAGAAAAATGACGTTTGGGATTTAGTTGAATTACCCGACGGTGTAAAACCGGTAGGATGCAAATGGGTCTTTAAAACTAAACTGGATCCTCAAGGAAACGTTGAGCGCTACAAAGCGCGATTGGTTGCAAAAGGCTACGCTCAAAAAGAGGGAATTGACTATCAAGAGACCTTTTCTCCTGTCTCTCGAAAAGATTCCTTAAGGATCGTGGCGGCCCTAGTAGCTCATTTCGATTTAGAGCTACATCAAATGGACGTCAAAACTGCTTTCTTGAACGGTGACTTGTATGAGGAAGTGTTCATGACGCAGCCTGATGGGTTTAAACCAGAAGGTCAAGAACATTTAGTCTGCAAGCTGAAGAAATCGATATACGGGCTAAAACAAGCATCGCGTCAGTGGTACTTAAAGTTTGATGAAGTCATGAAGAAACAAGGTTTCCTGAAGAATCAAGTGGACCAGTGCACCTTTCTTAAGATGAGTGGGAGCAACTTTACTATACTTGTCCTTTACGTAGATGACATTCTATTGGCAAGTAATAGTCTTGACATGTTGCATGAGTCAAAGCGGTTACTTTCGCTTAACTTTGACATGAAAGATCTCGGAGAAGCCTCTTATGTTATAGGCATCGAAATTCACCGAGATAGAGCCAAAGGGATCTTAGGCTTGTCCCAGAAGGCCTACATTGAGCGCGTCCTTGCTCGATATAACATGCAACATTGTAACCCCTCAAAAGCTCCTGTAGTTAAAGGAGACGTTTTCGGTTCGTTTCAATGTCCGAAAACAGATGAAGAAAAGGAGCAAATGAGAATGATACCTTATGCGTCTGTAGTCGGTAGTATTATGTATGCTCAAGTCTGTACTCGTCCAGATATTGCTTACGTTGCTGGTATGTTAGGCCGTTATCAGACTAATCCTGGCCATGATCACTGGACAGCAGCTAAGAAAGTTCTTAGATATCTGAATGGGACGAGAGACTACAAACTGACTTACAGAAGAAGCGACAATTTGGAGTTAGTCGGATACTCTGATTCTGATTTTGCCAAATGTAAAGATGATAAGAAATCCACTTCTGGATACATCTTTATGTTAGCAGGCGGGCCCATTTCATGGAAGAGTCATAAACAACAGCTAACTACAACATCCACTATGATGGCAGAATACATTGCTGTTTACAATGCAACCTGTCATGGAATGTTGCTTAGAAATCTGATAGCTGGACTCAAAATCGTTAATTCCATTTCCAGACCATTGAAGCTTTATTGTGATAACTCAGCTGCCGTTACTTTCTCGAACAGTAACAGTTCGACTGGCGCTGGACTGTATCTCGATACAAAGTATTTGTTCGTTCGTGAACGTGTTGAGGAAAATGTTCTTTGTATTGAGTATATAAGTACTAAAGATATGCTTGCGGATCCGATGACTAAAGGTCTCCCAATTAAAGTGTTCGAAGATCTTATTTCGAGAATGGGCTTTACTAAAGACCTTAACTAAGCATATTGTACTTCTTATTAATAAAATTTCCTCTTACGTTTGATTTTGTCTCTTAATATGTTATGCATGCCTTATTGACATATAGACAGTTTTATTATAAATCAACGGAAGGGCTTACTTTGGTAATTGATTCTGAATTTATGTGGAATTTTAAATTTGGGATTGTAGTATGATTAATGGGGGTCTTGAGTTGGATAATCAACTCTATGATTGTATTTTTCTGCTGCAATTTTGGTTTAAAATTGAAATGAGTACTAAATTCTGATCAGACTTATCTAGTACCTCATATAAATGATCATTCGGCCAAGTGGGAGAATGTAAGACATTATTTATATATTAATATATATATTTCGATATATATATATATATATATATATATATATATATATATATAAAATACTATTATGTCCTTTAATCATTTATCTTAAATAATCAATTACGGTTTTAACCCTATCTGGTATTACTTGATGGACGTAATTACCCTTTCTAGATGGGCTACGGTTTCCCCTTGGGTGTATTATAAATAGAGGCTCTTAGGGAGAGATTAAAGGTTAATAACCACCACCTAAATCTCGACCTCTCTCTCATCTCTCTCGTCTCTCTCTCTAGTTCGTGATTACTCACGAACTCTTTCTCCCATCCTTAACTATACACCCTAAAGGGGAAACCCTAGCCCATCTAGAAAGGGTAATTACGTCCATCAAGTAATACCAGATAGGGTTAAAACCGTAATTGATTATTTAAGATAAATGATTAAAGGACATAATAGTATTTATATATATATATATATATCGAAATATATATATTAATATATAAATAATGTCTTACAAGTTTTTCTAGGTATTCTTCTGTCTGCTATCTGGAGCATTTGGAAAGCTTGAAATAACTGCATTTTCAACAACAAAGTAAAGAGGGCTGATCTTATGTTTGACAACATAAAGTCGGTGTCTTATTTATGGATCATTAATAGGGGGAATTTAGACTTTATACATTGGGCTCAATGGTGTAAATTTCCTTTTACGGATTTATATTCTCTCTCTACCTTCTTGCTTGAGAGTTTTTTTTTATATATATTGGCTATTTCTAATAAAAACTAGTGAACAACTTAACCTATCCAAATTATATATTATATATTGAATAGTTTTACGTGATTATTTAACATTTCAGTTATGCATACAAACAACTTGCTAAAATTACATATATCATTTGGCCTGTAGGAAGTCCTATAGCACAAAAGAAATTTTTTTTGTTATTTTTAAATAAAAAATAATATATATCTGAATAAAATAACCCCCCCCCCCCTGAATTTTATGTCGATCTCTACGGCCGTAGAGGCTCTTAGAGGGGCTGTAGAGGCTCTTAGAGGGGTTGTAGAGGCTCTTAGGGGGGCCGTATACATTTTTTGTAAAAAAAATGAAATATGGGTCGTAGAGGCTCCTAAGGGCCGTATTTCGAAATTCTCTTGGGCCATAAGAGTCTTTACGGCGGTATAAAATGTGTGTGATTAATAAACCCTCTTGTGTGTATAGTAACTCCCTTATTTAAAAGGATCCGTTACTTTCTTTATGTACCCTTTGTCAGCTACTTTCATCATAGGTAGCTAAAACAACAGGATCATTATGAGTATTTTCTTTTTTTAAACGGCTAATACATTAAATAAGATAATGGTTAGAGAATGTTAACTAAATATCAAAATCTAACAATTACACGTAAAGTAGTGGATTTTATAACCACACTAGTCCAAGAAATATTTATTTTCTACGAGTAGACGACCCGTCCCGCGCGTTGCGACGGGTCACCATTTTTTATACATGTTAGTTTCCTTTAGTGGATTGTCATGGAAGTGACTCGTCGAGGCTTGTGACGTTACCAAAATATTGTAAATCTACATGGGATTAATTTACGGATGGAGGAAGAAGAAGCGTACGTGTAAAAAGTGTATAAATGACTCGACAAAAAGAAAACTATACGTGGCTTACCTAAACAAAACTACTTAATTAGTCAGAAACACGTGTCATTGAACTAAATTAAAACTAAGAGGAAAAAAAAGAACCGGATAGAGGCACGAATCGAATTCACATCACACCAATAGTAAACCAAGACACTTATCAATACACCAAAGACACAAAGTTAAATACTCTACAAAAATCAAATGTTAAGTAACTTAATAAAAATGAAGATAAAAAAAAAAGGGATGAACAGTAGACATTGTGTCTATGACTCCCAATTCAAATTAAAATATATATAATGTGTAATAATAATCCAAAAATATGAAAATTGAGAGATTGATACGAAAATGACACCCGTCTTCAAGTCATTTGCTTTAAACATAGCCTCATTCCTTGCGGTCCTTCAAAACTTGCTTCTTGTTTCTAGAAATCCGGCATTGCTCTAAGTCTCTAACCACTTATGGAACTCTTTTATATCCATAGTTTCCGGGCCTTCTAATTGAAGCATTGGATTAACTTTCCTCCAAGTCGCCACCGCAACGTCACATTCCACAAACAAATTATGAACCAATTCCTCGTGTCTAGAGCAAAATGGACACATAATAAATGGAATATCGAGACCTTTATTGGAAAGGTTACATCTTGTAGGTAATCTATCAAGTAATAGCCGTCAAACAAAAATATTAATCTTCTTCAGTACACTTGTATTCCACCTTTTATTTGTCGATGCTTCCGGTAAAACTTTAAGTTCAATAACATTTCTCATGTTTAACCTCGAACTGATTATTACCCTCCAAATCCCACTTCCACGTATAATAATCTAAAGACCAAGCATGAGTTTATTCCCAAGCTAGTGTAGTTACAAATTTTATCTAGCAAATAGGTGTAGTTGAAGAAATATTTACCAAAATGGGTATTTTCTTAAAAAAAATCATTTATCTCTCTTAATTTTATTGGATAAGTTTTTTTCTTTTTATTCGAAGCAGCTATTTCGACATCCCTATACGCAGCGTATTGACAAATACGCTACGTATTTGACCGCTACCAGACAGACTGACATTCCCTGTAACTGCTGACTAATGACGTGACCCTATACGCTGCGTATCAGGCAAAACGCAGCGTATAGGGTTTAGGATGAATTTAAATTTCGTTTTATTCTTTTATATATAATTTTTTTTTAAGTTTTGTGTTTGTTTGGTTTGTATATTAGGGTTTTGGTAAATTTAAAATAATTTGTAGTTTTATATGTTAGGAGCCAATCACTAAATATTTGAAATAATTATTTGTGGACGTCTAAGCCCCTACTATTAAAATACAAATTATGAAGGCTCACACAAGAAAATATACCATTACTTAAAAAAGGTTTTACACGATATAAACATAAACTCAATAAATATAAAAATTGAAACCGGTTTATTGAGAAACAAAACCCGCTCAACCAATCCTACATCAGATTTTGTTTTGGAGGCTGGTTTTTGCCGGGATGTTTTGGATGCCTGTTACGTAAGTAGTCTTTGCCGGTCTTCGCACCTATCGGACATCGCACAACAAAGACTTGCATTAACCTGTTATCTGGACTATTGCAGGAACTGAGAGAATGTGTGTCCAAGTCGTCTCTTAACATATGCAACCCCGTGTCAAGATTTCGACTATCACCGGGCTTATAGTAGAACCAAATATTGGTCCTATTATCATACCCGAGATCCTGCATGATTAAGGACATATAAGAAAAATGAAACCTATTAACGTGTAGGTAGTCAACGCAATTACACACACCGCCCACGTAACTCCTCCCAGGTGCATCCGTGAATTCACCTCCATGGTGAATCCTTAAGGTGAAATAATATGCGTTGCCTGCATATACAGCATCAACCAGTAACCCGCCCTCTTGATCATTAGGCGAACGAATCGAATACAAACGTGGGTTAGTGGAAGCCATTACGAGTTTTGAAGTGGAAAATTTAAGTAGGGAAGATGAAAGAGTGTGGGGAGTTTGGAATGAACCCTTCAAGTGTATATATAGTGGGATAATACGCTGCGTATGCATTAATACGCTGCGTATAGAATAATTGTTTATTTTTTTTTATTTTTTTTTCTTTAGTTTATGTATTTATTTTCATCAGCATGGCTTGAAAAGATGAAAAAACTTTTCATCAGTAAAGGGTCTTTACAAGTCCTGTCTGTTTATATCCATGATGACCACACTTTCAAAACCAATCCTCTTTTTTTATAAGTAATTTTCTTTTTCACCAGTAGGCCACCAACAACCCACAAACATTCTTTACAAGCCCTGTCTGTTTATATCCATGGTGACCACACTTTCAAAATCAATCCTCTTTTTTATAAGTAGTTTTATTTTTCATCAATAGGCCACCAACAACCCACAAACATTCTTTACAAGCCCTGTCTGTTTATATCCATGATGACCACACTTTCAAAATCAATCCTCTTTTTTATAAGTAGTTTTATTTTTCATCAACAGGCCACCAACAACCCACAAACATTCTTTACAAGCCCTGTCTGTTTATATCCATGATGACCACACTTTCAAAATCAATCCTCTTTTTTATAAGTAGTTTTATTTTTCATCAACAGGCCACCAACAACCCACAAACATTCTTTACAAGATTTTAAAGTTGGATTATAGTAGTGAAATTATTAGCGTACAGTTTTATAGCAAAGTCCCAAGAGAAGTTCTGAACCTTTTTAACTCCCTACAACCAATGTTAATGGAATATATATTCAGTGAAGGCCTTAGTCTAATAATGAAGCCATACGCTGCGTATTGAGGAATACGCTGTGTATGTAAATCTTTTGAAATCTTGTCACGGTTATAAGTAGAGACGTATATATCACATGGTATATACCGTTTACAGAAAACTGCCCGCAATCACCCAAATTACTTCACCAATACGACATGAGTTTCGGTAGGAGATCGTGGACGATTCGATCGACTAATCAATGTTACCTCGGTTTAATCGTTGATGACGCATACAACCATAATGCAGGATATTTTACTTTAAATATCTATCATTACGGTCATTTTACAGATTTACCGGGAAGGAGATACGTTGAAGGCCCTTGTACTTTGGCGGATTACTGCGATGTGAATGAGTTTAGATTCTATGATATGAGTCTAATCATGCCACATCTGGGGTATGAAAATACAAACAACATGTGGTTTTATTATAAAAACCCTTATCTTGATCTTGACAGCGGTCTCGAACCGTTAACAAATAATATGGACGTTGGTCGTCTGATTTCTTTCATAAATGAAGACATCAGAAGTGTTGACGTCTACGTCATTGACAGTGAGCTGGGAGCAAAGACTGAAGAAGAATACCCGAAGAGCCGGGTGAAATGGGACGCCTCAAGCTCCAAGGCAAAAAAAAAAAACTGTTTTAAAATTTTAAGAGTTATACCGTGTTTGTGTTTTTAAATATTTTATATTTTATGTTGAAAATAAACGTCCCGTAAGAAATTAACATTGTTATAATGAGAGATTTTTGAGAGATTTGGTTTGGATGAAAAATTGTGGGAGATAATGAGAGATTTGTAGGACAAATAATCTCAGAAACACATACGTTGCGTATTGCTAAATACGCAGCGTATTGTAATTATAAAAACCCTAATCCTGTTCGGATAATGATGATGTCTTGATTAAAACATTCTATACGCAGCGTATATTTTAATACGAAGCGTATAGAATGTCTGCAGAATTAATTAGTGTCTAATACGCTACGTATTGCCTAATACACAGCGTATTGCCTAATACACAGCGTATAGGGATGTTTAATTAGCAACACCCTTTTTATTATAGTATTTTGTAAAAAGCTTGTTTTAAATATTCTCTAATTCTTTTATAATTATTTTAATCTTTTAAATAGATTTTTTTTTTTCATTTTTTAAAAAGTAAAAGTAAAAATGTTTATAAAAGTTAATCTTAAAGATATTAATAATATTTACGAATGGAAATAATATTAATAATATTTATTCTTAAAATTGTATAAGTGTTTCTTAAAATATTTTATTAAATTAATGGAATATAAAAAAGGTACAGATTCACAAAATTTTATCTAAAACTTAAATAGAGTTAATAAATAATACAATTCTTATAATAAGTAGTACATAGATATTTATGATGAAAATCAAATAATAAACACCAGCGGTTATTTGATCGAATGGTATTAGTCATGGGAGGAACACTTAGGATTGAAACGTCATGAGTTTGATCCCTGAACCTAATATATTTTTTACCCGATCGTTTATTTTACATGTTTTAAAGTGATATATATATATAATATATATTAAAGTCGACCAAAATATAAATATCGAAGATCTATGCAAATTGTCTTTTTTAATGAGTTTATAATAATAAAATAAAAAAACCTATCCAATAAAACTAGGAGCAAAATGAAATTTTCAAGAAAATACCCATTTTAGTAAAGGTTTCTTTAATTATACCTATTTGGTAAATAAAATTTGTAACTACACTAGTTTGGAGTTTATTAAATTGAGCATCTTCCAAACCACCTCTAAGAGGCCGCCGCCACTCCCACCCTCAAACCTTGAGCTAGTCTTCGATCTCTTATTAAACATTTTTTTATTGATTTCAAGACTAAATAGTCCCAGAAACAACACTTTCAACTTCTCGTTGCCAATCCAATGATCACCCTAAGAAAGAATTGACTCTCCACTACCAACAATTCTCCTCATAGACTAATAAGGAACAAAGTTTTTTTTTCTTCCATCCAGATAGTGTATACTTTTGGCAATTCAATTCCAAACACCACCGCTAGTTAGCTGTTACTTTAAAAAAAAACGTCAAAATTTGTGTCTTCGTTACTATAAATTGATTCAATAACCTTTACCCTACAAACATTTTGACAACTAAAAAATCTCCATCTACACTTGAGCAACAATGCGAAACTGAGAGCTGCAGAAAGACTAATAATGTCTAACCCGCCTTTAGATTAATCATTTATCGTTAAATCACACTTAACCCACAACATGCTTATTTTATTTTCAGTGATGCTTCTCTTCCATCTTATATTATACCATATAACATTTCTCAACTTCTGGTATATCTTATTGTGCATGTGGTACAAAATTTATTGCATCATTTACTAATATGTATTTGTGTGCTCTACCTACAAGTATGAATTGCATGATGGGGTGTATATTTGAAAAGGCTGACACATGTTTCTAGCTGCATATATTCTCTTTAAAGTTGTAAGCTACTAATATATTTTTCTTTGTCTCTCACGTACTCTCATGACTCCCTCTCTCCCTCTCTCTCTATCTCTCTCCCTCTCTCTCCCTCTCTCCCTCTCTCCCTCTCTCTCTCCCTCTCTCTCTCTATCTCTGATCGATCGAATCAGTGATGGTTTTTGATGTGTGCGATGTTGTAGGTGTACGTTGAGGTGGTGGCGACAACTTTGTGGTCTAGGGTTTTCTTCACTTGTGGTTGTTTGTCTATTTTGACCTGTGAAGATGAGTTAATATGTGGCAGCAATGTTTTAAAAACCGGTTTTTTAGTTGAACCGAAAAACTTTCCGGGACCGGTTCGACCGGTCGGACCGGTTAGACCGGCCGGTTGAACCGGTTAGGGGATTTATATATATATTTTTATAAAAATGTTAATATATTTGTACACCACAACGGAAATAGTTAAAATACAATGATAATCCACTAAAAAATAATACAAAATAGGTATTTCATAAGAATATATAAGTTTTAAACTTTAAAAAATAATAAAAAATAACAATAAATATAAATTTTTTTTTTTTAAATTGTCAGAAAACCGGTTGAACCGGAAAAAACCGGAAAACCGCCCGGTTCAAAACGGTCCGGTGATGTCCAAAAAACCGGGGATTAAAAAACCGGTATGATGACCGGTTGGCGGTTGAACCGGTTGAACCGGTTTTTAAAACATTGTGTGGCAGTTTTGTTTGCATCTTGCTATTATGTTAATACCTTTTTGTGCTTGGTTTAAATATGCTCCTTTTAGGTTTAATTGATCACCTACATCTTACTAAATCACAAGATTTGTGAATCACATATCATTTAATCAAATTAGTGGTGTTTTCTGATGTCTGCGATGTTTGTAGGTTGTTGTGGACACTAGGTGTTGCTCCGTTTATGACATCGAAGCGGCGGTGGCTATGAGGTGAAGGGTTTTCTTTACTGTTGTAAAAACGAACCATATTTGAATCATAATTTCCAAAATAGATTTGATTAGGGTTTTAGATCTGGAAACATGTGTGATTAGGAAACTAATTTTTAATTGATCAAATATGATATCGATAGATACATTAAGACGTATATGGAATCCACTTAGCAACATCGCTTTGATGCTACATGTTGGACGATTCCTGAGTACAATATGATAAACATGAAATAAATCTAAGAATACCTAGTTAAAATACAATTTTAATACACTTAAAAATAATACCAAATAGGTATTCAACAAGGAAATATAAGTTTTAAAGTTCACTTTATAATTAAAATAACTATAAAGTATACACATATAATAAAAATAATTCAAAAAAATTAAAAACACGAAAACCGGTTGAACCGGACCGATTTAACTCGATTTAACTGGGAAAAACCGGTCAGTTCGAATCTGGTAAACAACCGTGAAAAAACCGGACATAAAAAACCAGAGACCCCCAAAAAATCCGGCCGAACCGGTTCAACCGGCTGGTTCGAACCGGTTTTTAAAACACTGCCTAATTTAGTTTAGGTAAGGGCAATTACGTCCATCAAATAAATGCCAATTAGAAAACTTAGGGTTATTTAGGTCAATGATCACATAAGAATAAATGATAACTTGGGCCACATGAAAGACAAAGTCTAACAAAGTGTTCCCATGGCGCAAGGGTCGGCCCGCGAGACGTAGCAAGAGCTCGCAGACTACAACGGACGTAAACGTGGAAATGGTAGACCGACTTAAGTTCCCGGTGCGTCTAAACAAGATCCGGAAGTCCCGTGTGAAGCGCCCCGAGGTGAACCAGAGTGCATCGGAAAGGAGAGTGCGAATGAGTTGTTCCTGATTAAAAAGATAAAGTACGACAACAGCAACTATGTGAAATTTGATGTGTTTGTGAATGAAAACTTAGAGAAGGTGAATCGATGACAACACCGTGTGATCCGGAGTACGGGGGCGGGATTGCACAGGTTCCACACAACAGATATGAAGAGCATGTTTTTGTTGAGTTTCCGCGAGGTTTGAGCTAACCGAGCTGATCGAGGACCCAAACAGCGATGGCGACGAGTATGCAACGGTGACATTGGTGCCGATGGACCGGGTGCGAGAATCTCACCATTGGCCAGATCAAAATCGAGTTGTTTTCTATTTTTTAAACCCGATTAAACCCTCATGGGTTCGATAAGTTTGGTTTGTTTGGAGTCCTGAAGGCTCGTTAGGAGCCTGAAATGTGTGTGGTAATAACGTTTGAGTGGTTTAGTCTAGCCTGAGAAGCGCATTGTGTTGAGTTTCATGGCTTGAATAAAATTGTTACGTTTTTTTAAAAAAAATCAATAAAATTAGCTTATTAAACAATTTAATTTGTTTTTATTATTTAATGATATTTGTTTGGTACTTTTAAACTATTTAAGGACAAAGAAAAGACCAACCTATACGATTTTGTGTCGGTACTTTTGTCTAGGATACCGATTATGTCGATGAAGAAAATTGGCATGTGTTATTGTTGTACACATATATATTTTTAAAATATAATTTGAATAAGTATAATGAATTACAACTTTTTTTAATGTTATAAATATAAATATAGGTGAAAGTTCAAATATAAAGGATTTTTTTCGTGCGAAGTGTGCGAAGGAAGGGGAGGCCGACACGTGGAATGTTTTAAGTTTTACGCGGATGAGCTTTTCTGTCATTTTACATGTTTAAAAGATATTCCTGCGTGATTTCAAGCGCGTTAATAATCCGGATTCAGTTATCTTCCTCATATATTTACGTAGAATATCCTTTGCTGTATATTAATTCATTAAGAGATTCGGATCTCGTAAACAACATTCAAAATTTGCGACAGTTTTATTTTGCGTTTTTCTGAGGGATCATGGAACCTGAATATGAACAACGTCCGTTTGGTATGATTTGTATTTCGTATCTTAGTTTTTGTGTTTTGTTATTGTATAATTATTGTATAATTCTGTTATAATGATGTAAGAATCTGGTTTACGTGATTTGATTTTGATCGAAGTCGGTTTCGAAGTTATTTTTATGCGAAATCCTGTTGTAATGATGCTCGAAGCTGGTTTACATGATTTGATTTTGATCGAAGTCGTTTTGAAGTTATTTTCTCGTGATTTTTAGATTAGTTATTGTTTGCATGTTTGTAATCGTTACAATGCATGTTTAACTGGTGTAGTTGTTTCGTAGATCTAGTTTATTTGAAGTTAGTTTAGTTTTTATGTGATTTTTGTATCGTGTGTATGTTTTTTGCATGCGTTTCTGTTAATTAAATTGCGTTATTATTTTATTTAGTTTTATTGCAAAGTTGCTTAGAGAAATAGTTTCGTTATTACTATTCATAGGTTGCGTTATTTTGTTTTATTGTATTGTTGCGTGATTACCGAAATACACTTGCGTGTTTTGATGAATATTGTTTGCGTGATTACCTATTATGTGTTTGCGTTATTTACAGAATTGAGAAGTGAAGAATGTTACATTCCATCCGTTCCGATGTCAGTTAAACTTGAAGAGGGCATGATATTTACTTCTTTGGATAAAGCTGAGGCATTCTACTATGGGTATGCCAAACAATCTGGATTTACAGTTAGGAAATGATCACAATATGAGTTGGGTGTTATCGTTAAGGGGAAGCATTTTCTTGGTTCCAAAGAAGGTAACAAATCGTTCAAGAAGTATGATTCTAGTAGTGTATCTGGAAAGGGTAAGAAGAAAGTAAAGCCTAGGAATAAGTATACTACCCGTACTGGTTGCAATACACATATTGTGTATACTTCGAGCGATGGGAGATCTTACAAAGTGTATAAATTTGTGGAGGGGCACAACCACTACCTTGTGGGTCAAGAAGACATGCATTTTCTTCGCTCAAACAGGCATCTGACAAGAGTTCAGGAATCTCAGATTTATGAATTATCTTTTGTTAACCTTGGTCCTGTTAAAGCGTTTAATGCGACGAGGACAAAATATGGAGGTTTTGAGAAAGTTGGAGCGACTGTGGTCGAATACAAGAACTTTAAAAGGAACCTGAACTGCTATATTGGTGAGTATGATGCTGATATTGTTGTTAGAAGGATGCTGAACAAGAAAGGTTTCCTTTCTGATTATTCATTTGAGTACACGGTTGACGATGAGGGGAAACTTACTGCTATGTTATGGGCTGATGGTGATTGCAAGGCCAACTATCAAGCATTTGGAGAGATTGTTTCTTTTGATGCAACCTTCAACACAAACAAGTATGGTTTTTATTCATTATCACTTGCGTGATAATGTTTATTGCATGTGTTATTATTATTATATAATGCATGATTATAATTAATCAAATGCGTGATAAGTTTAATATGATTTTTATGTTTTTTATTATAGGTACAAGATGGTTTTTGTTCCTTCCATTGGAATTGATAACCACTTTCGTAATGTTTCTTTTGGTGCTGGTCTGTTGTCATCTGAAACAACGGAGTCATACATGTGGCTTCTTGAAAAGTTTTTGAAGTCTTTTGGATGTCAACCCAAAGTTGTAGTTACAGACCAAGACCCTGTGATGAAAATTGCAATTGAAAATGTTTTGGACCAGTGTCGTCATAGACTGTGCATGTAGCACATAATGAAGAAAGTTGCTAATAAGGTTTGATTTTTTGCGTAATTTTTTAGTTTTGATGTGATTTTATAATGTCATGCCTAATTAATTTTAATGGTTGCGTGATTTAATATTTTGTTCATGCGTGTTTACATTTTTATGTGTTGCATTTTTTATGTCTTTTTTGAAGGTTGGGCCTGCCTTGTGTAATAATGACGAGTTTAAAGAGGCAATGTGTAGCATTGTGTGGACGGATTCTATTGATCCTGATTTTTTTGATGCGGAGTGGCTAAAAATTATTAATGATTATGACCTGGCATCTAAGAAGTGGTTGTATGAGATGTTTGAGATGAGAGGAATGTGGATTCCTGCGTATTTTCGAGATGAGTGGATGTCTGGTCTCATGCGCACGACCTCTAGATCAGAGAGTGAATCATTTTTTTTCTCAGGTTACAAATTCCCAAATGACGCTTTTGGAATTTTTTAACCATTATGAAGCTTCACTTGAGATTCAAAGACACACCCATCAGAAGAATGATCATGACTCCAGATACACTTTTTCCGACCTGTGGACTGAATTTCCAATTGAGGAACAAGCTGCACGCATATACACAAGGGCTATGTTTAATGATGTCCAAGATGAGATATATTGCAGTACCAAGAACTGTTTTGGCATGTATACCGTAACTGGTGATAATACTGCAAAGGTTTCTATTAAAGATCATGCTGCAATTGGCCATGGTTTGCTGGAAGTAAGTACTATTATAGCTTTGCGTGATTTGTAATATATGCTTGCGTTATTTTATAAAATGCAGACTGCGTGTTTTATGCGTGTTTATGTCTTGTCCTTTTTCATTTTTTTTAGGTTGACTTTACAAGGATTGATGGTGATATTACATGTACCTGTAGCTGTAAACAGTTTGAGCGTTATGGGTTGTTGTGCTCTCATGTGTTTTATGTATTGATGATGTTTGAGGTACTTGAAATCCCTCAAAAGTACATCATAAAGCGTTGGACCAAGGAAGCTGCACCTAATAAAGGCAAAAAAAGCTATGCCCCTGAGCAGTGATTCTAATTTTGCTAATGCTCATGAACTAGACAAGGTTTTGCGTGATATTATGTCTTCCTATGAATATATAATTAATCACCTATCTCCAGACCTTGAGGCCTTGTGCTCTGTAAGGGATCAAATGAAAGAAATGGCGAAGAAGGTTGATGAAGAGAATCGACCAGTTCTTCCTAAAAATCGCAGAGATAGGTTTGCTGAGATTTTAAGAGCCAATCAACCTGTTGATGGAAGCACAAAACTTCCTGGTGGTATTAAAAACAAAGGACATGGCTCTCATAAAAGAATTAAATCAAAGAAGGAACAAGCGAGTAGCCACGCTGGTAAAAGGAGCAGGAAGTGCTTGGTTTGTGGGCTCCCTGGCCATGATCAAAGGACATGTAAAAGTAAAAAAGTTGGTTCAGATGATGAGGATGGTGAACAGTAGATGCAGTTGCGTTATTTTATAAATAACATGGTTTTTTTCCAGTTGCGTAATTTTGTAAATAACATGCGTTATTTTTTTAATGATAGTAAATATTTAATTATGCTTTTTTTATAACTTGCGTTTTTTGTATACCGCTTGCGTAATAACAAATGCGTAATTGTGATAATAGTTGCGTTATTTTTTAGTTTTTTATGTTTTGTCTTTTTTAAAGAATTTGGTGCATGTTTTGTTTATGGTTTTTGCGTATTTTTCAACAGGATTTGGTTTTTGAAAGTCAAGGGTGATCGATATATTTCATTAGAATGTAAGCATTACATTTTTTGAAAATAAAAAGAAAATGGAAACTAAACATGCATTACACTAGAAATTGTCGATCCCTTTCAATCTCTTTTGCTTGCGTTTATTTTTTCCAGTGTTTGATGAAGTAGTTCCTTGACCTTCTCAGCTATCTCAACGTCCAGCCTAATTTGTTCAGAAATGTATGCAGCAACATTGTCAATGAAGTATGTTGTATCTTCTGGTATGAGCTCGCTAATGAGGTTCATATCATCCCTGACGTTATTTGAAGTCAGGATTGTTAGCATCCCTAAGGAGTTCCTTGATACGTGATCCATTAGCTTTTCATCTTCAATTTTGTTTTTAAGAAGATCCTTTACGATCTTCCCTGCTTGTGATTGAGAGGATGAAGAAGCCATCGTTTTGTGTTTTGGTGGTTTTTGTGTTTACAGTATAGAAATGGTGGTTTTAGGGTTTACCTTTTCATTTGTTTGTTTATATACCTGGTGCGTTATTTTATTATTTATTTATTATTATTTTAAATACATTTTTTAAAAATAATTTTAATGTTTTCATTCTAGACCGTCCGATTTTAGAATTAGGGTTTTCTACCTCTTTATATAGTGAATTTGCGTTATTTATAGTTTTTGTTTTTGAGTTGAGTGAAATATAGAATAATACATTCTCTGAAGATGGCCTCTTCGTCCTCGTCATCAACGACACCACCTTCTTCTGATATACTGAAGCAGAAAATGCGTGATAAAGTTATGAAGCATTTCAATAAGGATGTTCTTTTTAGTGATGTTCTGAAGCAACACCTGAATCTTTTAAGAGCTGGTGTTGCTGATCATGACAAAATCATGGATGAGTTGCTTGCTATGCCTTCTTCATCATTGCGTGATATTTTTGTTTTGTTTTTGGCTGACCTGGCTATAGCTGATGAGGACCAGGTTCAAGCTATTTGGAAGATCATGCAGCTGATTAAAGTATCTGTTGATTTGAAGATGGATTTTCTTGCTTCTTTTGTCTAGATCTTTTTGATGTAATTTAGATGATGTTGTCTTTTTTTTTTATAAAGATGGTTTTTAATGAAGAATGATTTTATTTTTTATGTTGCGTTATTATCATAATGAACATGCGTTATATTATTTTTCTGATGTTAGTCATTGATTTTACGGTGGGAAACGAGTTAATGCGTGATTATGACGTTTTTTTTATGTTTGCGTTTGAATTATGATCCGCTTAGTTGTTTTATTCAATTGCTCAAAAAAGTTGAGCATATGCGTGATTTTTGTATAAAAGTTTGAGTTATGCGTGTTTTTTGTTGATGCGTAATGCCGTAATTAGATTATTTTCAGTTTAGTGGTTTTTATTCAGTTGCGTGAAAACGATGAACGTATGCGTTATTTTGTGTGTAAAAGGTTAAGGTATGCGTGTTTTTTGTTGATGCGTATTTAAAGTTGTCTATGCGTCTTTTATTTAAAGGTAAAAAGACGTTAATACCCCTTTTAAAGACTCCGTATCTTTTTTTTATTAATTAAGCGACTAAAATAATGCTGAAGATGGGAAATAATTTTGCGCCGTCAGATCAAAAAAACGCGCAGATGAGCGGATGATATCCCTTCGCATGCTTCGCACGCAAACCATCATTTGTATAATAACTTTCCCCAAATATATGACCAGTAATAGTAATAAGTACATATAGTATAGTACTATAGTGTTACATTTGGTGTTCCATCAAATCTGATTTGATGCCACCCTTATGGTTATGTACGAGTCAGACGGTTATTCACAAACACAATGTATATTCTCTTACTTTTTCAAAATTTTAATCTTTTATTGTTTTAATTTTTCAAACTTTAAAATACTCGGTCGTTTGAAAGTATCAAATGGCCATTTAAAAAGTTTGTAAATATCGAGATTTGATAAACTTTTGGATTGAAAATTCAAATAATCCTCGACAGTATTGGTTAGTGACCATTCGAGATGATCTAGGAATAGAATTACATGTGGTGTGAAGAAAGAGCGTCTCCAAATATAAACGTGTGAAAGTAAAGGGAATATTTACTTTTTTGGCCTGGTAGAGTCACCACCACCTCATTCTCCTCACTTGTAGTCTTGTATTATCTCTAATCCACATTAACGTCACATCATATTTAATCATTTACTTATTAACTTTCACTAAGTTTCATTCAAAGGTCAAATTACTCGTCAATAACTCTTATTCTCCTCATTCATACTCTCTTATTCTCCTTATCCACCTAATTAAATAAGCTAAACCTATTGAAAATATAAAAGAAAATCTAGAAATCCTCTCTCTCCTCTCATAAATTATGCCCAACCTCACTAGATTGACAAAATCTGGTGTCGTGCCTAGCCTCACGAAAGGGTCGCCATACCATCATTTCCCCTCATTCCCGCACACAACCTCCACATAAGCAGAGTGAAGTGCCATGTTGCAAGAATCGAGTATATATATAATATATTCCCTCTAAAATTATAAAATACAGTGTTACACATTGAGTATCTTGATAATGATTCGTTACCCTTTCTCGTTGATACGTCATCAAATATATATATATATATATATATATATATATATATATATATATATATATATATAATCATAGCGAATATGTATGCCTATTATCCTTATAGTTTGGATAGTTATATTTGTGACCAAAACCTATCAAATATAAAGAGGCTAATAATTTTGCATAAAATCATTCTCTGTATATTGAAGAATATATATACAACGATGCGTACAAGGAGAATATATGAGATATACAAGAAACAAAATAAACAATTACACAACCTATCCTATAAGGAAGGAAATTATTTGAATACAATATCTACTATATTTTAGTTTGATTCGTATGAATATTATTGTTGTTTATATGCCCCGTAAGATGGAGGTTCCATCAAAAACGCCAATATTGGACCTTAATGACAAAAAAGGAGCTCTAGAGAGTGGCTTCGTTAGAACATCAACAAGTTGATCTTTGAAGTTGACATGAAGAACCTTGAGTGTTCCATCAGTAACACGTTTCCGAACAAAGTGGTAATCAAGCGCAACATGCTTCATGCGGGAATGATAGATCGACTGGATTAGCACAAGCGTAGGTGGCATCTGTATTGTCACAGTACAACGTAGGGACTACAGTGGCAATTCGAAGCTCGGTTAGGAGGTTTTATACCCATGACAGTTCGGCAGCAACATTAGCAATTGCCTTGTATTCTGCTTGGGTGGAAGACCGAGAGACTGACTTTTGTTTTGTATATTTCCACGAGATAATATTAGAATCCAAATATAAAATGTAAGTTATGATTAAGCGACATGCAGTGGTAACCCCACCCCAATTCGAATCAGAAAATGAACTTAGTTTCGTCGTGGAACCCCGATTCAGAAAGAGGCCATGGTATAAAGTGCCCTTAAGATAGCGAAGTAGGCGTTTCAAGCTACCAATGAGTGTGCTTAGGGGCATCCATAAACTAGGAAAGCTTATTGACAGTGAAGGAAATATCAGGTCGAGTGAAAGCAATATATTGCAGAGAGCCGATCAGTCGGCGGTATAGAGTAGGGTCAACCGACGGAGAGTCATCATCGGAGGAAAGGACCTGGGAAGAGCTGAGCGGAGTATAGACGCTCTTCACACCATCCATTCCTTGGAGTGTTAGAAGATCAAGAATGTGATGGTGCTACGAGAGAAATAGGCCAGTGGTGGTAGAGATGATGTCTACACCAAGAAAATGGCTTAGTGTACCTAGGTCCTTTAGGGAGAACCGTGAGGCTAGAGCACTAGTGAATGCGGCTAGAAAGGCAGAGTCGTTACTAGTGAGAATAGTATTGTCAAAATACACTAGAAAGTAGCAACATATATCGGTCTTATTGTAGACGAATAGTGAAGCATCAGCAAGCGACTTTTGAAAACCAAAATAAAAAAGAAATGAGGTGAGAGCCGTATACCGAAGAAGAATAGAACTAGATGAAGTAGGGTTTCTGGATGAAGAGTTAATCCGGATTGAAACATAAATTTGGCATTCATATTTAAAATAAAATATATTTGCAACAAAACTGAAAACCTTTAAATCATATTTAGAATAAAATCGAGCAAACACAAAATTAAGATTGAGATGATTAACAAAACTTTAATATATATATATATATATACATATATAGGGAGAGGATCATTTGAGAACCAATTTAGTTTGAGAACTAAAAAGAACTAATTTGAGCCACAAGTTTATTTACATGTATCCCCCCTCCCATGAATTGTAGTGGTCCCCCCTGAAATTTGTGGTTGAGATTTAGTTCTCAAATGTTCTCAAAATAAAAAGTTCTCATTTATGTATATTGATCATAAAACCAAAATTGATCATACTTACAAAACTAAATTGAACAGGATCCTATACAAAAATTTAATTAGCTATACATAGAAAACTAAGACCTAGCATTAGACATGTAATCATCATCTTCAGGGTCATAGTCGAAGCTGCTGCTGTTGGTGGTGGTGGTGTCTTCAGGAGGGCCGCGATGCTCACCCCCAAACAGAGGTGTAGGTGGAGTCCCTATTCCAGATTAAGTAGAATGGCAGTTCTGTCTCTCCCTCTGGTTCCCAGATATAAAGTTTCATATCCTCGATAGCTTTGTGAGAAATGTAATCCATGTAGTTTGTCCCATATTTAAGGGGCAAAGGTGGAATATATCTTCCAATAAATCAGAAAATACCCAATTGATGTGTGACCTAGGAATCTTACCATGAGATTCAACTGATGGATATCAAAGGTGTGAATGTCGACATAGTTGACATAGTCCACCTTGCCCTGCACACATCTTCTCCCGGCGTCATTCTGATGGATATCGCCGTTGTGGTGGATCTTCAGTGTGAACCTCCGACCACCTGTAAAAAGCCGAAATGCAGAAGCGATCAGTAATTAAGAAAAAAAAAACCCTATAACCAAATGCAGAGACGAAAATACACTTACGAGGACGCGGGCCGTAATAGGGTTTAGGGTCATTAGCGGCCCTAATTCTCCATTTTCGACCAGCAACAGCCATTATGTTTTTTCAGGAGAAGATAGAAAGTGATTACTCTTGATTAGGAGACGAAATAGAGTGACGAAAATACAGTACGTAAATAGGGGTGCGGGATTTTGGCGGCAAGTAGTCGAAAGGTTAGGCCACGCTACCGTGTCAATTTATTACCGTGACGATTACTTATCTTTAGCCATTCATAAACAATATATAAGAAAGGGCATGAACACTCTATTATTTAGTCACACAACCTAATATAGGTGGCCATATGTACTAGCTTTTAGCCACATAACTAATTAAAAACAATGGTCGTTGCTCACATATAGCCATACATAATATATACTTAACACTTTTGGTTTTTTTCTTTAATTTACTAACTACAAAATCTACTCTTTTGTCAGACAACATCATATAAGTGTGGCCAAAGGTATCATATATATTCATTCTTGGTCACATGACCCGTGGCCGTTTGGTGCATTTCTTCACTTTTTTGTAAGTGTGACAAATAAATGCCACATATTTGTGTAAAACAGTGGCTAATGCCTATGCACCTGATTGTTGTTGTCACATAAACAAAAAAAAAATACGTGGCTAAAAGGGTCCAAAGGCTATATATTTAGCCACAGGTACAAAAATGTGTGGCTAAAACTAGTGTTTCATACCTTTAGCCACGTTTTTTTTTTAAACCGTGGCTAGGCGTTTTCGAAAAAATCGTGGCTAAAGCCACATTTTGACGTAGTGTTTATACCTGCGACATTAGCAACTAGACTGTTAGGAGCAACATTAGCAAGTACATTATGGTTTTTAAGGAACTTGGCGAGTTTTCGACAATCCCTTGTTTCATGGCCGGGAATATTGCAGTGATAGCAAAAGGATGAGGGATCCTTGGGAGACCAATTGGGGTAATTTGTAGGCTGCCGATTGCCCTTTGAGGAAGAGCCTGCAACACGAGTGGACCGATTTGAGGCGCAGACACCGAGTGATTGAAGGTGCGGGCCAGTTTCCGACTTTCCGCTGAGTGTAATTGGCAGTAATAACGATAGAACCAGCGGGTTCGGTGTCTTTGAGGGCCCTCTCAAAGTCGACAAGTTTGTCGAAAAGTTCTGGGTAAGAGATGGGTTGCTCACGGACCTCTAGGGCAGCAGCAATGGGCTTGTACTCATCTCCTAGTTGACTTAGAATGTGAACAAGGAGGTCTTCATCCTCAATTGGGTTCTGAACCAATGTAAGTTCATCTGCGATTGACCACATGTCATGAAGAAACTCGGCTAGGGGACGACTTCCTTTAGGATTCTTGGCAAGCTTAGAGTTAAAATCATTCTCTGTATATTGAAGAATATATATGCAACGAAGCGTACAAGGAAAATATATGAGATATACAAGAAACAAAATCAACAATTAAACAACCTATCCTATAAGGAAGGAAACTATTTGAATACAATATCTACTATATTTTAGTTTGATTCGTATGAATATTATTGTCGTTTATAAAATGTACTACCCTCTCAATTTAAGGTGGATGATTCCGAAGGCTTAGACTGGACCGAAAGTCATCAAAAAATACCCATGGAAGATCCTTGGTAAAAGTATCTACAATCTGATAACGAGAGGGCACATGAAGGACATGAATCTGACAAAGCCGGACTTTCTCCCGAACAAAGATTATGTCAATCTCGATGTTCTTGGTTCTTTGATGTTGAATGGTATTCGATGTCATGTAAATGGCATTCATGTTGTCACAGGTGAGACGCGAGAAGGGGAGTGACCAAGCTCCATACGAAGGTTCCTAGGCCTACATATTTCAGCAATGACATGAGCAACACCTCGATATTTCGTCTCGACACTTAAGAGGGAAATAGTAGTATGACGTTTAGAGGACCAACAAATAAGATTGTCGCCTAGAAAGATACAATAACCTAATGTGGAGCGATGTGCGTCAGGGCATCCAGCCCAACTGGCATCTTAGATGGAGCGAAAGATCATACTCCCACCAATTGAACTCAAAGTGAAAAGTTTTGCTACGGGAATGCATGTTCTGCCGGATTTACATCAACAATTACAACAATCATCATAGCGGTCATTTTGATGAAGATATACTAACACGTTTTTTCATATCTTCTTTTTTTGGTCTAGACGGGCATCAGGTACATGAAGTTAAAGAAAATGGGATTCAAACACGAGGCGGCTTGGAAAATGATTAAAGACTATTCCAAATGGACTCCCGTACTTCGTCCAACTTCCAAAAAGTCGAGTACATCCTTCTCAGCCCCTCACATGACTTAACCGGATGCACAATATCTCTTGAATCAATTTGGATCCTAATAGAACACTACAGGTGTAAATGAGTCAAGTCAACTCGTGAGCTACACAAAATTAAAATCAATTTAGATCCCGATAAAAAAGCTAGAACTAGCCAAGCCTAAATGAGTCGGGTACGTGAGAAAAATACATTGGACGTATAACTTATGTGACATGGGTACATTAGAAAATAGGCCGAATTGTGATCAAGTGTTGTTGTAGAAGATTTGATGTCGAGTTGTGCGAAAATGTGTGAAATTATGATTCTTATGTAGGAAAATTTTGTTGGGCAATTGGTTGAGAAAATTTTAATTATTGCAATTGTGGTTGCTGCGTGTTACTGTTTTGTGATTTGCGAAATGCAAAGCTTTTCATGGCAAGGAAGGAATGATGAC
The DNA here is from genome assembly GCA_039602395.1 of Deinandra increscens subsp. villosa. Taxonomy (NCBI): domain Eukaryota; kingdom Viridiplantae; phylum Streptophyta; class Magnoliopsida; order Asterales; family Asteraceae; genus Deinandra; species Deinandra increscens. The sequence continues at coordinate 47,937,781 of JBCNJP010000024.1, read as the reverse complement.
TCCACTTTTATGAATAGATTGAGATATATTGTGGTTTTTATGTGAAAGATTGAGATAGTTTAATGTGAAAAAATAAGTCTTATTGTGTTTATATATAATAGATATTTTATTTAATCCAAATAAAACACTAAAATAGTTGTTACACATCTCCTTTTTAGAAAATCTACATAAGCACTGTTACATGTTAAAGTCACAATCAATTACGGGTTGAATTTATGTTCATAATATTAGATCAATACACCGGTTGAATTTATGTTCATAATATTATATCAATACAAAAAAAATGGTTATGAGATTTAAGAATTATGATTGACGTAAAATATTTGTAAAAAATAATTGATAATTTATTTATTAAAAAAAATTGATTACGTTTGACAAATTGTTGATTAAGTTCTTAAAAAGACTCAAGTTATTTTATATTTTATCAAATCTACATTAATTATCTCAAAGGAATTGACAAAAAGGTAATTTAGATTTGATAAATTTGTACAATAATTTGATTCTTTTTAAGGAATTAATCAATAATTTGTCAAATATAATCAATTTCTTTAATGTATTAAATTATCAATTAAATTTTTATAAAGATTTTACGTCAATCATAATTTTTAAATCTCGTAACCATTTTTTTTTTTGGTAATATAATGTTATGAACATAAATTCAACCGGTGTAGTAGACGAGCTTCTAACCTAGTATATAATAAAGAAGTTTGTATTGTATGAAAAATTAAAAATTATTTAATAAAAACAATGCCGATTATAACTATAGGCAGACTATTTTCGTGAAAATCTAATGCGGTGCTGACCGGTATTTTCAAAAAGAGGATGTTTTCATGAACAGGACCGATTCTCATATTGTTCAAACTTAATTATAATGTAAGGCAAAGCGTTTAACTATTGGCCAATCACGCCATATGTTTATCTAATAGAATTTTCTGTATATATTTAGATCGAAAGTTATCACAGGAAGCAGCCAAGAAGGCATGTTCCCTGAGTTGACTGTCCCTATATTATATAGGTAATTAAAATCTTTTAAAAATAAAATATTATCTGCAATTAATAGAAATAGAAAGGGACACCAAAGAAGAAAAAAAAGGGAAAGGACATTTCATGTAAATCTCTAAATTTCAATCTACTTTGTTATATGCATACTAAAAATGGTATGTGGATTTATGAATGTGATTAGGGATGTAAACGAATCAAACTCGAACGAACACGAACGAGTTATGTTTATGCTCGTTTGTTAACCTTTTACAAAACAATCGAATAGAACATGAACACCTAACCGAACAAGATTTCATGTTTGTGTTCGTTTGTTAACAAAATTACCTTGTTCGTGTTTGTTATTTGGTGGATTTTTATTTTTCCTGACAAGCGAACAAACGAACCGAATAGCGACCCAAACGAACAAAACAAACTAAACCGAACATAGTTACAAATAAACCAAACGAACCAGTACTAAAAAATGGAGCAAGTCTAGATCAAACAAATTACTCAAATCGGTACATCATACATCAAACATAGGGATACTGAAAAAATCAGACACAACAGTGGCACAATCGAATGAAAATGTAGATAATATAAACGTAGCAGGGACACAAATTTTTTTTTTCCAATAAACTTACAGAGAAGGAACGACACAGTGAAGTCTTGCGGCACAGACGGATTTCACTACAACAAAAAGGGGTTTTTAGGACCTTTCATGTTAGACGCTGTTAAAATAGTGTCTTAAAAAACTATCTAATAGGACAAATGAGTGTTCAAGGTCCTATTATACTATATGGAGTTAAACCGGTGTCCTAAAAAACTATGTAACAGGACGGATGTATATTTAGGGTCCTATTATCATATAACTTAATAAGACGCTTAGTATTTGGGGTTCTAATAAAGTACATTATAAGACGTTTAGTAATTAATGTCTTATTATGTGGTAATGTAATAGGACACTTGATCATTAAGGGTCATATTATAGCATAACCTTATAGGACACTTGAAATTTCAGTCATAAAAGATCAGTTTAATAGGACCCTTATTTGCCGGAATCGTATGATAACATAACTTAATAGGACACTTGATATTTAAGTCATAAAAGTTCAGTTTAATAAATATATTATTATTACCCTTATATACAAAATCCAACCAGACTACTACTACTATTCATCTATATTATATAATATTGGTTATGCAAGAGTTACAAGCCATTGAAGCATTTTTTTTTTTGAATTGTTTGGGAATATAATATATGTGAAGCATGGTTTACAAGTTTGGTATGATGAAACGTAATATCTTCTAGATTACTCCCGTATCATATTTCATATTATCAGTTTTTTGGTTAATTTTTTTTGCTCTTTTTAAAAAAAATAAAATGTTTACATTATTTATGTTTTGTTTTTTTTTATAAAATGTTTGTCAAATTGAAATCTAGGTTGGAGATGAAGTTTTCCTTAAAAACATTTCAAACTCAAAGACTATAGCCAGAGGAATGGTAAATAGTTTATATCCAAATAAAAAATTTGGGGGCATAGAGATTGGGCGTGATTGGTGTGAGGTAAATATTCAAGTAATTGTGAAATAAGATGAAAATATGGTTAGACCATATGGGACATTGGACACAACCCAAGCTGCTATTGGTGCATCTATAGCATGGCCATGTTCTTTCATTTCGGCATGTCATTATTGTTAAACCTGTAATATATTATTAAATTTATAACAAACTTTTAGCTTATATATGGATGATTAATTTGTAGGTGGTTTGTGACGAGTGAGAATAATGCATGATGATTGAAGACTATATTCTTCTAGTGTCTTTTATTACTTTAAGTTTCATGTTTAATGTTAGGATCTTGGATAATAATATTATAACTTATTTTTGGTTAATGCTTTTGTTATCGAAATGACATATTTAATGATAATTAAACTTTATTTATTCCATTAGTTGAAGTTCATCTATCGATAAGTTGATGGTATCTTATTTGTATTTATGAATCATGTTTAATGAGAACAATTTTAAGGATGTTGGTAATCGTCCTTAAAATAGGTATGCTCATATGCTTTACAAATGAATAAAATGTCACATCATCATTTGACATGTTAGGATCCTTTTTATGGTACTAATATAAGGATGATTTACTATTTGATCTATCCACTTTTTAGGACGCTAATATGTGTCATAAAATGTATGCATCTTAAGACCTTATAAAATGTCATATTTTGTGGTTTATTAGGACGCTATAACGTGTCCTATTTTGTGGTTTATTAGGACGCTCTAAGTTTGTAGGACCCCTTTAGAAATGACACTTTTATTAGTGGTCCTATTTTTTTTTGTTGGAACGGCAGAGATTTCATAAAAGGAAATGAAAAAGGACGGCTAAAGATGCCGACCAACAAAACAGACAATTACATGATAAGGAGGGGGTTTTTTAACCACTCAGCCCATGACACACTACTTCTACGATTCCTATTACCATACCACAAAAAAGAGTAATACATAATATAATTAAATATCTCGTCGTTCCTAGCCTTGTAACCTTGAAAGATAAGCTTATTTATGAAGGCCCAAATCGCCCACCAAGAGACCATACAAATCGCTTTCAACATCTCTTTTTTCTTAGAGGAACAAGAAGCATATTCAACCATATCCAGAATACCATCCGGGTCGTTTGGGACGAACCAATCCAAATCTAACCACCGAGCAACCTCGTCCCAAATCTTAGAAGTCACCCCACAGAAACCAAAAAGGTGAGAACTAGACTCCGGACGATCATCACAAAACGGACAACGAATATCACTGATCTCCACACCTCTACGACTTAAATTAAAACGCGTAGGAATCTTGTTAATACGAATCCTCCAAGCTAAGATATTCACTTTCTTAGGAACAATATTATTCCACTTAGAAACCACTTGAACAGAAGGTAATAGAGTTCTATCAAACGCCTTTCTGACCTGTTTAATCTGGAACTCAGGATTACCTTCGAAACTCCAAAGCCACGAGTTATTACTCTCAGAAAACTGGACTTCACTTATAAAATTCAACAACTTCTTAAACTGGGACTCCTCCGAGCCACCCCGAATATCCCTTCTCCATTTCCATAACCAATCCGCCCCCGATCTCCTATCCATGATCGAACAAGACTTATCTTGCTCCAAACTATATAACCAAGGAAATTCTAAAGCCAAGACATGCCCCTCAAACCACGCCTCATTCTAGAAGCTAATACTTCTACCATCGCCAATCTTCCTTCGAATAACCGAAGGATTAAGGACCCCATCGACATGAGCCATATCAATGCACTTACATATCTTTTGCCAAGTACCTTGACCATTTCTAGAAGTTGATAGAATAAAAGGCGAAGAGCCGTGGATCTCCTTGATAATACGAACCCAATAAGATTCTGAATTATAGAAGAACCTCCAACGCCATTTGTATAGTAAGGCTCTATTCATAGCATTATCTCATGTGTCCTATAAAATAACATTTTAGGACTTTTTTGGGTGTCCTATCAAGCTACTTTTGTTGTAGTGTTTACTACATGCCTAGAGGTGGGAAGGCCCCCACACAGAAACTTTTTGATAGTGTAACATTTCTGTCAAAGTTAAACTAAAAAGGATCAGGCCCCCATACATTTCTTTAAACGACCCCTTACCAAAATGGATCATCTTGTTCTTGATAGATGAAAATTAGGAAAAAATATGAAGCTGAAGAGCTCTGTTCAGATAACAAACAGGACGAAGATGAAGAGATATTGGGAAAGGAGAAAGTAAGTGTGATGTTTATGTCCTTAAGTAAGTGTGATGTTTACGTCAGAATGTAATCATTATCATCATCATCATCATAATCATTAAATCCCACCAATAGCAAAGCTAAGTTAGGTTCTACGGTATGTCAGAATGTAAGTAGCATTAAAAACTTATGTGGTTAATTACATTGTTACCCTTCTTTCTTCACTTTTTAAATTTTTTATAGTTCATTTTCCAAAATAGCTTTTTATCGGAAGATATTTATATTTTATCTTATTTCTATTAAGTTTGTGAAATCAAATGTTGTATTTAAAACAATGTAAGGACTTAATATCTGTGGATTTCCGATCGATTATGAGTTTTGTATTTTTAAGAATCAATATCGTAGATTTCTGATTTATTATAAGTTTTGTATTTAAGAAATTAATATCATGGTGGAAGAGGGGGAAACATGTTTGCATGGATTTTATGGGGTCCCCCATCCCCCCTCCCCACCCGACACGTTCAGGGCTAGCTAAATGGCTTTTAAAGCGGCGGCTGGGAAGGTGAACAAACACGAGAAAGCGTGCCCTCAAAAATCAACATGTGTTTGTTTCCTTTGCGTTTGACACTTTTGGATATCTCACACCGGAGGCTGTGGAGACACTTAGTCGTATCCAAAAGGTCATGCTTGGAAATGTTGCGTCCCCTAGGTTGATAAATGTTGTTTTTACGTGTCTAGGCCTTGTATGATGACTTGAGTCGTGTCTGTATGTGTTTGTTGACTTTTAAAAGTTATAATAAAACTCTGGGATTTTTCATAACAAAAAAAATATCATGGATTGTGGTTAAGAAAATTTTGGTCATCTAGATCTTGACCTAATGGTAAGAGGCTTAACAGCATTCATAATAGATTCCTTATTTTTATACTTATAATTTATACTTTTATCATTAACTTTACTCTCTCTTTCACTCACAACCACAATTAAATAATATTTTTTTATACATTTATCATTACCTTTTCTCTATCTTTCTTTCACATCAAACCTCAAATTTTACTAAATCAACAATATTTTTTATCAAATTTATAGATGAACAGTATTTTTTCTCTATTCTCCATTCACAACCACTCACAACTACACCTTAAATTTTAAGGACTATACTCACAGATTGATAGAGACTCTACCGTGAATGCTCTAAGTCTCTTTGATAGGGGTCTCAAGTTCGCGTTATGTTAGTAGTTGTTTGTTTAATGATTATATAGCGAAGTGTTATCGAATTGTAATATTTTAATGTCTGGATTTTTCTTTTGTTAACGTTATACTAATTGTTGTTTGTTTTAATGATATTTTTAAGGTTTTGTTGTACGTAAGTTTATGTTTGAGTTTTTCACGTTTAGGTATATATATATTTTTACCCCTATTTAATTACATAGAAAATAACTAACAAAGGTGGCAATCTATGCAATTAAGAAAATTATCGAGGCACAACGCAAAGATGAAAAAATCTAGTTTACTGTTATTTAGATAGAACAAATATTTTTTTTTAAAACTTTGTAGCTTATAAGTGTCTATATAAGCATATACATGTGAGTTTGGAGCGTTTTACTCAACTTGTTTTCCTTCACCGACCAGAATTTACTATCAAACTCGAGCTGCTTTAACCAACCCAATTTTGCCCCCACTGATCGAAAATCCTGGATCCGTCACTGTCTGGTGGTTCGCGAGGCAGCGAAAGCAGGTGGATGGTGGCGGTCCGACGAGGCGGAGAAGGCAAGTGGAAGCGGCGAAATTCAAGCTAAGCAGGTAGAGGCGAATGAGTATGCATGGATATGCAATGGAGGCTGGACTCTGGAGGGTGCTGGACTGTTGAAAAGTGAAAGCCCCAGTTTTAAGTTCTAATTAAACGACTAAACCTCTAAATTAAAGATATTTCTAAAAAAAATATAATTAAAAAATAACTAAAGTCTAAAAGTACTAATGTTAACAAACAAACACAAACGAGCAATATGAACAAACACAAATGAACGTACACGAATAAAAGTTCACAAACACACTTACTGAATGTTCACGAACACAAATAAACGAATGAAACTTATTTAGTAAATGAACGAACGTAAATAAACTTTTACGCGAGCAGATCACGAACATTTCGCTAAGATTCGTTTACAGGCGTAAATGTCATCTGTCAAAAAAAGAAAAAAAAAACACTAGGATTACTAGAATAGAGGGTTTGTGGAACCCATCTCCATAACTTTTTTTGTTTGTATACATTAATTGTCATCACTATGAGTCTTATTTATCACATGTTGGTGTCAGGTATATTATGACATGTTGGTTTAAGGTATAGACAGGGGCGAAATTAGCTTAGGACCAGAGGGTCCCCGTGCACGACCTGAAATTTTAAAAATAATAATAAAAATAATATATTTGTTAATTTGCGTATGCTACACTTAATATATATATTTTTTGAACAAATCTTTAACATAAAGTCCCTTTTATCTCAATGGTTGTACTTCGCCTTCTTGTTTAGAGAGGTTCAGGTTCGAATCGTTTCCTTCCCATTCTTTTCTATTCTATATTTTTTTTCAAGGGTGTGAATATATCTTGAACAAAGATTTTACAAAAAAAGTGCCTTGGGTCTCAATGGTTCGACTCTTTGTTTCACTTTGAACAATTGTAGGTTCTAATTTTCTCCTTCACAATCTTTTATATATATATTTTTCCCATGTTCAGCCCCTCGATCTACTTCTTGATTTCTTTGATTTTTTTTTCCAAGTTCTAACTTTATGTTCTTGAGAGAAATCAATAAGAGAAATTACAAATTCAAAATTATTTGTTTTTTCAACTTCACAATTCTTCAACTTTACAATGTAAGACTTTTGCGTTACTTTGTAACTATCTAATGACATCGTAATTTTTTTTTCCTCTTATATCAACGTTCGAGAATTTATTTTTGTGAACCCCCTAAACATAATCCTAGTTCCGCCCCTGGGTGTAGATTAAAGGCGTTCAAAGTAATTATTTGTTGGTGTGAGTTATACTAATAAAAGTAGTCTTTACAATGACGCTGTTCAAACAAACAAGGGCGGCCCCAGGTATAAGTGGGGTGGACGACTGTTTAAGGCCTGAGATTTTGAAGGGTTTAGAATTTTTAAATTTTTTTGTTATATATAATATATATCAGATTTAGTATACATATTAAATATTTTTAAATATTTTGCTAGGGATTATCAATTAGTCTAGCAGGTCAACTAGTTCTTTGTCAAGAAATTGAAGTAGGAGATGCGGGTTCGAGACCTGCACTCTATTCTCTTTACTTAGGGTTATTGGCTTGTATTAATTCCAACTATCACGTATTAATCGATAACACTCCCAACTTCGCCACGTAGGAAATTAATTAACGGGGTTAAGTAAATTTAACAGGGGAGTGCTGGAGAAAATATGTTGATAGTTCATGATGGCAGATGGATGGAATGAAGTTGAGAGTGTTATCGGCCAATACATGATAGTTTGGATTAATACAAGCCAATAACCATTTTAATTAAGCACGGCCGGTTCTTTTAAAGATAAGGGAGTAAGGGACTATTTAACTTTAAGGTTCTTTTAAAGATAAGGGAGTAAGGGACTATTTAACTTTAAGATTCTTTCAAATATAAGGGACTATTTTAATAAACTTTAAAAACTTCATTTTTTAAAAAACCCAAACGAAACAATACAATACAGACTAGAAAGAAATCATAAACGTCGACTTCTTTTTTTATAACCCTAAGAGAGCCTCACAATTTGTTTAGGTAGTTAAAGGTTGGTTTTATTTATTGTTATTACAATTCTTGTTACATTATTGACATATTATATATACAGTTTTGACTTTATATTATAAGGGTCCATTTTTTGATCTCGCCAAAGGCCCACTTTTTTTGAAGGTTTTCGGAGCCACCCCTGCAAACAAATATTATCATACCAAATTCAACTTCACGTGTAATACGACTTTTGGAAATATAACAAAGTATCATGTCAACATCAGGGTTATCGAGTAGCAAGCGTACAGACATACGCTGAACTAGCAAAGCAGAAGTTGCCTCATGCCACACTTTCTTGGATTCACGATGCTTATACGTCATATGAAATATTAGTCACAAGGCTAGCAAAACAAGTCTAAACCCATTAAACGAGTCAAACACGACACTTAATACATATACTAAAGACGAACACTTCATTAACTAAATGTGTCACTTATCTATGAATTACCCAAGCACAAACATGTCAATAATTAAAATGGCTATATGAACATGACATGCTTAACATTATTAAATATAACATGTTTAATAACATGACATGATTAACACTATTAATGAACAACAAATAAAATAGAAGTTACGAAAAGTCACAATTCATAATATCTTTAAACAACAATTAACAAGACCTATTGACCTACTACTTTATTAGAAAATATAAATAAGTGTAATCGTGTTATAAACATGTTAATCGTGAAGCTAGGTTTGGACTCACGGAGTTCTTGGAGGACACAAAAACAGAAGGGGAAGAGTTCGCAATGGTTATATTTATGCTAAGGGAAGAGTGTGAGGATCTCACCATAGGCGATATCTAGATCACGTTGGTTCGGACTGGGAGGGTGTGAAGATCGTACCAGTACTACACTAATGTATTAATTCCAGTTTATATATATATGTGAGGGTTATGTTGCTATTTTAAGGTAATTAGGATTGACTATTGATTGATCGTACTTATAACTTATAACTTATATCGGTTGGGTTCGGTGGTGCAGGGTAGTGCACGCCCGTACTGATAAAGTTATAACTTAAAAACCTCAAAGGGTTCCAAGGGGGCAACACCCCCTTGGCGGGGGTTTGGGGGCAACGCCCCCGAGAGAGCGAGGTTCCAAGAGGCGGCAGCCCCAGGCGTCCAAGGGGCGGAGCCCCTGGCTAATTTTATAATTTTGGAATTCCTTCATTAAGATTGCACTAGAAAGTTTATTTGTCCAGAAATTTACTTATAAATTTCATAGGGACTAATTGTGTAATTTTGAAAGTTTAATCCAATTTCTAAAATACAAATAACTGCATTGCAGTTATCTGCGTCGCTCCTCTCTTATAATCATGATCATCATTAATTTGTCTGGTACGGTTCAAAAAATCTATCGCTCTCAAAACCTTCTCAATCTAATCGTCCGTCTAGATCGTATCGAATTGATTTTCTTGAGTGAACCATAAGAATATTTGATCTGAAAGTGTTCACATACTTTCTAGATTATCCAGAAATTCTCAAATTACCAACATGTTATTGTGTAGGTACGTTGTGTAGCTTGCCGGAAATGCACGTTGAGTTGCATGTCATATATAATCCAATAAAATAGATTATGTAATCAACAATTTTTGTGCTGTTATTTTTTCCCCACATTTGGACATTTGGTAATTTTTGATAAACATGAAAGTGTTTTTTATAAACAAAGTAAGAGTTAGTTCTAGGAGAGTTGTTTAATTATATAGGTGATGTCAGACTCTCGTTATGGATATTGATCAATACGTTGTTTAAAAAAAATACATCTTGATGCAAGCTTACGATGTGAATTAGTTATTACGTTTACGTTTAATACTGAATAAGTGACACGTCAACCCTAATCAAATTAAGATGTTGCAATAAAAGTTATTGTTATATTTTTTTAAACTAAGCAAAAGTCATTAAAGTTTTAAAAGAATTCGTTTATCTAATAATAAAGATGGTTCATATTATTAGATTTTAACAAAAAATCTGAAAATAAAATTTACCTTACATGAACTTTGATATTTTGGACTTATTTCAACATGAATGAGTAGTTAACATTTCAACTAACACTTTAACAAATATTAAATATATATCTTTGAATATTTGATATATTTTTGAACAGCAACTTAACCATTACTTACACCTTGTACGATCACTTGAGGACCTTTGAAAATTTTATAGACCTAACAATTATTAGGAATCTATATGAGTAATTAGTACATAAATACAAGGTTTATTTTTTAAAACTAATGTTTTAAATAAAAACTAAGAGATGGTGAGAGTAGTAGGATATGAAAATGCTTAATTATTTACGATGACAAATTTTGACCAAAACTCTGATACAATAGCAGTTGGTTAATTAAAGGGAAACATTGAACAAATTTTGTTCTTTTTTCCAAAGAATCCTTTAAAAAAGACTAGATCAACATAAAAAAAAAAACATATCTGTGAATATCTGATACTTAACGATGATTAGGAATTAATATTAATACGGATAATAAGCACATGAATAATATTTAAAGGGAAATATAACACGTTTTTCAATAGACGGGATACTCGTTTTAAATAATTGAGAAGGAAATTTAACTTTATTTCTTACAAACATTAGAGAAAACAGCTTTTCTATAATAATTTGAAGAATAAGATAATATATGTATGGATAAATAAGTGGACAAGTGGCACCTAGTAGTCGATTTCTCACGTATGAATCCTCGTTAAATAGGAGCCAAAACCTCACTTTTACAAATACACCAATCATCATGTCTTCTTCTCTACTCCTACTTAACTCTTCATTCACCAACACCCATCGACCTTTCAAGGCTCGAACCAATCAAACCCAAGGGTTTAGAGTCTCATGCAACGCTGCCCCAAATGGTCACAATGACAATAAACTCATACTCCCCGAATCCCAAAAACTAATACTCCCTCCCAATGTAGACCGAAGGAACTTACTAGCGGGAGTTGGCGGACTCTACACGGCCGCCAACCTCGGTTCCTTATCAGCCGCAATGGCTGCTACCATAGAAACGCCTGATATAACGTCCGTATGTAAGGACGCAGGCGCTGGTGTTAACAAGAAAGACGACGCTATACGAACACTAAAATGTTGTCCTCCCAGCCTCGGGAAGGAAGTTAAACACTTCGTCTTCCCGAAAGAGAAAACGGTCAGGATGAGATGGCCGGCCCATAACGGGACGAAAGAACAGGTGGACAAATATAGAGCCGCCATCAAAGCCATGAGAGCTCTACCCGACGACCACCCTCACAGCTTCGTTAGCCAGGCGAAAATTCACTGTGCTTACTGTAACGGAGGCTACACTCAAGTTGCTAGCGGAGAGCTTTTCAAGGATATCGACCTCCAGATTCACAACTCGTGGCTCTTCTTCCCGTTCCATCGATGGTATCTTTACTTCTACGAGAGAATCCTCGGGAAGTTGATTAATGATCCAACCTTCGCGTTACCGTTCTGGAAATGGGATGAACCCGCGGGCATGCCGATCCCGGAGATGTTTGTCCCAGAAACAATTGACGGCCAGCCGAACCCGTTATATGACGTGTACCGTAATCCACATCATATCAAAGAGGGATATGTTGATCTGGATTACAACGGGACGGATAAGCACCTTTCAGATAAGACGCAAGTAGCCTGCAATCTTAGTACCGTGTACCGAGATTTGGTCCGAAACGGATCTGATACGGTAGCCTTCTTTGGTGGTGATTATGTTGCCGGTGATTCGCCCGTTGCTAACGGTGACCCGTCGGTTGGATCTGTGGAAGCCGGTTGTCACACGGCGGTTCACATATGGGTGGGTGACAAGACAAAACCTAATCGCGAGGACATGGGTAACTTCTACTCCGCAGGGTATGACCCCGCGTTCTACATTCATCACGCGAATGTGGATCGTATGTGGAAGTTATGGAAGGAATTAGGTATTCGTGGACACGTGGAACCGAATTGCGAAGGCTGGCTGAACGCATCGTACGTGTTCTATGACGAGAACGAGGAGCTTGTAAGGGTGTTTAACAAAGACTGTGTGAAGTTAGACAGGCTCAAGTATAACTACATCGAGAACTCGAAGGAAGTGTTCCCGTGGCGCAAGAGTCGGCCTGCGAGACGTGACAAGAGCTTGCAGACTACAACGGACGTAAACGTGGATAACGTGGAAATGGTAGACCGAATTAAGTTCCCGGTGCGTCTAAACAAGATCCGGAAGTTCCGTGTGAAGCGCCCTGCGGTGAACCGGAGTGTAGAGGAAAAGGAGAGTGAGAACGAGATGTTGCTGATTAAAAAGATAAAGTACGACAGTGGAAACTACGTGAAGTTTGATGTGTTTGTGAATGACAAACTCAAAGATGGTGTCTTCACGACCCCGTGTGATCCGGAGTACGCAGGCGGGTTTGCACAGGTTCCACACGGAAATAGAAAGAGCATGTTTATGTTGAGTTCCGCAAGGTTTGGGCTAACTGAGCTGTTCGAGGACACAAACACCGATGGCGAAGAGTATGCAACGGTGACATTGGTGCCGAGGACCGGGTGCGAGGATCTCACCATCGGCAAGATCAAGATCGAGTTGTTTTAAACCCTCATGGGTTCGATGAGTTTGGTTTGTTTGGAGTCATGAATGCTCGTTACTAGCCTGAAATGTGTGTTGTAATAACGTTTGAGTGGTTTAGTCATTATCTCACCAACTAGCTAATCAGACGCAAGCCCCTGCTAAGAGGGATCCTCCTTTTGCTCCTAGCCTACGGGGCATTCGCAACCGTTCTAGTCTGAGAAACGCATTGTGTTGAGTTTCATGGCTTGAATAAAGTTGTACGTTTGTTTCAAATTTTCAATAAAATTAGGCTATTAAACAATTTTGTTTATTTTTATTACTAGTTTTTTTTATTCCCGTGTGTTAAACGGCTGAGTTTAAAAGAAAACTATAAATTTATGTTTCAACTATAATAAACATATCAGAGCCAATTCGTAATGATAATATGTAGGGAACCAGACGTGACCATTATAGAAATTTAGTATTTGGATAACTATTTATTAAAATTTTGATTTAATCCGGAGATAACAAGTATATTTTTTTACTAATTAAAGTATTTTAAAACTTCTTGTTTATTATACGATATAAATTTAATGATATTTGTTTGGTACTTTTAACTTTTCAAGGACAAAGAAAAGTCCAACCTATACTATTTTGTGCCGGTACTTTTTTTTTTTTTTTTTTTGTCTAGGATACCAATTATGTTGATGAAGAAATTTGACATGTGTTATTGTTTTACAGATATATATTTTTAAATATAATTTGAAGAACTATAATGAATTACTAAACTTTTTTTTTATAATGAATATAAATATATGACCAGTAATAAGTAGATATAGTATAGTGTTATATTGGGTGTTATTTTTACACCATCAAATCTGATTCGACGTCACGTTTATGGTTATGTACGAGTCAAGACATACGGTTATTCACAAACACAATAACTTTTTCAAAATTTTAATCTTTTATTTGTTTAATTTTCAAACTTTGAAATACTCGGTCATTTGAGAATATCAGATGGTCATATGGCCATTTAAAAAGTTTGTAAATATCGAGATTTAGTAAACTTTTGAATTGAAAAGTCAAACAATTTTATTGATGGTATTTTTTTGTTTTGAACGACGATCTTTATTAAAAATAAGCAGAAACCTCTAGCAAGGAGCTCGAGACCACAACAAAATAACAAGCATTATAAAGGAAAAGATGACCAATCATTCCAACTAATAGATTGGTCAGGATAACGATTAACAAACCATAAATGACTCCAATATTTGATCTCTAGGAGCACCCTATTGATCGAAGGATGTCTAAGTTTGATTCTTGATAGGATCATAAAAACCCACTTTCCAAAGATCTCTTTCTTCTCTTCGAGATCGAACATCAATTGCAACGATTCGATAGACGGCTCATCGGGATAGATGTAGATGAAAAAGAACCCCTCCCCCCTAGAACCGTATAAGAAGTTTTATCCTCGTACGGCTCGATAAAAAATGATTCGAAGTTTTGTCTATGGATAAAATTAGAATAAATAGTAAAGGAATTCGTAAAAAAGGGAGTCTAAATTTGACTCATAGTCATTTTTATTTATGATTGAAGATCGCCATGTTGCGTTCCATCCAAACGCTCCATAAACCGGTGAGACAAATAACGTTTAACGCCAAACTTTGCCGATAAGAAAAGCCTGGATCTTTGTGAAGTTTGATAATATCCGTCACCGAAAACGCCACGATGTGAGGAATCTTGCACCATTGGGTTATGAGTTGCCAGATTGTGTCCGTAAAAGAACAACCCGTGAAGATATGCATGGACGATTCCAGGGCCTCGCCACATAAAACGCAAACGTCGTTGTCTAAGGAGTTGTTCCTTTAGGGGAGACCATCCTTGGTGGGGAGATGGTCTAGGATAACCAACCACGCCACAAGATTAACCTTGTTAGGAACCCCAGGAAACCAATCTAGCGGGAACGAAGAGGCAGTAGGACCTTGAACAGACGCCTTAGACCTCAAACTTCTAACTGAAAAAAGCCCAGTGGAATCACCAAGCCACCTCCAGTTACCATTTTCCTCCATCATGAGGTCTTGTAAATTCACCCCAGCATGATTCAAATCATTTATAGATTTAAGAACAACCTTCCAAATCCTTGTGGCCGAAGAATGGAGAGGCAAAAACAGGTTGGGACCGGGTTTATCATGGATGCTAAACACCACCCGTCTCCATAGTCTAAAGTCTAAACGGTTCCGAGTGGAACCTCCACGCCCACTTGGCGAGTAAACAGCGGTTAATGGTTTGAAAGGAGACTAAGCCCAGCCCCTCGGCCTCCTTCGGTCTAACAAGGTCCTTGGAGACCCAATGAATTTTGTTTCGATTGTCCGACCCCCCCCCCCAATAAAAAGTTGCTCCGTATGCTTTCTAATTGCTTAAGGACAATCTTAGGAGCCTTGTACAAGGGGAAGAAGTAGGAAGGCTGTCAAGAACTGACTTAATGAGCGTAAGCCTACCTCCCATAGAGAGACACTTCGCTTTCCAACTCGAAAGTCTACAACGAACTGTCTCAATAACCTTCTCCCAGTGGCATTTTTTTGTTCACGTTGGCTCCCACAAGCATCCCTAAATAATCGAAAGGAAAAACTCAAACCGTGCACCCCAAAAGGGACGCCTTTGACGAAATCTCAGGAGGGGATAAGTTAACACCCGCCAACCCGCATTTAGAGAGATTGACTTTTAAACCCGACACCAAGAAGAATCCCCATAAAAGCCGTCTTAGATTTAAAAAGTTAGACGTCTCCCAATTGCCCATGATCATCACATCGTCCGTAAAAAGAAGGTGAGAAATAATGGGGCCATTATTTGGTAACTGGACCGCATGAAATAGCCCGACATCCACCGCTTTGGACATTAACCAATGGAAAGATTTCACAACGATGATAAACAAATAAGGGGATAGGGGATCGCCTTGTCTCACCGCTTTAAAGCTATCAAATTCCTTGGAAGGAGAGCCATTTAAGAGGACCGAGGAGCGAGAGGCAACAAGAGAGCCACGAACCCATTTTCTCCAAACATCGGGGAAGTTCATATGAGCCAAAATGGAGTCGAAGTTCCAGTCAAGTGAATCGCATGCCTTATTGAAGTCAATCTTGAAGATATTGACATCCCGTTGAACCCTCTTTAGCCACGAGAGGATTTCATTAAAAATAAGGGGGTCGTCCACGATATTCCTTCCCATAACAAAAGCTATTTGGGAGTCGAAGATAATAGAATGCATCACAAATCTAATTCTGTTCGCAAGAACTTTTGCAATAACTTTTAGAATGCACCCCTGCAATGTGAAGGGCCTGTAATCATTAAAAGTTTGCGGGTCAGTCGATTTCGGAATAAGAAATATGAGAGCAGCATCGAATAAGGGAGCTATCAACAAAAAAGTGATCCAGGAAAACCTTAAAATCGCAACCGAGAAAGTCCCAAAACGCCTTCAAGAACTTGAAGTTGAACCCGTCGGGACCCAGAGCCTTTTCCTCTCCACAGTCCCAAACGGCTTGTTTGATCCCGTTAAAAGAAAAAGGAGTGATCAGAGACTGTGCTTCACTATCCGAACGCCGATTAATTCCCGAACACACCATCGGCGATTACTGAAGGCGATCTTCTTTAAACTTATTTTCAAAAAATTATCGGGAATGCTCCTTGATATATCCTGGGTTCGAGTACCAGACGTTATCCAAGCTAACCCCGTTGATTGGATTAATGGAATTTCTTGAGTTCACCATCCCGTGGAAGTAGGCACAGTTCTCATATCCTAAAGATGCCCATCGGACCCTTGCCTTTTGGGCAAGGTCCGCCCTCCCTTTCTCATAAATACCGCGCAACTCCAGTTTAACCTTCCCCCACATTTCCATTTCCGAATCAGAAAGCAAAAGAGACTCAGCCTCCTTATCCCAAAAAGTACATATTTCTTCTAAGGAATTCGAAATCAGAGACTCCTCACTTTTGGACGTAGCCACCCACTTTTTTATGGTCTCTTTAATGAATTTAAGTTTGTTGTGGAGAGCCATATCCGCGCATCCCCCAAAGGTCTTCTTATTCACAGCCTCAAGAACCACAATCCGCAGGTCCGAAGAATCGAGCCAGGAGGAGAAAATTTTGAAAGGAGGAGGCCAGAAATCAACCAAGGACAGTTTAAGCAAGATAGGAATGTGGTTCGACCATAAGCGGGGGAGGGCCGTTAAAACGACATTCGGCCAACGACATAAAAAATCATTACATACGAGAAAACGGTTGATCTTACTGTAATTAATCCCATGGCCTTAAGCGAAGGTAAACTTCGAACCTCCTATGTTATACTCGCTAAGCCCCACAGAGTCGATGAATTCATTAAACCTCTCGGCCCCCCCCCCGGCATTAAACGAGGAGTAGAGACGATCCTCGGGAAAACACACTTCGTTGAAATCGCCAATAAACATCCAAAGACCCCTTTTCTGATCTTTAAGCAAAGAGAGGGAGTCCCAAAGAAGACGTTTCTCCCTATCCGCTTGCGGAGCTTAGATGTTGCAAATGTTATAGTCCAGATTCAGCCCTGAAATCTTACTGGAAAAGTGGAAATAAGAAGGAAATTGGGGGACTTCTCCATCAAAGAGGCAGCAAAAACGTTCGGATCCCAAACGGAAATGATACCGCTAGAATTACCGTTAGCCTCAACACTCTCCCATCGGCAGTTCTGGGAACCCCATAAGCGATGAGTCGTGACTTGGTCGGGGTCAGAGCACTTAGACTCCTGGAGGCAAAGAAAAGAGATCTTATGTGTTATACGCATCTGGGAAATCCAGTCGATCTTAGGACCCCCTAAGCCTCTGCTGTTGATTGATAGGAAATCCATCAGGCAACCCTTTGACCCCTTGTAGCGCTAATGACTTCAGCTACCTGCTCCTCAAAGCCATTGAAGGACATCCCCACACATTCACCAACTTTTATGGTGCTTGAACCTGCATCCTCCAAAGAATATTTATCGCACCCCTGCTCTGATGGCTCAATCGAACCCCATAGAGAAGATTTCTTGGAATCCATGGAATCAAGAGGTTGGAAGCCCTACGATTTGCGAAGGATGTTGAACGAACTAGTTCCAGCGAAGGATTTCTTTTGTTTGGCCCTAGGGGCTGCGGGAAGAGAGATAAAAGATTCTTCCATATTCGTCCCCAAAGATATAGACCCATTTAATTCAGGTATCTGCGGATAAGGAGCAGAGCAGCCCAAACGATCGAAATTAAGCTCTTTTGGCCCAACTGGCCCATCCTCCAAAATAATGAAGCTCGATTGGATATTGGGCCCACCTGGCCCATCCGTAATCAAGACTCCTTCGTGATCCAAACTTATGGAAGCAAAAGCCACGTCCGCGTGGGATTGGGGGAGGGGGAGGGGGGGGGGGGGGGGGGAGTGGGACCATGAACATAGTCCATACAAACATCATCATTGTTTTGCAGGATGTCGCCGCCATTCAATTCATGAGAAAGCTCGTTAGTTGGGAATTCCCAATGGACCACCGCCCACCTCGTCAATCACCGCCTCCAGGCCACCGTCGCTCCACACATCCTAATCGTCTCTATCCGTCCATGCATCTTCCTCCCTGTCATTGGCTTTCGCCGGAGAATTGGTCGGCGGACTCACGAGATCTTCCTCCACGAAGTTTGGGGACCAAGGATTAGAATCCTCTTTAACCATCATAGTATGCATCGTCTCTTTCCATTTAATAAGAACCGACTCATCCACCGTCTTCCAAGATTCCGAGAGAACGTGCACAGAACCTCCTGAGCAATCCTCAAGCATCCAAGACGACTGAGATGGCCAGATAATTCTTACAAAACCGGCGGCGATAGTGTTGTAGGTCAAGTAATCCCAGAGGTTTAATGGAACACCCAAAATTTTCAAGCCCACTACCCGATGTCTAAGGAAAGATTGACCATTCCAGGACTCCAAAGACACAAAGTAATTCCTCCAAAAGACCTCCTTCTTCTCTAAGAATGATTCAACATCCTTTTTGTTATTAAAGACAAGTACAACGTGGAGACCCCCGACATAAACCAAATCGATGTCCGATTCGCCACCTTCATTATGAAGGAGTTTAACGCTGCAAAGGTTGGGACCGTCAATGGCTTCTCCTAATAGAGTACTTCCAACAAAAGAGGCTGGGTAGTCGCCGGCTACGTCGGGAATCATGAACGTTTTCCATTTAGAGGACCCAGTCATAAGGGTATTCACCGGAATTTCTTGGGTCGAAGAACACCCAAGAATCACGTTCCTAAAAGATCTTGCTTTTTGGTTATCATACTAATTCTGTTTCTCAACGATAAGGGACTTGATAACAGGAGGGAGATGACAAGAGGTGGCACCCTTAACCGCTCTTGGTCCAACATCTTTCTCTAGAACCCAGGGCTTTTTTCGTGAGATCTTCGATAAGTTAGCCTTGAGGGGCTGACCTCCCAGCTTGATCTCGTTGAGTCTCCTCTCTACCTTAGCACTGTCGATCAAGTTCTTGAAGCGGATAAAACTAAAGCGTTCCTTGTTAAACCTCCTCTTCGTTCCCATAAAAACATCGTCGATTGTACCAAGATGTTTCGTGGCCATCTTCAGATCATCAACCGAAACTCCATCCGGGAAGCCGGAAATGAAGAAGGAGTAGGATAATCTGTTATTGATCGATCTTCTTCCGACCCTTTTCCATCCTTCGCTGTCTGGTGAAGACTCCTTCTCTCTCCTCATGTCACAAGCTGCATGTCACATAATCATTGATGGTATTGGTTGGTGACCATCCAAGATGATTAATGAATATAATTAAAAGGGTGTGAAGATAGAGCATCTACAAATATAAATGTGTGAAAGTAAAGAGAATATGTATATTTTCAAAAGAATATATTTATGCTAGTTGGAGTCATCACCCCACAATCTCCTCACTTGTATTATTTCCAATTTAGATTAGCATCACATCATATTTTTTTTTCTATTTTTAGTCATTTACGTATTAATTCTCACTAACTTTCATTCAAATGTGAGAATACTCATCTATATATAACTCTTATTTTACTCGTTCACACACTCTCTCTCCTTATCCACCTAATTAAATAAACCAAACCTATTAAAATTTTAAAATTAAAATTATAAATCCTCTCTCTCTCCTTTCACGAATAGGGACCACCCTAACTAGATCGACAAAATTGGGTGTCATGCCTAGAATCACGAACCTCCACTTAAGCAAATATTGTGCGGGGGCGGATCTAGTATGTATCCACTGGGTTCAAAGGAACCGAGTGGATTTCAAATTTTTAGTAGAATTATTTATAAGAAAATAATGGTGAATCCAAATATATAATGAAGAGATAATCCAAGTCACAAATGTGCTTTAGTTTAACTGGTTCTCGGCGTGTGTTGTAACCACCAAATTTCAGGTTCGACTCTTTGCTTTGTTTGGTTTTTATAATTCTTGCTAAGAATAACTGGTATTGTTAAAGAAAGAAAAACTAAATGGAAAAATAAGTGAACATCCGACTTTACAAAAATAATACAAAATCTTAGCACTAGGCAACTGGCACATTTTTCTTTAATATAGCAAACGATATTTTTTAGTATAAATCCTAAATTCGCAAAAAGAAAAAAAAAAGTTCTGTTATTATCGTAGATCAAGTTTACGTTTAAATATATGTATATGTTAGGGTTTGTTTATTGAACATTCCAAACACAAAGCACACATGCGTCACTCGACTCAAATCCTCTACCCCTAGCCCCTGACATCTCGATCTTTCTCCCTGCTCTCCTCCGGCGACTTGCTGACCTTATCCTTCGGTGTGACCTTATGAATTAGGTATATTCATATTGTTCTTGTGTGACCGTACCCAACTCGAACGAACCAATCACTACGTCAAAAAGTGGCTTTAGCCACGGGTTTTTCGATAATACCTAGCCACGGTTTAAAAAAATCGTGGCTAAAGGTAAGAAACACTAGTTTTAGCCACACATATTTAGTACCCATGGCCCAATATATATAGCCTTTGGACCCTTTAGCCACGTTTTTTTTTGTTTATGTGACAATAACAATCAGGTGCAGTGGCTTTAGCCACTGTTTTATAAAAACATGTGGCACTTATTTGTCACACTTGAAAAAGAGTGGCGAAATGCACCAAACGGCCACGGAATTTTTATGATTTTTTTATTCGTGTGACAAAAAAGAAATGTATGGCCATGCTTAAATAATGTTGTGTGACGGAAGAGTAGATTTTATTACTTAGTAAATTAAAAAAAACAAAACTATTAAGTATATATTATGCGTGGCTAAATGTGAGCAATGACCACTATTTTTAATTAGTTATGTGGCTAAAAACTAGTACATATGGCCACTGTTATTAGGTTGTGTGACTAAATAGTAGGTTGTGAGTGACAAAAATCTATTACCTATGGCCACATATATTAACCGTGACTAAATGGTAGGTTGTGAGTGACAAAAATCTATTTTATGGTCACAGTAAAATATTAAACGCGTGGCAAAAAAGAGACGATTTGTTTCCCTATAAAACAATGCGCTTTTTTCAATTACACCAATTCGAGCGTGTTCAAATCTACTACCCTATATATCATCATCATTGTTATTTTCCTTTACCGCCATCCGTTTCTTGATCTCAAATTCTCTACACCAATTCATTTACACCAATTCTGATATCAAATGGCCGATAATCAACACTCCCTTAATTACTGGTATGTGAAGAATAATCATATTTTTTTGCTTTATAGTAATAGGAGAAGAAGATCCTTCAAGTCCCATAAATCTGTTATTAAAAACAACCATAAGAACATCCTGAGGCAACTCCATGCGCAGAAGATTTCTGATTGTTTTGCCTACTTTGTTGAGGCAATGGAATTATTCTGTCCTTGATACAAAATTCAATGAATTTGTATTCGAAGAAGATGAAGACGATGAAGAAGATGAAGATGAAATTGTCAAATCTTGGGAGTATTTAAGTTCTACTAACCAAATTGAAGTGAAATACATGAACACAGAAGAGAGTAAAATTTTTTCTGTGAATGAAATTGTGGGATCTTATGATATGAACTTTCTTTAAAAATTGAGTGAAATTCCCTTGATTAACAAAGATGGGAATGATTCTGGGAATGACATTCAACAAAAGGTGAAGGATACGGTGGCCGATTGGGTTCAAGATCCTGCAAACAGTGGTCGGATTGAAGAAGGATGTGATGATGATGATGAAAATGCAAGTTCATGATACATATCCGAAGATTGCAGTGATCCGGATTATTAATTAATTGATGTATATGTTTATGAACAAATTAAGAGCAATATTTTATATGTTTATTTTGTTATGATATTAGTAGTTAGAATTGAATTATGATGGTTATATATGTTTATCTTGTGATATGGTCACTCATATTAAACATTGTTTGCGTGACAAATTATGACAAATTGTCACGGTATATTAATTTTGGGTGGCTAAAAGAAGACCAACAATCTACGGCGCTTGTAATCATTACTTTTTCATTTACTTTATCGTTCAAATCTCCATCTACCACGCCCCTCGAGTATTGATATATACTTATCTCTCTATCAGTTTTCATCATCATCTCCACCATGCGCCTTTTCTCCTAGTCTCTCTCTCTCTCTCCTCTCTCTCTGTTTTTTGTCCATTATCGCGGGCAAAAAAATGTGAAATTGGTGTCATCCATATATGGAAAATGGTAAGTTATCATCTTCACCACTGAAATTCAATTGAAATTTGCGTCTCAGATTTGGTAACTTTTTCTTGTGTAGGGAAAGATCTGTATCTCCTGGGAGCAGATTTTAAGTTATTGTGGAAACCATGGAGACAAGGAGTCTCTAATGGTTCATATAAATGCTTTACTGAGAGCAGAATTTAAGTTATTGTATAATTTTATAACAGTCAGCAGTAAGGGCACATGATGAGGTTTGAAGCACTTGTATTCTTCAGGTGCTTCTCTCCCTTTTGGCCCCACGAACCTGATTTTTCTACAGCAGCTTCTTCTCCTTTTTGATCTGAAGCAAGTGCATGTGAGAAAGCAAAAATGGACTTTTCTCTCTTTTCACTTGATCAGCAGCAAGTAGCCGTTATGATGATTCAGACAATCTCTTTAGTGCACCATATGAGAAAGCAAAGAGGGATTTGTCTTCAGCCGCTTCTTCTCCCTTTTAAGTTAGTAGTTTTTCAGTTGTAATATTATAGATCAATGTATTAATGGAATCATATCCTTTGGTTTATGTATGTAATTGTGCTTGTTAAAGCAGCAGTTGATTTTGTTTGTTTATTTTTGACTTTTATTGACTCTGGTTTAGTCAAAGAGATGAGACATGCATGCACAAATACCTTCCTAGTGAACTAAAACTATTTCAAAATATTAGGGATGAGCAATTGGTACCTAGATTTGAGGGTCATCGCTAAAAAAACCGTTTATATAGAAGCTTAGTTTATTAATTTGTACCAAGTTTGATTTGAGGTAGCATGTTGAACATACAAAACTTGGTAAGTGTCAGCACCTATTTGTGGACCACAAAGAAGATTACAAGTTGTTTATTGGTACTCTAATGCTAATTCAATTTCATGAAGGTCTTAATATCAATTCATGAAGGGATTTGCTAACCGGTTACCAAACAAGTATAGTACCTAAATCCGGGTACCTGGTACCCGTACCGATATATTAGGTAGGTACCCACTTTTCGTTCAAAACGGGACCGATACTGGTACAGATCAGGTACAGGTACGGTACCCGTGCTCATCTCGCACAATCAAAAAAAGGAAACACTTTACTCAAAATTGAGATCCATAATATTCCAGAATACATAAAGAAAAAAAAAACCAAATATTATTGAGACTGTAATTTGCTAAAATTCAAAAACATTACAATGATCAAATAATCGGTTTTACATAATACCATTCCAGTACAGTCAGCTCTATGGTAAACATTGTCACATGTATCTACGGGTGGCAATACATTATCGTTGTGAGGAAAAACTACTGCACTAAATTCTTCATTGGCATCGTCTTCATAATAATCTCTGTAATTTCTGGGAGGTGTCATAAAGACAATATGACGTCTTTTATCGAGCTGGTCTTTGACGTAAAACAAATGTCGTGCGTTTGACGTGAAAATGAATGGGTCCTCCTTGTGACCTAGTATTTTAAGGGTGACCAAAGTGTAACCAAGACTATCTTTTTTGACCCCATGTGTATTCTCAACCTAGACGCACATAAATAGAGGGATGCTTTTAATATGGTATTCTAGTAGCCATATCTCTTTTAAAACCCCATAGTAAGGTTTTTGTCCATAGGTTAATACCTCGTTAGAGATGTGCATATCATTTACCTCTACACCAACCCCGATGTGCTGGTAAACCCTACCGTCTCGAGATTTTGTAAGAAATGAATAACCATTGATGTCATATACTTCATATTTCCTCACGCTTCTGTGTGGACCATGTGAAATCCACCTAACGGTCTCTGATATAGTTTACGGGGACTCTGCCATCTCCTTTTCAATCTGAAATTCATAGTAGGTTCATCAGGAGAGTTCATTAGGAATAGGAAGGTTATAGTTCTTCCGAAAATAATATAAAGTTGTTCTGGACAAGTCATGTCAGTTTTTCAGGAAAGTTACAGTTCATCCGGAATTAAAACAATAAAAAAATAGTTTCAGTTCACTAGGAAGGTAATAGTTCATCCAGATAGAAAATAGAGTTGTTCCGGACAACTCAGGTCAGTTATTCCGGAAAGTTACAGTTCATCCGAAATTAAAACTATAAGAAAACAGTTTCAGTTCACCACGAAGGTTATAGTTCATCCGGATAGAAAATAGAGTTGTTCCGGACAATTCAGGTCAGTTGTTCAGGAAAGTTACCGTTCATCTGGAATTAAAACTTTAAGAAAATAGTTTCAATTCACCAGGAAGGTTATAGTTCATCCGGATAGAAAATAGAGTTGTTCCGAACAACTCAGGTCAGTTGTTTAGGAATGTTACAGTTCATTCGGAATTAAAACAATAAGCAAATTTAGCTGACCTTGTTGCGTAACCATTTTCCAAATATTGTGCTCTGCTTCTTAGTCAGCTCATTTAGTCTACTACCAGGATGTTCCTTTTCCAAAAATTTCATGTGTTATCTGCAATTACATGAATTGAAGTTATCTATAAAAGTTTATAATTAATTAAACAGATCAAAAAATGTTAATAATCTAAATTACTTACTCGATATAATGCTCAATTTTAGGCGTATTTAGCAACACAAATAAATGCACTTTCGGTAGGAGCTGCACTTTCGGTAGGAGCTCTGGAGAGACTTCAACTGATCTACAAGCTGACCCAGGACTTCCATCCGCACTGCTATGCTTTTTAGTTGGAACACCAATAGTTGTGATGTGTTTTTGGTATTAGCTGAGAAACTGAATCATTTCTTCTGAAATGTTCTCCTCAGCAATGCACCCTTCTGGATAAGTTTTGTTTCTCACGTGGCCCTTAATTACCTTCATACACCTTTCGAATGGATACATCCATCGAAAGCATATTTGGCCACATAATTTTACCTCCCTTGTATGGTGCACCGTCAAATGAAGCATAACATCAAAAAATGATGGCAGGAAATATTTCTCAAGTAGGCATAGTGTGACACAAAGATCTGTTTGCAATTTATCTAGTTCTTCGACATTGATCTCTTTGATGCATATTGATTTGAAAAATAAAAACAGAGCCTGATAATAGCATATCTTGTCGGTTCAGGAATGACTGACCGAATTGCAATTGGCAGAAATTGTTGCATCAGCATATGATAGTCATGTGACTTGAGCCCCACAAGTTTCTTGTCCTTTAGACTAACCAAACTAGAAAAGTTAGAACAATAGCCTTGTGGAACCTTCAAGTTATACAACGTGTCACAAAACTTTTCCTTTTCATCTTTTTGTAACGTGTAACACGCTGCAGGAAGTACTGTGTTGTTCTTGTTCTGTTTAGGCTGCAACTTTGGTCTTAACTGCAAAAAGTTCAGATCCTTTCTAGCATTCAGTCCATCCTTTGTTTTTCCGGGAAGGTTGAGTAGAGTTCCAACAAGACTCTCAGCCACATTCTTTTCAATATGCATGAAATCAATGCAATGTTGGACACTATTATGCCTCCAATATCTAAGTCTTCGAAACCATATATTGAAATTCTTCCAATATGGTGGCTTCTCTTTGTTCTTTATTTTTCTCTTATCAATCTCCCCCCTTCTTCCGGTTGAGGTCTCTGGGATTTCTGAATCAGTACACCTTAATCCCTTTCCCCATTTGTTCCTGATATTTTGAACTTCCTTGTATATCTGTTCCTCGGTCATAGGAACTGCAACATCTTTCAACTCTTGTTTACCATCGAAGGCATCTGTTTGCTTTTGGAAGGCATGCGTATGTGGTAGATATCTTCTATGACCAGTATGACACTACTTGGCTGAGAAAGGAAGCCATATGCATTTAGTTTGTTCCTGACATACCACACAACCTTTGAATCCACTGTATGGGCAACCACAAAGTGTGCAAGTGCAGGGTAATCATTAATTGTCCATAAAACAACTGCACACATAATAAACTGTTCTTGCGCATACGCATCATATGTTTCCACACCTGCCTCAAATTACAGCTCTAAGTCATCAATCAACGGTTCCTAAAACACATCAATATCTTTTCCAGGCGCTTCCGATATTAATAACGAAAGCATGACGAACTTTCTTTTCATACACAACCATGGTGGAAGGTTGTAAATGACAGATAGAACTAGCCATACACTGTGATTTCTATTGCCTCTATTCATATCGACCCCATCAGTTGAAATGCCAAGACGAAGACTTCTAGGATCATTAGCGATTTCGGGATATCCGTCATCTATAGCTTTCCATGCCGGTGAATCGGATGGGTGGCATAACACACCAGGTATTTTGGAACTGGTGGCATGCCATCTTAGATCTTCCAGTGTGGTTTTCACTTGAAACAATCGTTTTAATCTTGGAATGATGGGGAAATAACACATTACCTTTGCAGGATTATTGTCGTATAGTTTCTTAGTCCTCTCATCCACCTTCCACCTGGACTCACCACAAGTTGTACATATATTTAGGTCCTTCTTTTCCTTCTGGTAAAGAATACAATCATTGATACACACATGTATCTTGGTATACCCTGCACCAATTGACTTCACAATCTTCTTGGCCTCATATGTATTTTTTCACAATTTCATTACCTTCAGGTAGCATCTGTTTCAGCAAAGCTAAAAGTTCATTAAAAAACTTATCTGATGCTCCATGCTTTGTCTTCAAGTTCAGTAGTTGAACCAAGGCATATAACTTTGTGAAGTTACGACTTCCTTCATACAGGGGCTTCTCAGCATCCATGAGTCGTTCTTGAAATTTCTCATGGTCCTCAGTGAAAATTTCAGTAGCTCTGACCATTTCTATTGTTTCTGATGCATCGAATGGCATTCCGGAATCAAAAAATGATTCTGTGTGAAGCTCCTCTCCTGCGGGCTCGTGTTTCTCTCCGTGTTTAGTCCACCTTGTATAAGTCAGATCAAATCCCTTTGAAAACAAATGATAATCTACATCATCAACATGATAAGAGTAATGGTTTAGACATTTAACACAGGGACATGGAATTTCCGTCGTTTTTAAATTTGTAACTGCAAACTTTAAGAATGATTTAACTCCATTGGAATATGATTTCGTGGTTCTACTGGTTACCATCCAAGAGTTATCTATGTTTGTTTTGCTAACAGATACAACAACAAAGATTATTAAAAAGGATTGTTTTGCTAATACTGAAAACCCTTTTCAATAATCTTTACTGTGAATCTATTTATTGGAGAAGTAATATGACAGAGGGAAAATTTTGTCGATTAATGAGCAATGGAGAACTGAGGAGCGGGGAATTGGGGAAATCGAGAGTGATATGTGAAATTTTCAATTGAATTCGCTCATTAATTTATCCCGTCTCTTTTAGAATTTAGCGGGCACAGTTAGAATCATATTTAAATAAATTATAATGAAAAGTAGCTTCTAACTCAGGGTGTTGCTCAGGTGATAGAAGCGCTTTAGTATTCACATACCATGATCCGTGTTCGAATCCTTATTGTGTTACTTTTTACCGTTTATTTTTGAAATTTTAAAAACCCAAACAGGTGATGTAACTAGTAACGGCTAATTTCACTTTTCCGTTGTTTGTTTTTAAATTTCAAAACCTTCAACCACGCTATATAAACAAGTTGGGACCAATGAGTCCCAATAAGGTGTATATATAACCAATAAGTTGTGTTTAGGACCAATGATGGCCTAAGAAGGTGTGTATATAACCAATAGGTTGTGTTTAGGGCCAATGATGGCCAATAAGTTGTGTTTAGGACCAATGATGGCCCAATAAGGTGTGTATATAACCAATAGGACCAAAAAGGTGTGTTTAGAGGCAATAAAGGTCAGTTGGGACTAATGAGTCCCAATAAGGTGTGTATATAACCAATAAGTTGTGTTTAGGACCAATGATGGCCCAATAAGGTGTGTATATAACCAATAGGTTGTGTTTAGGACCAATGATGGCCAATAAGTTGTGTTTAGGACCAATGATGGCCCAATAAGGTGTGTATATAATCAATAGGATCAAAAATGTGTGTTTAGGGGCAACAAGGGTCAATTGGGACCAATGAGTCCCAATAAGGTGTGTATATAACCAATAAGTTGTGTTTCGGACTAATGATGGCCCAATAAGTTGTGTTTAGGACCAATGATGGCCCAATAAGGTGTGTATATAACCAATAAGCTGTGTTTAGGACCAATGATTCCCAATAAGTTGTGTTTAGGACCAATGATGGCCCAATAAGGCGTGTTTAGGGGCAATGAGGGTCAGTTGGGACCAATGAGTCCCAATAAGGTGTATATATAACCAATAAGTTGTGCATAGGAGCAATAAGGTGTGTTTAGGGGCAACGAGGGTCAGTTGGGACCAATGTGTCCCAATAAGGTGTATACGATAATGTATATATTACAACACATTGAAAGATATATATATATATATATATACATATATATGTAGACTATATAGGGTGAGGTTATGTGAAATATATAGCTCTTTTCATATGTGTTCACATGTGAAATATTCTGAATAATAAGACAAAAGAAAAAAAAGGATAAAAGAAATTAATCACAACCATTAAGAGATACAATTATCATTAAATTTATTGCTTAATATTCCATTTTACACTTAAAGATCATTTTAAAGTTATGTTTAAAATACTATTATATCTATGTTTGGAATTAATTGAGTTTATATTAAATCCGATAAATGTTGTCACGTCCTTATTAGGTGAGATGTTTTCACCCGGATCGATCATTTCAATCCCCAAATTAATTCCCACCATTTTTCAAATCTCCCCAAAATTCATAGATCAGTTCCTATTCCCTCTCACCAAATTTTATCACCAAAACGATTCATCACACTCTTCTTCCCTCTACAAGATTCATCACTCTCTTCTTCCCTCTAAAATCTTTAGGAGATCACTACCAAATTTCAGTCAATATTAATTTCACTGTCATTTTCAGTAGATCGTTTTTTCATCTCAAATATTCCATCGCATTTATTTCATTCCCTATTTATTTCATTTCAGCATTCATTTCCTTTACAATGGAGCGTGATGGTGAAACATTGAAGGACATTCATGATTATTCAGAAGAAGAGGAAATGATAATCGATGACGCCCAAGTCGAGGATGAGGTTTATACTAAGAATGAGAATTATGACAGTGAAGGGGAACGTAATGAGGAATCAGAAGAAGAGGAAATGATAAACGATAAAGCCCAAGTCGAGGATGAGGTTCATACTGAGAATGAGAATGAGGAACCCACAACCTTTGCTTTCCAAACTACAAATTGCATAAGGGGGTTGTCGCGGTTGGTAAAGTGGCGTGCCAAATTTAGTAACAATGGTGGGAAAAATGGCCACTAACATTTGACAATGCTGGAAGGGTTATCGGGGAGCATAGATCGAAGTTTTCAAGTTTTAAAGGAGATATTGTAAGGGCAGAGGTTGGATTGAAGTATCCTGATTGAAAGAAGGTGCCAACAGACAACAAGAAGACGATGTGGGCTCTGATTCAGGTTATTAAACATATTAAACATTTTTTCTTCTTTTTTTCCTACGTTTAAACAAGGTTAATTCTCACCTTTTGTTAAACGTCAATCTTTTCATAGGGTTACGGGTTTTCTAGCATATGCAATAACCCGTTTCTCATTGTTCTTGTTTTCCATTTCAAATTTTAATCGATTCTAGACTTGGGTTTTATCCCGAGTCACTTTAAAATCATTCGCATTATATAAATTCGATATCTTTTAGCCATTTATGACATCGCATAATAAACATGATTCAACCAACTCAACGGTTTTGTCGATTAAAGCATACGACCACTTTGACTCATTAGTTCCATGGTTATTCGTTAATCTTTCTTTTATGAAATTTCCATATAAGGTTCAACATTTGTACATCCGTAGATGTCTCAATTATAACCTTGTTTCAAATTATTGGCTTCACGACCCCCTCTTGGGTTGTTTTTTTTTCATCAATTACCCTATTAATTATATTAGCTTCACGGCTCCTACATAGTCGTTCTTCACCAATTTCCCATTCATTATATTGGTTTCACGACTCCTACAGAGTCGTTCTTCACCGATATCCCATTCATTATATTGGTTTCACGACTCCTAGAGAGTCATTCTTCACCAATTTTCCATTCATTATATTGGTTTCACGGCTCCTACAGAGTCGTTCTTCACCAATTTTTCATTCATTATATTGGTTTCACGGCTCCTACAGAGTCGTTCATCACCAATTTTCCATTCATTATATTGGTTTCACGGCTCCTACAGAGTCGTTCTTCACTAATTTTCTCATTCATTATATTGGTTTCACGGCTCCTATAGACTCGTTCTTCACCAATTTTCCTATTTATTATATTGGTTTCACGGCTCCTACAGAGTCGTTCTTCACCAATTTTCCATTCATTAAATTGGTTTCACGGCTCCTACAGAGTTGTTCTTCACCAATTTTCCTATTTATTATATTGGTTTCTGACGGTTGCACCGTTAACTAGTGATTAGAAGTGATAAATGTGTATATTTTATGCTTAGTTGGGTTTAATTTCATGATATTGAATGACTACGAGAAGTTGATGTTTTATAGGTAAACCACGGAGATTGGTCATGCTTTGGAGAGAGAGTTAATGAAGTGTAAGTGAAAGCATTGGATGATAGCATGATAGAAGATGAAAATACGAGAACATGGGCGAAAACGGCGATGGAAACGGAGTTGAAACGAGAAAGATATGAAGAAAACAGTGATTCGTAGGCTGACAGGGATTTGTAGCCTACGGATCTGTCAGGTCTGAAATAATGTGTTTGGGGCAAATTCAGAAATTCGTAACCTGGAAGAATTTCGTAGCCTACGAATCTGCCAGGTTGAATGCTGTGTTTTCTGGTCAGATATCCTGATTCGTAAGGGAGCAAAATTTCGTAGCCTACGGATCGGTCAGACCAAAAGTCACCTCTTGGTGTTTATAATCAGATTTTGATTTGGGGGTTAGGGGGACTTCGACCTAGGGTTTTGGCTGAACGTTTTTGGGAGCTTTGGAAGCCACTTTTGAAGATCAAGAAGCATTCCAATCATCATCATCCATCCATGAATTCCGGATCACCCTTGCACGCGATCATTGCTACCATGAGAGGCTAATCTCTTGTGACTCCTTCTAGATGTAGGGTTTGTTTGCTTGACATTATATTTTGGTTTTTCTTTATTTTTGGGATAGCAATCTAAGCGTTCGACGCTTTTTGCTATGATGTGTGTCTGAATGATTGTAAACATTTGGTATTTGATTCAATCTTTATCTTGAACCATCAGTTCTTGGTGCCGTTGGCAATCGAGATTTATTGGGTAGGGATATATTTGGGTTGGTTTGTATTGAATGATCATCGAGTGACAACCTCGCATTCTAGTAATCCGAGTGCTTAGTCCTCTTTTGTCACTTTCACTTAATCACATATGAACCATGTCTATGTGGTTCTTCCCAATTGAAAGCCATAGTGTAATGTTAACTTACAACTTGAAATCTAGAAGGATCACATTTTCTCATACTTGTTACTACATAATAATTTAATTTCTTGTTAATCTCAAATTGGCGTTTAGAAGTATTAATCAACGAATTCCAGCATCTAAAGTGCAATTTCTATAGTTTTACTTTTGTTTGCTTAGATATAATTGCTATAAACAACACATACTCCACATTCTCCCTGTGTTCGACACCCGCTTACCACTAGCTAATTAGTGTATTTGGGTTTATCTTTGCGTGAGTCTTCGACCTCACGTCAAATTTTGGCGCCGTTGCCGGGGAGACGTGCGCAGCGTGTGTTCTTTGGTAGTAATTTTTGTTTGTCGGTTTTACACTGGGTTGTGTTAGTGTGCAGGTACTACAGGTGCATGCGTACTAGGAATTCACAATCGTCATCACCACTACTATTCGATCCATAAATCGAAAGAACATTCAGGAGGAACCGAATCTTACATCGGGAAAACAAGGTTGTTGGATCACCGAGTACACAAAGCAAGAGAATAGAAACACAAAGTGAACCGAGAAAGCAACCGGTGGACACATCAGTCTCACCTTCGGATCAATATATACCACCACCTACCTCAATCCCTTCTCCGTCCACTATACTCACATCTAGTACCACCACTTCAACAAGTTTGCCTGAATCAAACCCATCCAGTTTTGCATCTTATTCGGGCATTCCATCCTTTGCCCAATTTTACCCATCTTATGGGCAATCATCCCAACAAAATCAACAACCATTATTTCAGCAAACCCCACCTATAACCCATACCACCTCAAACCATCCACCAGTTTTTACAACTCCGGGACCCCAACAACAAGGTCAACTAAGATTTCAACAACATACACGTATACCGTTTGTGGAGGGACAATATGGAGGATATGGTGATGGTTATGAAGGCAGGTATGAAGATTATGAAGAGGAATACGAAGTAGAGGGCAATGTAAATCAAGGATTCACTCAAGAAGAATTTGCATTTCAACAAAGACCACCGGTCGATCAATTTCAACAAAGGTATATGAGACCCCCGGTTATGCCAAGACAGCAGCCACCTCCAGCCCAAAGGCAAGCACCTCAACAAAGGGTGCTACCACAGATTCCACCTCAAGGTCCTCCACAAGGCCCACCGCCTCCGCAAGGGCCACCGCAAGGAGTACCAATTGCAGTTCCAAGAAGGCATAACCGTGATGCGGATAGAGGAATTGAATCACATTTCAGACCCATCATAACAAACAACCCATCACCGGTGGTAATTCCTCAAAATCGGGAAGGTCGAACATTTGAGGTAAGGACCAATTCATTACAAAGTCTACCCAAGTTTCATGGGTTGGCAACGGAGGAGCCTTACTTTCACCTTGAGGCATATGATTCTATATGCAACACCATTGGAGGGCAAGGTTTTTCGCCCGACGCAGTCAAGTTGGTGTTGTTTCAATTTTCACTTGAGGATAAAGCCAAGAGATGGTTTCACACATTGCCATCCGCATCCATTTATACATGGGCTGAAATGCAACAAAGGTTTTTGGATGAGTTCTACACAAATCAGAAGACAAGCGATGCTAGAAGGAACTTGAGAAATTTCCAACAACAACAAGGTGAGCTTTTTCATGAGGCATTTGAGAGATTCAACTTGATGTTGAAGAACTGCCCGCACCATGGGATTGATCTATGGGATTTGCTAAATGCATTCCATGAGGGGTTGACACCCGAAGATGCTAGAGATCTGATGTCCATTTCAAATGGCACGTTTGGTACGAATTATGAGCAAGATGATTGGGCATATTTAGAACAGATGGCGGTAACATCAAAGAGGAAGGCACAATCTTCCAGGAGAACAAGGCACGTCATTGGTAGACAACTTGTGCAAGCCGTAGCTGATAGTGGTGTTCAAACTTCAACTCAACCATATGAGGTATGTGCAAGTTGTAATGAATTGGGCCATGCTACTAATCAATGTCCAGGTTTGCAGGAACAGTTTGAAGAGGTCAATCAAGTTCAGGGACAAAGCGGGGGTGGTAGGAATTACAACATGAACTCAAACACCTACCACCCGGGGTTAAGAAATCACCCAAATTTTCGGTATGGTAACCCGGCGAATCAAGCCAATCCTAACTTTCAAGGAACCAATCAATCAAACATGGCACCTCGACAACCTTATGCGAATCAAGGCAATTTCCGGGGCGGTAATAATCAAGGTTAACAAAGGCAATATCAACAAAGTAACGAACCAAGTGGGTCATCGGCACCGGGAAATGCAAGTGGAAGTGAAGTCATGGACATCCTCAAGACAATGCAACAAGAGATGCACAAGAGGAACCAAATGGATGACGAAAGGCTTCGGAAAGATGAGGTACGGGACAAGGCCATTCATTCTTTGACCACCCAAATGGGTCAACTTGCTACCGAGGTTGCTGATTTGAAGAAAAATAAGGGTCAACTTCCAAGCGACACTAAGGTAAATCCTTCTCATTCCACTACTAGAAATGTTCAAATTAATCAAGTAAGTGCTTTGAGAAGTGGGAGGGAATACAAAAAGGATCCACCACCCGAGTTAGTTGATGGTGTGGTGGAAGATGTGACGGGGATGGAGAGTAGTGATGATGAAGGTACCTCACCCGTTAAACCAAAGAAAGCGGTCACTTTTCAAAAACCATTAGAAAAACCGGGTCAAACTAAAATTTTAAATGACCAAAACAAGGTGGTGGAATCTAGTCCGGTTCCATTTCCTTCGGCCTTACTTGACCCGGGTAAGAAAAATGTGCTTTCAAAACGGGGTCCTCAACAGGAGGAAATGTGGGAGGTATTTAAACAAGTTAAGGTTAACTTACCTTTACTCGATGCTATTAAACAAATTCCCGCATATGCGAAGTTTTTGAAAGATTTGTGCACTCAGAAAAGGCAACAAAAAGTGCCTAAAAGAATTGATTTAACTGAACGGGTGAGTGCAGTTTTAAAGGGGTTCTTCCACCCAAACTTCAAGATCCGGGAGCGCCTTTAATTAATTTACAGGTTGGTGATTTTCAAATGACAAAGGCGCTGTTGGACCTTGGAGCCGGGGTGAGCATTCTCCCGGGAAGCTTATATGACCAATATGATTTTGTTCCATTGAGACGTGTGGATACCAAAATCGTCCTTGCTGATTTGACTCATAAGCTTCCCCGGGGGGTTGTTAGGGATGTGATTGTTAAAGTCGAAGAGTTTTACTACCCCGTCGACTTTTTGGTGTTGGATTATGCAACCATGAACACCGATCACCAACAGAATGTCATTTTAGGGAGACCATTTTTGAACACTGCCCATGCTGTTATTGATTGTCGATTTGGGACAGTTGATATGACTTTTGGTAATAGGAAAATGCGTTTGAATGTTTTTACTAACATTGCTAACTCTTTGAATGGTGATGAGTGTTTTATGGCAGATTTGGTGGATCAATGTGAGCCACATGTTTATGATGGCGACATGGTGGAAGTTTGTGTTTGTGATAGTTCTGAACAGGTATACATCAAGGATTTGGAAGAAGAGGAGAAAAAGTTGGAAATTTTGGCGGTGCAAGAAGGAAGACCGCCATGGACTCATCAAGTGGAGAGTTTACCAGTTGGAGTGCATTCAGATTTAAAACCATCATTGGTTTGTCCACCCAAAGTAGAGTTGAAGGAGCTGCCACATCACTTGAAGTATGCATTTTTGGGTGAAGATGAAACACTTCCGGTGATCATTGCTTCCAACTTGGACGAGGTTCAAGAAAAGGAGTTGTTGAAGGTGTTGAAGGCTCACAAGGCGGCAATTGGTTGGACAATTGCAGATTTGAAAGGTATTAGTCCTTCCATTGTTATGCATAAAATTATTACTGATGCAGATGCTAAGCCTACAAGGGAGACTCAAAGGAGGTTGAATCCAAACTTGCGAGAGGTTGTGAAGAAAGAAGTCATCAAGTGGTTGGATGCCGGGATCATCTATCCAATCTCCGATAGTGCATGGGTAAGTCCTACTCAAACCGTGCCAAAGAAAGCCGGCATTCAGGTAATCAAAGATGAGAAAGGTGAGCAAATTGCCACTCGGCCGGTAACCGGGTGGCGGGTATGTATCGATTATAGAAAATTAAATGCTGCTACCTCAAAAGACCACTTCCCACTTCCCTTTATTGACCAAATAATTAAAAAATTGTCGGGTAAAAAATTCTACTGTTTTTTGGATGGGTATTCGGGATACAATCAAGTGGCAATCCACCCCGACGACCAACATAAAACTACCTTCACTTGTCCCTATGGCACTTTTGCCTTTAGGAGGATGCCCTTTGGGTTGTGTAATGCCCCGGCCACTTTTCAACGTTGTATGATGAGTATTTTTTCAGATATGGTCGGGGATTCACTTGAGGTTTTTATGGATGATTTTTCAATATTTGGGTCAACGTTTGGGTCGTGTCTTGGTGA
Organism: Deinandra increscens subsp. villosa; assembly: GCA_039602395.1. Taxonomy (NCBI): domain Eukaryota; kingdom Viridiplantae; phylum Streptophyta; class Magnoliopsida; order Asterales; family Asteraceae; genus Deinandra; species Deinandra increscens. Next base: position 47,901,162 of record JBCNJP010000024.1, on the reverse strand, counting down.
ATTAGAAAAAGTTTTGAAACGATGTGTCGAAACAAACCTTGTCTTGAGTTGGGAGAAAAGTCATTTCATGGTCCAAGAGGGTATTGTTTTGGGGCATGTAGTTTCGAGTCGGGGAATGGAAGTGGATAAGGCAAAAATCAAGGTAATTGCATCATTGCCTCCACCGAAAAATGTGAAAGGGGTAAGGTCATTTTTGGGACATGCCGGTTTTTACCGGAGATTTATTAAGGGTTTTAGTGTCATTACTAAACCATTATGCAATTTGTTGTTGAAAGATGTCCCTTTTGAATTTACTAATGAATGTTTGCGAGCTTTTGAGGTTTTGAAGGAACATTTGGTGCAAGCTCCAATTTTGCAACCACCGGATTGGACTCGACCATTCGAGATCATGTGCGACGCAAGTGATTGTGCAATTGGAGCGGTTCTGGGTCAAAGAGTTGATAGAAAAGCGGTGGTGATTTATTATGCAAGCAAGACGTTATCGGAAGCACAATTGAATTACACAACAACAGAGAAAGAGTTGCTTGCGGTGGTGTATGCCTTAGATAAATTTCGGTCTTACATTTGGGGAAGTAAGGTAGTGGTGTATTCTGATCATAGTGCGGTTCGCTACCTAATGGAGAAGAAAGATGCAAAGCCCCGTCTGATTCGGTGGGTGCTATTGTTGCAAGAGTTTGATTTAGAAATTCGAGATAAAAAAGGTTATGAAAATGTGGTAGCGGATCATCTTTCAAGAATTCCTTTGGAGGGTATAGATGACACGGGAGAAATCAATGAACAATTCCCGGATGAACACATTCTTGCAATCTCAACCGCACCGTGGTATGCCCATTATGTTAACTATTTGGCCACGGGTGCGATGCCTAAACATTGGAACAAGAAGAGAAGGCAACAGTTTCAGTCTCAAGTTAAGCAATACATTAGGGATGAACCGGATCTATTCAAGATTGGAGCGGATCAAATCATTAGAAGATGCATTCCCGAGTCTGAGGTTCAAGATGTGTTAACCCATGCCCATTCGTCTGCTTGTGGGGGCCATTTTAGTGGTCAGAAAACGGGATATCGGGTCTTGACGTGTGGATTTTATTGGCCAACAATTTTTAAAGATGCATGTGAATATGCTCGGCGATGTCTCAATTGCCAAAAGATGGGGAGTATTTCGAAAAGGGATGAGATGCCTCTACAACCTATCTTGGTGGTGGATATCTTTGATGTGTGGGGTATTGATTTCATGGGCCCGTTTCCTAATTCTAATGGGTGCTTATACATTTTGGTTGCAGTTGACTATGTGTCAAAGTGGGTGGAAGCTATTGCAACAAGAACAAATGATCATTCGGTGGTATGCAAATTTGTCCAAGCAAACATCTTTTCAAGATTTGGAATTCCTAGGGTGATCATAAGTGATGGAGGATCACATTTCAAGAATTTTAAGTTCGGATCTCTATTGAAGCGATACGGAGTGAATCACCGAGTGGCCACACCATATCATCCACAAACGAGTGGCCAAGTTGAGGTATCTAACCGTCAAATCAAAGATATCCTTATGAAGACGGTTCGTACCGATAGAAAGGATTGGTCTATGAAACTCAATGATGCGTTATGGGCATATAGAACCGCATACAAAACACCAATCGGAACAACTCCATATCGGCTTGTTTATGGAAAGGGATGTCATTTGCCGATGGAGTTGGCGCATAGAGCATGGTGGGCAATCAAGAATGTCAATTTGGACTACCAAGATGCCGGTGAATTGAGGAAACTCAAATTGTGTGAATTGGAAGAAATTCGTGATGAAGCATACGAATGTGCGTCCGCCTACAAAGATAAGTTGAAAAAGGTTCATGATGCAAAGATTAGGCGAAGATCATTTGAAGTCGGACAAAAGGTGTGGCTCTACAATTCAAGGATGAAATTTTTTCCGGGCAAGCTTAAGAGCAAGTGGATGGGGCCATATGTGATCACAAGAGTCGGGAATTTTGGCGACATAGAAATTGAAGATATGCAAGATCGGGTGAAGCATGTGGTGAACGGGCATAGACTTAAACCTTATTTGGAAGGTCAAGACATCAATATGCTAGAATTGGACAAGGTGAGTTTCTCTTTGAGCTCACTTGAGGATGACGCGATATGATGCAAACCGGAGTCGACTGGCGACTTAACTCCCAGCATGTACAGGTCGCTCTTTTTACTCTTTTTATTTTGTTTTTATTTTCCTTTATTCCCCATAGAAATACCCAAGTGTGGGGAAGTCCCGGATTATTCGTTAGTTTGGGATAGTGTTGGGGACAACACGAATTTTTCACGGGGGGTGGTGATATGGGAACAAAGATTTTTTTTTTTGAACAAGAATTTTGAAAAAAAAAATAATAATAATAAATAAATAAAAGCTTTTTCGCCAAAAATTGTGTAAATAGTCTTTAAAAAAAATAATTGTGTTTTGTAAGTTATCGGAGTATTTTTTTTGTAGCCTACAAGTCATTTTTGGTTAAAAAAATTAAAGGATGGCAATACTAGGCGATTTGTAGGCTACGTTCGGTTTGTAGCCTACAAAATTTGTGGGCTGAAAAAAAATCAAAAAAAAAAAGGGCAGCATGCGTGATTTGTAGGATACGTTCGGTTCGTAGCCTACGGCCTGTCCAGGTCGAAAAAAGAGAGAGGGGGCAGAATGTTTGGTTCGTAAGGGGGGGGGGGATGGTTTGTAGGTTACGGTTTATATTACCTAAAAAAAACGAAAATAAAAAAGAAAAAGAAGCAGAATCGTGGTCTCTCCCCCATTCCCTCTCATCGTTGTTACAAGAAAGAAAAGAAGAACCCTAAGCCTCCATAGCCTCACACCATCTAAAATCTTCATTCCTCCACCAAATCGGACGATTCTTGAGCCTAAATCGCTTAGTTTTTCGAGGGGAACAAAACCCTACCACTTGCTTGCCCCAATTCGCAGCCGATTAAGAGAAATCAGAGGAGGAAGGGCCGAGATTTTGGGGGTAAAAGTGCGATTGAAAGTTCCGGGTGTACAAACCCTTGCTATTGAACTCGATTATCTCTATTTTAAAGATCAAAGGATGGTTAGAACAAGAACACCAGCGGGAAGGAAAAACAAACAGAAGGCGGCTTCTAGTTCGTCAATGGTAGTGCACGAATCTGAAGAATACGAACCTCACCCAGCAGAGTTGAGGAGAGAGGAGATGGAAAGGGTGGCATACGAAATGAATCGTCCACCGGTTAAACGAAGTTGGAAGAATGGTCCTTTGACAAAGTTTGAGATGGATGAGCAAATCCGGTTCTTTAATGAAAAGATAGATGGTTTGGGTGATCGAAAGGAGGCATTTATATGTGAGCGAGAAATTACAGCCAACGATTTTAGGCCTTTTGGAATCATAGAAAGGTTTGAAGCTTTGGGTTGGGAAGCGGCTACAAAGTGCTATGACGGAGAAGATTCAAACATTTATATGGACCCGATTCAGAAATGGATGGCTTCGTTGGAGGTTACTTGGGGGAAATCGTTGAAAGATATGAGTTTAAAGGGATATGTTAATGGTAAGGATGTCGTCATGTCAAGGGCAACACTTAAACAGATTGCAAAATTTGATTCAAGGCCTGCTACAGAGTATACATATCTGAAGGCCGACCGTCTTTATAAGAGCCCGGGCAGTCATCCTCAGTGGGCCAACATGTTAAAGGAGTTGTTTGAGCTAGGAAAAGAAGGTAAAATGGTGAGAGACAACCTTAAGTTGCCGGTTCGACTGATGTTGTTGTTTTTGATACAGAATGTGATGCCCCGAAGAGGTGATAAGCAAGGCATTCGGAAATGGGAGATCCCGATTCTGTATTCGCTAATGACCGGGAAATGCAGAGTGTCGTTTACACACTTGGTGATGATGAATATATGGGAAGCAAGAATTAGTAAAGGGAAGAAAATTATTCCACATTGTCGTTTGATCACGGCACTCCTAAAGAAAAATGAGGCTTTCGACATGCTAGTAAAAGCTACAAGTAAGGATATTAGTCCTTTTACACTAAAGAGCTTGATCAAGTTTGGGTGGGAGTCTTCAACAACCGAGCGATATCTTAAGTTAAAGCACAAGGAAACAGGTAAAAAATGGCGGGTGTTGAAGCCTAATGCTCGGGTTTTGGCAATAAACGAGACAGATGAGGTGTTCAGTGATGACAGTGATGTGGGTATGAATGATAATTTGGATGAGGCTGAAATGGAAGAGGAAGATGACTTTGATGGGGAGACGGGAACGAGTTCAGATATTCGATTAAAGGCATGCCTTATGCAGGTTGGGACCAAGAGGTCTTTGCTCGAGTAAAGGGAAGGAGGCCCGATAGTTTCGATGGGTGGACCGAGTTTGAACAAATTATGTTTGATCAAAATAATTATCATGCTGAGCAGCAGTTAATGGCAATTCAAGCAATGGGTGCCCGTCAAGAACATTGGAACTGTGTGCATGCTTTTAATGCTCAATTAGAAATCAATGACAGGTTCATGGATGAGAAAAGGAGGAGGTCGGATAGTAGCTCATCGGCCGAGGAACCATCGATTCACCATTCACAATGGATAGACCCGAACCAAGATGTAGTTCAAGATAAAGGGGAACGAGATGATGGTTCGGGAGGTGAGTATGCTCCGGAAGGTTGGTTGGATACGATGAAGGGGATCTTTGGAGATCCGAAGCCACACTAGCATTCGACATTCTCCAAGCGCTAATCAGGTCCATGTATTTATTTTCCATGTTTCTTAGTTTTATTTTAGTAGTTATATATTTATTAAAAAAAAGAAGAAAGAAACAAAAGAGTTTTAGTTAGCACCGTGCATCCTTGCAAAACCTCTAAAGCCATACATTGGGGACAATGTATCCCAAGTGTGGGGATGGGAGAAATTTTTGGAAATTTTTGTGTTACGTGTTCCTGACCCTGGTGATTGAAACAAGTGCAAGTTGGTTAGAGGCCCGATTGGTGGGAATTGAAAGTGTTGGTTCCTTGGCATGGTCATAATTCCCTTTATTTGCTCAATATTGCCTAGCAAGTTTGATAGAATTTTTAATCAAAGGTAGCATGCTTCCGGTATAATAATTCATGCAACAAACCGGTAACCCATTTTCCACAATTAGTGAGTTTTGTGCCTTACACTCTTGCTTATCATATATATATTTATTCATTGAGTGTGGCTATGTGTTTATTACTTTAGAACTTGTGCAACTGTTGCGTTCTGAGATCTTGGCTATGATATGCATGTGAAAATGATTTAGGCATTCAGGTGAAGCCTCGTCTCGATGTGCGTGAGTGTGGGATTTGGGGGTTGGGACCTCATACATTACATATATGAGCTTGGTAAAAGTGAGGGGCGGGGGTTTGGGTCCATTAGAAGCCATGTTGTGCTTATTGCCTATTGATTGATCACCTGAGCCTTCTCCATTCATTTTATTACCCCTAGTGTTCAATTCGGCTTATAGTTGTTACCATTATTAGATATATGTTGAATAATGTTGATTGGTGAAGTTTGTGATATTCTGTTATGTAATCTAAGCGTTAGACGCTTTTTACATCTCTGTTTAAAAAAATGAAAAAAAAGAGAAAGAGGAAAAAGAAAAGAGAAAGAAAAATGATGAGAAAAAAAAGAAAAAAAATTGCAAAATATGAGATCAGTGATTGAAGTATTGAGCAACAAAAAGATTGTGAGTTATTGTTAGCATAGATATGTCGTTGTTAGTTGTTTGCTTTGTATGAAATAAATAAGCCGGATTGAACCACTTGAGCCACTTCAAAAATTCCCATTCCACACCCTACGCCTAGCCCCGTTACAACCCATTATAAGACCTTTTGATTTGAATGCATGCTATAGCAATTTAGATGGAGGTTCGAGAGTTGTACAAGCTTATGATAGTAAAACAACACACTAGCCAATTGAGTGCTTACTAGCTCATTACGCTAGCCTTCAAATCTTAACCGAGAGGAGTGTTCATTGTGAGGGGTTTGTTGTGTGCATAAAAGACCGAGAGCATGTTAGGTTTGGTTAAAATTCTTGTAGTTTGATTGTTGCATTTTGCTTAACTAGTGCATTGATGCATTTTGGGAATGGGGTATGACTTGGAACCTTAACTGAAAACTGGGTTTGACTGGATTGATTGGATGATTGATAACGAAATGATGTTGAGTTGCTTGGGGTCAAGCAACGGGTAAGTGTGGGGATGTGACGGTTGCACCGTTAACTAGTGATTAGAAGTGATAAATGTGTATATTTTATGCTTAGTTGGGTTTAATTTCATGATATTGAATGACTACGAGAAGTTGATGTTTTATAGGTAAACCACGGAGATTGGTCATTCTTTGGAGAGAGAGTTAATGAAGTGTAAGTGAAAGCATTGGATGATAGCATGATAGAGGATGAAAATACGAGAACATGGGCGAAAACGGCGATGGAAACGGAGTTGAAACGAGAAAGATATGAAGAAAACAGTGATTCGTAGGCTGACAGGGATTTGTAGCCTACGAATCTGTCAGGTCTGAAATAATGTGTTTGGGGCAGATTCAGAAATTCGTAACCTGGAAGAATTTCGTAGCCTACGAATCTGCCAGGTTGAATGCTGATAGTTTTCTGGTCAGATATCCTGATTCGTAAGGGAGCAGAATTTCGTAGCCTACGGATCGGTCAGACCAAAAGTCACCTCTTGGTGTTTATAATCAGATTTTGATTTGGGGGTTAGGGGGACTTCGACCTAGGGTTTTGGCTGATCGTTTTTGGGAGCTTTGGAAGCCACTTTTGAAGATCAAGAAGCATTCCAATCATCATCATCCATCCATGAATTCCGGATCACCCTTGCACGCGATCATTGCTACCATGAGAGGCTAATCTCTTGTGACTCCTTCTAGATGTAGGGTTTGTTTGCTTGACATTATATTTTGGTTTTTCTTTATTTTTGGGATAGCAATCTAAGCGTTCGACGCTTTTTGCTATGATGTGTGTCTGAATGATTGTAAACAGTTGGTATTTGATTCAATCTTTATCTTGAACCATCAGTTCTTAGTGCCGTTGGCAATCGAGATTTATTGGGTAGGGATTTGGGTTGGTTTGTATTGAATGATCATCGAGTGACAACCTCGCATTCTAGTAATCCGAGTGCTTAGTCCTCTTTTGTCACTTTCACTTAATCACACATGAACCATGTCTATGTGGTTCTTCCCAATTGAAAGCCATAGTGTAATGTTAACTTACAACTTGAAATCTAGAAGGATCACATTTTCTCATACTTGTTACTACATAATAATTTAATTTCTTGTTAATCTCAAATTGGCGTTTAGAAGTATTAATCAACGAATTCCAGCATCTAAAGTGCAATTTCTATAGTTTTACTTATTGTTTTGCTTAGATATAATTGCTATAAACAACACATACTCCACATTCTCCCTGTGTTCGACACCCGCTTACCACTAGCTAATTAGTGTATTTGGGTTTATCTTTGCGTGAGTCTTCGACCTCACGTCAGTTTCACGGCTCCTACAGAGTTGTTCTTCACCAATTTTCCATTCATTATATTGGTTTCACGGCTCCTACAGTGTCGTTCTTCACCAATTTTCCATATTCACATTTCAATTTCGAATTATGACCTTATGGGTCCAACCTCTTAATTTGACTTGATTTAGACACATGTGTATGCATTAACATTTATCAAAGTGTAACCCAGGTTGGGTAGTCCCACCTGGTTGTACCTTAGCACATGCCCATTATGCATTCGAGTCCTAGCCCAATGCATTTTGGAGTCGTATGTGTCATCACCCATCCACTTGCTCGGGGAGGGGGGGGGGGGATTGTCCTGCAAAATCAATGTGTCACATTTGACCACTTTTAGGGTTTTCTTTACCTATAGCAAGGTTACCCCTTATGAACATAAATATTTAAATAGTTCAAGATACACATTGTCGAATTATATGTCACAATGCTATCTTGTTACATTAACAAATTTCTATTCTAGATACAACATTGCACATTTATTTGTCGCAATGCTATCTTGTTGTTTTGAGAAAATTTCATCTCATTTATTATCTATGGTTTCGATGAACCATTTATGATCAAATACCACATGATACATTATGGTGGCTCCCAAGAACCCCTTTTTCACCCATTGTATTATGCTGAACAAATATATGGTTCTTACAAGACAGAACATGATCCTAATATAGGAGGATTCAAAAGTACTTATCAATTTCAAATTCCCTTGCCTTTGGGGGGCTTTCTAGTTTTGATGGTCATGGCCAAAAATTTTCTACAGGTTTATACGAGGTTTCTGGCCTTGGCTTTACCCCATTTCTACCCGCCTCACCGATATCTGAGGCTCTCAAAGCCTCCCTTTTTTGTTCCTCTGTAGCATCACCACCCTCATGGTCTGACATTAATCTACAGAGTTATAATTTTTTATTAGCTTACAGCTTTTAGTCACCTTTGCCCGCAGCAAGGTTTTTATAACATTGTATTGGTCGTGGCCGATATCCTCCCTCAGGCTTATACGAGGTTTCTAGCTTTAGCTTTACCCCGTTTCTACCTGGGACACTTCACTCACGCACTTCCCAGTTCAGGTGTAAGACACCTCCCCATGCGTTTCCCCGAGTGATAGTCAATGGTTTTGCCTTTACTGGCATATAGAAATTATCTTTTCCATTAAACACAAGCAATAACAATCAATTTATGGTTAAACACCATACCTGGACAATTCATCAAGCTTGAACCGATCACTTTTCCCCGTTCCCTGAGCTCAAGGTTTGAGTTCAAGTACTCCCCGAGTACTTAATTCCCTCAAACCATGGCTCTGATACCAAATTGTAACACCCGTATACAATTTAATGCCAAACTTAACAATTTACATCGTTAAAAATTGGTCCCATAAATTTTTTGTACAAAACATATTATTTAACAATCATAAACACCATCATTGTGGTTCCCGTTTACGAAATATACTAGTAATGAGTTTGACATCCAAAAGTGTTCGTTAACTTGTACATAAGTTCTTTTTACCGCAATACAGGACGGGTCATTCGTTCTTTGGATGATCGGTTCTTCAACCGTCTTGATGAGCATCTCCGTTATACTTTTCCTTTACCTGCAATTTACTCATTTCAATAGTGAGTTTCTATTGCTTGCATGAATTAATATTATTAACAATGAAGAAAACAATCGAAATAAAAATGCAGCTTCTAGGCGTATCGCCTACAATGACTGAACTTCTAGGCGATATGCTTATACAAGTAGGTGTATCTCCTACTGAATCATATGCTCCAAGCGATATGCTTGGAGCTGGTTTTCCAAGGATTTGGCCAATTCCGGCCAGTTCCATACTTAGCCAAAATTTTGGCTTTCCTCCGCTGTTTTCTATCAGATTTCATCAGTTGGTTTTCCACCATTTTCAAGTGTTTTAACACTCACACAAACAGTTTAAAAACATGTTTACATGCATATTAACATACCTCAACTAAATCAAATTCACGTTTTGCACTAACGGATTCAATCGACCCGTCTAACCTGTTAGGACACCCATTACCTTAAGGCTAATGCTTTGCCCTAATGTGCAAGTTGATAATACTATAACCCATTAGAATACATCAAAGATCATTCAATTCCATGAGTCAAATACATTCTTTTAACCTGCATGGATTCTAAGCACTTCGTGTGCTTGTTTCTATTGGTAATAACACCGTTTTATAAAGAATTATGATCCTAAACTCATGTGGCAACCTATTTAAGCATCAATTAACTTTTAGGGAGTCACTATTAATTCATTCGATCAATTTGGGTTAATGTACCCATTTGACCCATTAAGATGGGTCCTTGCCTTTGGTGTCTCATAATGCTCCATTTGACCACAACTAGGCATTTAGGATCTATGGTTCTATAAACCATTTATGATCCTCCTTTCCTTGTTACATGGCATGGGTTCTATAAACCCATTTCCGCTCATTGTAACTTGTTATTCACTTATTGATTCCTCCGAATCTTACCTTTGGTCAAATTTAGTCATTGGAGAGCCCTTTGGCTATTGGGCTTCATGGTTCCTAAAACCATTTGTCAACCTTTTAGTATACTCATAGTTCATTCTGTTGGTATGAAATTACATATTTTCATATCTACTACTTGTAACATGAACAACGTTACACATAAAACTGGTTCCTACAAACCATTATCAATCAATTACACGTTAACATATGGCCAAGGTTCCTATGAACCAATTAGCTAACAATTATCATTTTAGTACATGATTATGGTTCCCATGACCCATTTAACAATCTATCATCACATTAACATGTGACTATGGTTCCTATGAACCATCTAGTACTTATGTAAAGTTTACATACGAGATTCAACATTACACATCTAAGATGTCATAACGTAACCTCGTTTCAATTCATTTCCAATCACTTAGAGCTTAACTCTAGTTGTTGGACTTCATAGTTTTACTTAACCTTACGGATCGCAACATTTGGCAAGCCAATCGCTTTACTTGAACATTTGCATTTCAAATGACTATAGTAACTATGAGTCGTTAACTAAATATGTAACATAATATAGATGTTACCTCGAGAGCCTTAAACATTCCTACCCGGTTTCCGTTTGCTCCTTCCACTTGGTTACCTACTAAGTTTATCACCCATATTAGGTTTATGTCACAAATTATCAATATATAAGCAATTCAACTTGTTCACTATTTCTAGCTTTTAGAACATAAATTCTTGTGGAACAATTTTAGCAATGCTGCAGTAACAGTCCATTTTGACCATTTTATAAAATTTTCCAGCATTCCATGTTCAAACACCTTTCTAGGTATATAAGGCACACCTTCTAACGATGTTACAATGATTTTACACAATTTTTATAAAAAAAGGACAACAACTATATTTATTCCAAACAACATGCTGAGTAATCTGCATAGCTGCGGAAATCATTATTTTTGACCCACTTACTGACCGAATCAGCTTCAGATTTATAAAAATGAGTTGAAGTAGACTCAAAGACCTTTCCAACCATATAAGCCACACCCTTGTTGGATGCTCGAGTAATTTACTACGAATTTTTAAAACAGGGATAAAACTGATTTTTTTTATCACAACAACTTGTTTTGCTTTCATTAAAAACTCACTTAGACATTTTATCGAACACCTTGTGTGCATACATATATGCATATACATAACCCCATCCCTTGAATCTCCAATTAATCATCTAACATAGCGTTGGTGAAATCCATCACCAACCCATCATCAATTCATCATATAATACCATATTCAAGCAAGAATTTAACTAATGCAAGCAATTTCACCACTCTTTTAAGTGGTCATCTAGCATGGAGGTTCAAGTATGAGAACTTGGTGACTACTTCACCAATTGATACTCAAGATAGAAATTTATGCAACATATATGGTTTCTAACATCACGAGATTCATATTACATCAAAAGGTTGCAGATTTGAACCCCTAATTTTTGAGATTAACACATGCAACATAATGGGGTTTTATTTACTTGATGCCATGATGTGTTTAGAAGGGTATAAGCACATCAAATTTGCTCTTGGTGACAAAAATTACAGCATATAAGCACCTTGATTGCAGAATTTTGGAGCAAAGATGAAGAAGAAGGGTGGGGGGTCGAAGTCCAGGTTGTTCATACGACCTCCCCCTCTTTCTATTCCCTTTTTGTTTATTCATCTATTAATAAATTACAATTCTGGACCCTTAAATTCAGCCTTTGTTTTAATTTTAACAATAATATCATGTTACACAATATACCCCCATAGTTTCACATACAGTAATTTCTACTAATATTTGGGGTTGTTTAAGTCACTAGATTATACTGACTGGACGTTAACGGGAATTCAATTGTTTAAAATTTGGGATGTTACATATATATACCTAACTATTTACATGTTAAAATTAATAGCACCTCACTACATTATATAAATATTAATTACTGCAGGACGAGAAAGAAACATAAATAAAAGCGGGATCCTTGACTGCAGAACCGGGAACGGATGCCCTGACAATGGTCATTGGCAAGGAAAGGGGTGGATTCGTAAAAGGTATGGGTTATGGAGTGAATTCCCGTAAATATTGGCAGCATGGTGCTGGAAAAGGGCGATCAAAAGAGCGCATCGAAAAACCTGAGGCGCAACTCAAGAATGAAAAACAGCTGCGTGTGAAAAAAGATGAAGAGGTTGAGCACCTTAATTCTAAGGTTAAAGAACAGAATGAAAAAATTGAGATGCTGATGGCGTTTATCAACAACCAAATGGTTAATCAACAACAATTTGATGGACCAGATAAAGTAGTAAATTATGTAAGGGACAAATTATATATATATATATATCTATTACTATATATAATACATATTGTGTAAAAGGGTATTTTCGTCATAAAATTTGCTGAATTTTTAAGACGCGTACATATAATGAAGCAACATGTACAAGTCTTAAAGCTTATCTTTAAACCCACCGCATAAAGCCTTTATCTAACCTTTAATTGTTCAGCGGCGTGCTATCCCTCCCATCGATTGCTTCTCTGTTGTCTCTCTCCATCGATTGGCTTCGAGAACAGCAATCCCAGCCTGTCTCTCGAATACCCCTCTCGAATACCACATTTGAAAATTCCTGCCTGGTTCAAGAACGGCTCTCCCATCTCAAAAGGCGCAATTCATTTATCACACACACACTCTCTCTCTCTAAAATTCTCATCTTCTTCATCAGACCTCTGCGATTCGGCAAACCATATCTTAAAGGCTCTTGAAAGATTTCAATTTCAAACCATGTTTCTTCCTGAGGTTTGATTTCTCGGTAAATTTGCTTCAAAAGAACGATGTATCTTCCTTCTATACAGGTACATCGATCTCTTTGTTTTAACATGCATTTCAATCGTTTTTTGGGGTTTGATTTCTCGGTTTTAGTTGTATCTCCTCATACCATGTTTATAGGGTTCAAGTCAGGATGATGGTGTCGCCCCTTTGGCAGTTGCGACGAGTGAAGGCCAAGGAATTGGCCAAGAATTGTGTGCCATTGGTCTTGGCATCATGGATTTAGAACTGGAATTCATCACTTACTAGCTAATAATACAAGTTGGGTAAGATATCTCTTCATGTTGTACTGTGAAATCGAAATTAGGGTTGGGTTTATGAGTTTCTATTTAATAACCTTTAAATGTGTATATTCATATGCTAAGTTGTCTTTCACGTAAGCATCAATTGTCCTCTTAAAACAATGTAATACTTATTGGTCTGCTTTGGTACTGATATTGAACATGAACCACCTATGTTGTTTTAACTATTAAACCATCTGCAGCAATATAACTCTTAAACCATCTGCAGCAAATCAGCCAACAAGAAGAAAATAACTAAGTATGTTGTTTTAACAAAGCAAATTCAAGATTAAGGGGCTCTGTTGCTCCAGTTGCAATTAAACTTCGACATGAGACCTCAGTTGTTAGTCTAAGACATCTCAAAACTTGATAACATTTTGAGAAATATGTGGATTCCTTTTTGGTGTTTCTGGTTGATTTCAAGTAAGTTTTCATTTATTGTCCACTTTAACAAAACAAAGTCAAGATTAAGGACCTATGTTGCATCTCTTACAGTTAAAGTTTCATATTTTGAGGTCCTGTTGTTGCACCCAAAATCCATGTTTCGTATTCTGTTCCGGGATTCATTCAAATTCTATAATTTTAGTTACTGTTGAGCTTTAGAAAAAATATTTTACTGTTCTATTTCTAAATTGGTCATTGTAAGCATTTGATGTTGATATTAATTTTAAAAAGATATGATATAGAACATGCCATTAAAATTATTATAAATTTGAAATGTGAAAATATAATTTCTTACAGCTTGAGTTCTTTAGTGGGCTACATGAGATTATTGAAATTTTTATTCATCAAACTTCACATTCCAAGCTTTAGGTATAGGTCTGTGATTACTAATTTCTATAGGATATCAATTTCATGTATAAAGAAAAAAAGGTTCTGCTGGTATCGTTGCTTACATTTGCTAATATATGTCATATTCAAATATGTGATTACGAATATATGTCACATTCTCTTCGTATCGTTACCTACATTGATGTGGATTCAAATGATAGGATTTTTCGAGGTTGGCTAATGTGTGACGAAAAAGATGCAGAGGATAGGCCAACTATGGAGGAAGTTCTTTTCAACTCAGCCGGTTTGGCTGAAGATTATGTTGCTTGTCTTGAGCTAAGCTCAGAAGGGAGTCAAGTTATAGAAAACAGCACTGAAGATTCAGGTGTACTTATAATGCAAGTTAGTATATTTTGCTCCTGTTTTGTTTTCTGTTGATGTCATTATTCAATCTCGAATTTGCAGCTTCTAATTAATTACATTAGTCGCCTAGCCCCCAACATAACACACTTCCTTTTAAGGTTTCATCTTGATTCCCCGGTAGAAGGTTATTCTTGATATACTGGAAGCACTACCAAAGCCTGATGTTAAATTATCTGCTTCCTGTTTTTGTTTTCAAGGGGAGATATGATCTTTTAAATTTTGAGTGGCTTTTTTGTAAGTTTACACATCAAGAATAGATTATGGGTCACTTTGGATCATTTTTCCTTTTTATTAACAATCTCATGATTTTTTGTAAGTTTACACATCAAGAATAGTAACCTTTGATTTATTCAAATTTTGAGTGGCTTTTTTGTAAGTTTACACATCAAGAATAGGTTTCATTTATATTTTATAGGATGTTGGAGATCAGAATCATGTGAGTTTATGTACTCTAATGAAAGGATTGTTGTTGCTGATTTGTTTCCATAAGGGTACATATTGGGTTGATTTTCATCAGAGTACATATAAAATGTCCATAGATAGGAGAAACTGGTGTATTGCTTTGGTGTTTTTGTTTTTGTTGGTTTCTTCCAACTGTTTTGTATGTGTTTTGCCTCTTCTAGCAGCAGCTTGGTAGAGGGGTTTTGCTTTAATGGAGCTTCCTTGGTGTTAAAAAAATATATAGAATGATAAGAGCTTATTGTCAAGCTGCAGCTACACTTAACCTTCTTAGGGTTTTTGCCACTGATGGTTATGCTGAAATGCATAGAGTCACTCGATGAAATCTTTATTTTGTTACAAGTAGTGAGATGACATAGTTATTCTGGTTGGTTTATGTGATTTTGTTGATTGACTCAACACTGATTTGGGTAATAAATTGGATAACTAAATCGATGATCTTTATTTTATGGATTTTGCCTTTTTAAGTGAAGGATTTTTTATGGTTTTTTACATACTAGAGAAACTATTAAGAATCGATTTTACTGTTTTGTTCTTTTTGTCTTAGGAGTATTAGTAGAAAATCTAAGTTTTCATGAATTTTATATTAAAGTATCATGTTTCGGACTGATGTGTATTGTTGGTTGTTCCTCTTGCATGTATCACATTGCGCCACTCTTGCTTCATTCTGTTGAGGTATGTTGTCGTTTTTTTTTCTATTTTGTTCATAGATGATGTTGATTAAATGTAAATTTTCATTGGTTTCTTAGGCATCTTTACTTTATATTTTTTTAACTTTATTTTCAGATTTCGGTCTTCTTTGAAGCAGATTCAGTTTACTTTATATTTCATTTTGGAGTTCTAATGTCCCTTTTTATGTATTTCTGATTCTAAGCTTAACATTTCCAGAGTTTCTGTTTGTTAGTGTCTCCATTTTGTATAGGATACACACTAAGGCCATAATTTGCTTTTGTGTGTTCTTTTTCCACTTCCAAGATAGTAATGGTTCAGCTTTCCATCATTAACATTGTTTAATCTGTGATTCTTGATTTTGAAATTAATGGTTTTGAAATTGGTATTATTGTGCCAATGTTTTGTCATCATATTAGTTCATCTAAATTTTGTTGGTAGGGATGTTGAATTGAAGATCAAGAAAGAAGATATTTATGTTTTGGGTTTCAATCCCTTAAGGTTTATATCTCAGAACATGAAAGCGGGTCAAAAAGAGTTATCACATGTCAAGAATAATTTGATGATCACTAATAAAACAGAATTGTATACTGACTACTAATGATTATCATGGGAAAATATCAATTGTAACAGAAACATTCTAAACACCAACATCTATGAGCTCCATCAACAGAAGGTAGAACATGCAGGCATGTCTCAACGGTAAAACAACGACTCTACCGGCCGGGAGGTTAGTTAATTCATCATTTGTTTTTATGTATTATTAGTAAGGGTTTGCAGCATTAGATGTTTTTTTGCTCAGATATTTTGTTTTTAATAGCCTTGTAGAATTATAGTTACTTACGTGTGTGTTTATGCAAATTTTGAAATTGCAAGCGTTGAAGAAAAAAATGCATTTGCAAGGACAATCACTCGATGGATTTTTGTCAGATGTATGTAATTATTTCAGGTGATGTGTATGAATTATCTTCTATTGTATGTATATATAGGTGAATGTATATGTCAAAGAACATCATATATTTTCTGGTTCCTCATGATAGACATTGTTTTAGCAGTTTAGGATGATTTTTGAGGAAAGCGGGCTTGAAAGCAGAACTGTAAAGTTCACAAATTGGCTACTATTGTACTTTCTATTGGTAAATCTAGAGCTACCATGGCATATTGATTTGAATTTTATATAAATTTTATGAAACTATGTTTTGCTTTTGCCTTCATTGTTTATCGATTTCAAGCTTTGTAAAGACTAAATTTCATAAACTACGACACGTTTTAGGCTTTTAGAGATGCTCCATCATGGTTGCTACGTATTTCTATGGCTCAAACGTTGAACACTTTGGCTGCGTTCATGTAACTATGGTTCAGGTCGGGCAGATGGCTAAGTTGGCTGAGTTCAGGTTATCCTTCACCACTACTCCCTTTACGTGTAGGGTTAATTTACTGTTTTTGGTACATATATGCAACTAATGGATTTAATTGTTTAAATGAAGGGCTTGATTTCTTGGTTGTAGTAAAGAGAAAGAAGTGTAAAGTGCATGATGTGAATGCATCTTCGTTTGGAGGTTTGAATAATTTTGAATCAGATAGTTGATTCCAAATATTCCAAATATTAATCAAAAGAAAATTTGATCCACACTTTGACATGCATACATGATTCAATTGCTTCATTGAGTTACTGCATCAGATAATTGGTTTTAAATATTAATCAAAAGGCCTCTCTCTGATGACTTTTTTTATGTTGGTCAGTTGGAACAAGTATTCTCCAAATTGAAGGATGTCAAGGTCATCCTAATTTCATCGATGCAAGATGCATTCCTAATTTCCTAGGATTCACTCACAAGGCAAAAAACAATATTTCCCCTTATAGTTCTTATTTTGGACATTTCTTGTAAGTTGCAAAAAAAAAAAAAAATTTAAAAATCTAGAAAATCATCAAGAATGGTATTGTTTGTTTATGTTTATTGGTTTATTGATCGTTCAAGCTGATATTTAAACATTAAAAGGAGTTTAAGATTAATATTGTTGTTGAAGCTTTCTTTTTAGCATTATTTTCACTTTCATGGTTTAAGTATGTTACCTTTATTATGTTACTTTTGGGAACCTGTGGTGTATGAATTGGTCACTTTGGTTAATTTGGGTCATTGATATATAAACGGTTGGTTCAAGTAAAAAAATTGTTAAAATGTGGACAAAACATTAGTATAGGTTAGAAGACGCGTATTCAGGAAATATTGATTTTATTCGAGTTTATAGTTGTAGTCTAATTTTTTGTTATGCAGGTTTATGTTCTACTGTAATCTTCAAGTGAAAGAAGTGTTAAATTTAGGTGCTCTAATTCCATCACAACTTGCAAGAATTCTTCAAGTGAAAGAAGTGTTAAATTTAGGTGCTCTAATTCCATCACAACTTGCAAGAATTTACATAAGAACATGAAAGTATTATTGATAGTTGATTATTAATATTGTTGGAAACAAAATGTGTTTGTTTATGTTTGCTTAAATTTGTGTTAGTTTATGTTCATGAACATTTCTTTTAATCCTTAACGAATGAACATGAACATGTCCATTTTCTTAATGAACGAACACGAACAAGAAATTTTTGGTTCGACTAATTTTCGTGTTCATATTCGGCTAAAGTTAAATGAACGAACACGAACATACTCAATTATTGTCACGGCCGCCGCATCACGCTAAGAGAAACAAATATCGCGTTGTAAAATGTTGTCGCCGCCAAACGCACGAACATAAGCACTGTTTATGACTGATTGCATGGCGTACGACACGGATTGACTTCCTCACTATGGAATTCATTGACCCTCGGATTTCGATTTAAAAAGTACTATGTTATTACTGGTATCTTAAAACTATGTTGATGACTTCTATCTTACAACTCATTTGGTTTTAAATTACTATGTTTGTGACCAATATATATTTCAATTCGGGTGTTTGTTGTTATTTGTTTGAGTTCTAAAAAAATGAATACCTCGATGTAAATTTTCGTGCCGCCATAACAAGCGAACAAATAAACAAATACCACGTTGTAGTTTGTTGTGCCGCTGCAACGGGCGAATAGAAGACGAATAACAGGCTATACATTGTCGCCGCCGCAACGCGGGGGCACACGGCTAGTATATATATATATATATATATATATATATATATATATATATATATATACACACACACATACCTATAATTAATTAATTAATTAACTAGGTAATTATTGAATTGTACATCGGGGAAACAATCTCTTCAATCAAACTCATCTAAGAGGTCGAAAGATAATGTACAAATCTGAAACAGTTCTGAAATTGAGTTGACACGGAAGATTCTTGTTCACCTGGATGAACATGCTTCTCTAGTTATAGTCCATCCGGATAGTTACAGTTCATCGGGATAATTAGAGTTCTTCCGGATTTTAAATAATAGTTGTTCCGGCTATGATAAGTTTGTACTTCATTCGGATGGTTGTAGTTCATCCGGATAGTTACAGTTCATCCGGATAGTTAGAGTTCTTCCGGAATATAAATAATAACTCTTCCGGCTATGATAAGTTTGTACTTCATCCGGATGGTTGTAGTTCATCCGGATAGTTAAAGTTCATCAGGATAGTTAGAGTTCTTCCGGAATATAATTAATAATTGTTCCGGCTATGACAAGTTTGTACTTCATCCGGATGGTTATCAGGATAGTTAATTAATGTTTAGCCGGTTATGATTTGATTTAATTAGATAATTAAACTAGCTCGCTAGCTAAATATTTAATTCAATTGTAGGTATGTTCTGCGACCGGATCACAAGACACTCCTCTCTCTATATCAACAGCGTCCGGGCAAAACGTAAGGGTAACTATATATTTCACACAATTGTGTACTTCAATTCCCTTATAACTAATTGCTATATGATCATTTAATTAAATGCTGCATCATGCTGTCTTTAGGGGAAAAAGAGACAAAGAAGTACTGAAGCAGCAGCTGGGGCATCAGAGCAGGAAGTGGTATATATAATTAAGGATTTGACAAATGGCTTTGACGTTATTGTTAATTAATATATATGTTACTAATCAGTTAATTACATGGTGTCAATTTAGGAAAACAATAAGAGACATGCAAAATCAGTAAAACCTGCAGCTCGTAAAGTACCTCCTAAGAAGAGTGCTCACATGGAAAAACCAAATAACTATGATGCCATTGCAGCTCCTATCGATCAGCCAGTAATCCCAGAGGTATATATATTAGTATATACCATAATTTTTTATTCTATTTTTGACTTTAATGAATTAATTGTTAATATATGCTATAATAATAATAATAATAATAATAATAATAATAATAATAATAATAATAATAATAATTATTATTATTATTATTATTATGTCACTTCTGATCAGGGGTGCGAAACTGCGACATTGCACACGGAGGGAAATCCACTAAACGTCGTGGGAATGGCTAAATTATTACCAAAAGAAAAAGATGAGAAGATTTATGGAAGTCCATTACCTCCTGGTTGCCGCAGAATTACAGCTTATCAGGTCAATAAGGGTGCAACATATTTACCATTCCCATTAGATGATAAAACAATGCTTTCGGAGGTTGAAAATAAATATATTATTGCATGGCCGATGAACTGAATGATCTTTCATTCTAAAACATATCAGATAAATCACATCCGGTTGATCATTCTACGGTTCAAAATGTACTGGAACAACCACAGGTAATTACTACATTAATTAATCGTATCTGCTAATTAATTAACTATATATATATATATATCGATCTGATCGGTTTTATTTGTCATGTTTCCAGGTAAATAATGATCGGAAAAAGACGTCGAAAGTGTACTTAACACCAAACCAGCTGAGTTAAGATCTGATAAACAGAAAACTTAGTACACGGATCCAGCAGAAGCAGCTGATGAGCACGGACAAGAAATTATAACTAATTTATTATAGAAATTAAACTTTAATTAGTGTACACGCCTTTCAATTAGCGCGTTGCGACAAGCATGACGTATCGAAAACCTTCAACAAACATGTTTGTTGACACAATGCAATCATAGTTAAAGGCAGGCCGGAAAGCATTTACGCAAACATATAATTTTATCAATGCATAAGACCATTTACCATTTCATTCTAATAAAACCCTTATCAAAAGCAACCCATATACACACAAAAGCTTAAGTTAAAGTTTAGTACATGACAACACCTTACATTGGTGTACCAAATAACCAAAATATATGCCAAGGTTTATCCAACCTATTGGAGTTACCATTTTCTATAAAAGAGCGGTTAATACATACACGCATATAGGTAGGCGTTTCAAAAAGGGCTTCCCAATAAGTTGTGGTCTTCACCTAACCGTGGTCCTTCACGGCTCCTTATTTAGGTCTGTATTTAGCTTAATCTTCTTTTCAACGGGCTTCATGTCTCCATCTGCAACAACTGTGCTTGTTCCTAGGTTTAAAAGAAATTAGAACCTAAAAAAACCTTGCTTAAACTCTAATTAGTAACCCAAAAAAGAAGCAATGCATGTGTTTAAAGAAATTCGAAGCCAAAAAAGCCTTGCTTATATTCTAATCAAAACAAAAAAAAACCAAGCAACACATATGTAGGTGCATGCTTACCTTGTTCTGTATTGGGTTTCCTTTTCATGGCGCTGGTGCCTGATGTAGGCACTGGGACTGTTTCTTTATCTTCTACAGTTGGGGCTGTTGGGGGAAAAAGGCCATACAGTGAGGCGTTATGGGTGCAACAACTTTTTGAGCCTCACTCTGGTATAACTCCTTCAAATCCTGCTTCACAGAGCGTGCCTCTCGTTTTTCCTCTTTCACTGCAGCCAACCTGCTCCAATAAAACAATATCGATTTTTCAAAAAAAATTCCATAAATAAGACTCTGTTATCTCAGGTGGTTCACAAACCTTGAAACTGCTGAACAGTCCAGACTGAAGCAAATCGGCTCGTTTCGCTACTGAGATGTATACAGGTCGGTCCACTGTTTGTTTTGACAATTTGGACCCACTGCCCATCGCAATGGCCCACTACCTCATATATATATATATATATATATATATATATATATATATATATATAGGGTAGAGTTATAATACAAAGTACTTTTTGCGTGAGAAGTGTGAGAAGTGGATGATGTGTTAGATTTTAATGCATTGTGTTATCTTTTAGTTATGTTTTTGGTAAATATATAACACTATACATTGTTTTTTCCATATTAGAATGTCATATGTTTATCAAAATTAGAGTTAAAGGATAACACAATGTAAACACAGTGTAATAATATCCTAACACAGTGCCCTTTTAATAATTCTTAATAAATGGTTTTTGGTAGTGTTTGGAATTCAATGGATGGTGTATTTATTTTAGGATTGTCATATATTTACCTAAAATATAATAAAAAGACAATATCATGTGTTAAAAATTAACATATCCACCACTTCTCACACTTCTCACGTAAAAAGTACTTTGTATTATAACCCAACTCTATATATATATATATATATATATATATATATATATAGGTAAAAGATCCGTGTAGACCCTTTTTTGTAGACCCCGTAGACCCCTTATAAAACTCAATAAAACTCATTAAAACTCAATAAAAATAAAACTCAGTTTTGTTAATTTAGTTTTTTTTATTTGCGATAAGCTTTTAAGAACAAAAAAAGACAATTAAAAAAAAACAAAAACAAAAAACATTAAAAATTGAACATTTTAAGACAATGAGTTTTAAAAATCAATGAGTTTAAAACTCAATAAACTCAATAAAACTCAGTGTTGCGTTTAAAACTCATTATTTTAAAACTCATTGTCTTAAAATGTTCGATTTTTAATGTTTTTTGTTTTTTTTTAAATTTATTTATTTATTTTTTTGGTTCTTAAAATCTTATCGTAATAAAAAAAACCAAATTTACAACACTGAGTTTTATTTTTAATGAGTTTTATAGGGGTATACGGGGTCTACAAAATTTAAGGGGTCTACACGGAACCCTTCCATATATATATATATATATATATATATATATATATATATATATATATATATATATATATATATATATATATATATGACCAAAACAATTTCTGCCAAAGCATTTGGTATGTAACTCATAACGTCCACCATTAATAATCAAATATCACACCTAGTAAATTGAATCTTCAGTAATAATCAAATAACTCATAACGTCCACCTTCTATGTGTGTATGACCCGTAATGAAAAGTAAACTGAAAATTCAGTGATAACACCCAATCCTCAATCTTCATAAAGAATACTTATCTAATCCATTTAATTTTGAAATTATTTTAACTGAAACGGGTCGGTGAACTTAAAACTTAATTTATTTTTGAAGTCATATTCCACACATACGAACACATTTGTGTATATTTGGCTTTCTTATATTAAATTATAGTAAGGTTACCTTTATATATTGATAGAACTTCTATCACAGAGGCTGCTGCTGCTGAAAGGAGTTGAGAGACACCTATAGATAGTTTAAAAATAGAACTAATTAGTTTAAACACAAATAGTTTTCAAACTCAACTTAAGCAATTAATGTTAGTTTACTTGCGTCTCCAAGAGTTGAGATCAGTTTTTATGACCTATCAGTCTATCACATGAACAAAAAGCCAACAAATTAACCTCACCATATAATTCAAATTCTACACCTTTCTCTATGCGTAGCAAAAAACCAACGAATTAACCTCACCGTATGGTGAAAATAAAAAATCCCTGTAAATGAAGCAAGTGATATCAGTGTACACTTGGTATACCAATTAAAGAAAAACAATAATCTAATCTTTATAAGATGTTACTTATCCATTTATCTTGCTTCTTATACATGAATTAAACATAATTATAAAACTGAAAAGAAACTATTATTGTAAGTGATAAATTTTCATAGCATTTTTTTGTGAGGGACAAAAAGATAATTTCCATTTTAAAATGTATGTATAATAAATATGGTGCTTCAACGATCAACATTTGTATTCTTTGGCAATTGAAAGATTGTTTAGTGAAAGTATATTTAGTGGGTGTCAGGTGTTTAACTGGGGTTTAATTCCTTACACGTGTTCCCATCGCCCCTCTATAAATTGCTTCTTCTGTGTTATATATAACCGTACAAATTAGAAATATAAAATTGATTAAAGTTGATTAAAAGATCATATAACAATCTTTCAAATTCAAAGACTTATGGGTTTTACACAATCAAAAACAACACTATCCACTACAATAAAATTTATAAAATAGAGCTAACAACTGTAAAAAGGCAAACTAAATAAACATCACACAGTAGTCAAGTTAACGAAAAACATACCAGAGAAAAGGACGGAGCAACCAATTTCAGTAAGAACTGCAAGGAAAGAAATTAAAAAACAAAGAAATAAGCATAAGAAATGTTAAAAAAGTTGACTAAACAGAGAAAGCAATATATGCAACAAATTGTAGGACTAATCTTTTTGATAACTACATTATAAACAATAGATGTTAATAGCAAGGTTAGCATAATATTTAGTTTCACTCCATCTATGGTGCATCCATGGCCGGTCCTGAGAATTTGGATGCTCAGAGCGCGAGTCAAAAATTTGCCCCCTGTTAAAAACTTTAAATAGTACAACACAAAAGTTTTCACACGAAGAATGCAGTACAATTAGGGCTTCGATACAAATGAATTTATACCCGAAAGATGACTTCAAGATAGTTGGTTCCAAAACACATCTACATTCAAGTTCACTGCATTCCAAGTAAAAGAAAAAAACATTTGCTTACAAAAATGTTTAAGCATTTTTGGATAGCTAAATGTTGCGGGTCAACATGACCCGACCTGTAAGAAAATGTTGCGGGAAACTCCTTATCACCCGTGAAAACTATAAATTTGACTCGACACATATTTTAACAGAATCTTGTGGACCAAACAAATACTGATTATGAACAAATAAGTAACTTTAATTTTATATCCTTCTTGAAAAAGAGAATGTTCCAATTTTCATAAAATTTATAATTATCTTGCAAATGATGAAGCTTAACTGGCCTAACCTCAAATAAAAATACAACAAGAAAATTGTTCTGTTTATCGATTAAAGTTGCTTTCTTTTTTATTGGAGATACTTTATTTACTCATCAATTAGAGCAAACAATACAACAAGAAAATCCCAAATAAATTCAACATCAATATCATAACTTCAATTAACAAATCAAATCATCAAATCCCATCTATTAATGAAACAAATAAGCAAACCCCAAATCAATTTCATGTCAAATAAGTTTAAAAAAATGCAATTAAAAGTTACTTTCCATGCCAATTGAAACCCTAGGAGACCTGCAAGATAACTACTGGCAATCCAGCACAAGATGTAGAGTAAAGTAGCCAAGGAACCAACTTCATAATCAAAACAGACATAAGAAACAACGTAGATAGAGTGCAGAAGTGATGATCGACGATTGTAATTCATGTTGTTTCAGTTTCTCCCGTTGTTCCTTATTCTTTGATTGCAAAACCTATCCATATAATGACATAAAACCGATGCCCCTTCTTAATTTGATGCCCTGGGCTGGAACCCAGTTGGCCCATGCCCAGGGCCAACCCTGGGTGCATCATCTTTAGGCTTACTTTAAACAGCGAATAGATCATGTAAATGCCGAAACTTAAAACGAAAGAACGACAAAAGCAAACCATGGTGTACCTCAATAAATGGAAATGTCACGGAAATGTAAAATCACCAAGGATTTGAAATGCTTTGTTGGTTCCCTGCAATTTGTAAACGTCAAGACTGCAACCAAACCCTAAATCTGAAAACAAAATAAATTTGTTAACAATCAAAGCCAATAAAAAAACAACCACAACCTGTCATACAAAAAGTACAATCTATAAAACAACAAACAGAAAAATAGAACCAACTCCATAGAAATCATAACCAAATCTGATAATCAAGTGAAGATATCCCAAACAAAATCAAGTTAAACTCTTTACTTGGGCGACAACATCTTCAGGAAATCAACAATCCCCATTTCTAAACAACATAAATTAGGGCTTGTGAACAGAATGGATGAATCAATGGTTAGACCTGTTTGTTCACAAATGAGTCTAATACCCTTGCCTGGGTACACCTCAATCCGTGTATCTAGTACTTTCACAAACCACTGTTCCATCAGACTTTATTAAATCTATATACATGCAATATATCTTCTTTAAAAATTACATCCCTACTTACATAACCTCTGGCCCATTCCCATCTAATTTCCACAATCTTACACCCTTCACACCATTAGGATAACCCAAGAACACACATGTTTGAGCTCTTGCTTCTAATTTACCCTGCTTTATGTGAGCATACACTAGTGAACCAAACACTCTCAACTCTGAGTAATTAGCCTTTTCTCCTAACCACGTCACCATAGGTGTTTTACTTTCAATATTTGCTGATGGTGACCTATTTATTAGATAAACAAATGTTGTAGCAGCCTCAGCCTAGAACTTATTGGGCAAACCTGAGTTCAACAACATGCAGCTGACCCTATCAAGTACTGTCCTATTCATCATCTTAGCTAACCCATTATGTTGTGGGGTTCCTGGAAGTGTTAAATGTCTTGAAATACCATTATCTTTACACAATTAGTTGAATTGATCACTATAATATTCTAGGGCATTGTCAGTTCTTAGTTTCCTTATCCTCTTTCATGTCTGATTTTCTACCAATGTCTTCCATTCTTTAATCTTCTAGTAGGCATCACTTTTATGGTTTAAAGTATAAACCCACACTGTCCTAGGATAATCATCTATTAAATAGCTAGCCCCCCCCCCCCCTAGTGACAAGGTTCTAGCAGGGCCCCATAGATATGAGTGTATGTAATGTAATATGCTTCTAGATTTATGATGACTTCTTTTGAATCTTACCCTATGAGCCTTGCCCAAAATGCAGTTTTCATAAAACCTTGCACTGCTTCCTTGGAATTCACCAAGAACTTGCTGCTTCTTCAATTCAGTGAACCCTTGGTCACTTATGTGGCCTAATCTCCTGTGCCACAACACTGCTGGCTCAAGTTTCTCATTGGACACCACATTTACAGATCCCTGAGCACCCATATCCAAGAAATAAATGTTGTTCTTTCCCATGGTTCTTGAAAAATAACACAAGCAACCCTCTAATCACTCTAGCCTTTCCATTCTTGGGACTCATTACACGACCTTGTTTTTTTAAAGTTTCAGGTGAGATCAAATTCCTAGTTAGACTTGGAGTATATCTCACTTTGGTCAGCTCCACCTCACTTCCATTATTGACTTTCAAGATTATTATGCCTTCACCAAGAATCTGACATTCACTACTGTCACCTAATTTGACGGCGCCCATTTCTTTGGGTTCAAGTGTCCTAAAATATTGTTTATTTGGGGTTATATGATAGAAACACACTGAATCAAAAATCCATTATGTAGGATTTGAACCTTTAGTGACCACTGACACATCAGAACTCTCATACTCATCCTAAGATTCATCAGTGGAATGACTAGATTGACTTGGATCTCAAAGATCCCTTCTTCTTGAAAGACCTCTGATCTAATCTACCTCTTACTACTAATCCATCTCCTGGTTCCTCATTCTCATTGGACCTTTTATTGAGCTCTGTAGAGTATAAAGCAGAAAAGACTTCCTCCATTGATATACTCTCTCTTCCAAACAATAGTGTATCAACAAAGGGTTCATAAGACTGAGGTAGTGATGAGAGAAACAAGATTGTCTTATCCTCATCATCTATATTAATCTCAATGTTTTTCAGATCTAACATCCTATTAAACTCATCACTATGATCTTCTAGTGATGTACCTGGAGCCATTTGAAATGTGTAGAGCCTTTTCTTCAAGTAAAGTCGATTTGCAAGTGACTTTGTCATATACAAAGACTCCAATTTTATCCATACTCCAGCTGTTTTTGTTTCTTTGGCTACCTTTCTCAGGACTCTATCTCCTAGTGACAACACAATCTCACTATTAGCCTTTTCCAAGATCGATTTCTTCTATTTTTCTTCAATACCCTTTGGAAAATTAGCCTCTCCCTTAAGCGCATCAATTAGACCATTGTGCACAAGAATCGCTCTCATCTTCACTCTCCACAGGGAGAAATCATTCTTGCATCAAACTTTTCCAACTTAAATTTCATCGTCATCACCATTAATTCTATGTAGTTGCAGAAATTTCCTTCATTATCTTCGATTAGAGCCCTAACGAGGCTCTGATACCAATTGTGATATCAAAGATCAAAATATACGAACGAATTGAATTGATTAGGAACAAGAAAAGAGATTGGAATCTTATTGAAATAGAGATCAAGAAATAAACTGTTACAATTCGATCAAAATGAACAGAAAATGAGCTAAGCTTTATTAACAACTATTACGATATTTAAAACACCTAACAATGACTTAACAAACTAATCAGGAAAAGTTACACTAAACACCCTTGGACGATAAGCGATTGTCATATTAGGTCCTCCAACTTTTTTTTGACTGCCGTTGACTTGCGAACTAGCTCACAATTAGATAATTCTCAATTTATTATTTCCTTTCGTGTATAGAATTCCAATTTACTTTTGTAAGATTTGTAATCATTTGTGTTCAAATTCAATGCAGAATCTTGTGATTTCTTAACTCTTTGATTGTTCTTCATTTTTAACAAGTTTAATGTGAAAAATAGGTCTTATTCTGTCTACATATAATACATATAAGATAAAGAAGTTTGTATTGTACACAATCAGCCCCCTCTCCACCCTTCCACGACACTCGTCCTTCTCTAACCACATCCTCTGCCATCAACACTTCTTCTCCTAATTCTTCTCCACCTCCCCCCACTCCACCACCGGTTTTGTAACAGCCCGCCTCAATATGGAGCAAACGGTCACATCAAATGTTAACAGAACATCAAAGTCAAATGATACTTAATTCCAAAGTGCAAATCCAAAATAAACCAAAATACAAGGTATAAAATAAAAGATACTAATCCAAAGGTTCAAAACTTAAATAGAAATAAATAAAAGTCTCCAATGCATATCTTGTAGAGGCTAGATTATGAGGCTTGTAATATTAAATATGTTGGGCTGGGCTTAGAGGGTTTCATTAGTTTAGTAGACTAGTTTGGTTATTGTATGGAGGCTAGTTTATGATTGGGCTTGAGTTTACTATTGGGTTTATGACTCAAGAGGCCCAATAGTAAACCCATTGGGATGCCTATATAAATCCCTCTAGACCTCCTCATTTGAGCTTGCGAGTTTACGATTCTGTGTGGCTGGTTTACGATTGAGAGGAGAGCCTAGAAGTGTTTACGATCGTGATCGTAAACTAGAGTCAAAAGAGAGTTTACGATTTTCTGTTTTGTACCTGACAAGTTTTCTTGTGTGCAAAGATCAAGTTTTTAACGATTAATCATCGTATTCTTCGTGTTTCTTCTCTTCTCTATCTTGAATCAATCAATCACTTGGATTCCGCACTCGTGATTGATAGAATATCATGAACGGTTGATGATTCTGGACCTACAATTGGTATCAGAGCCAAGAAACGAGTGTTTCGAGGTTCCCCACGATATTGGATTCAAGTTTTTGCTGGAAAAAGTTTGAGTTTTTGAAGATTTAAAGGCTGTTCATCGAGTTTATGACTGAGCTGCTGCTGTTTTTTCAGTGTTTACGATCAGTTTCTGGGTTTTTCAAGGGTTTACGACTGGTGTTCTT
>JBCNJP010000024.1:47853658-47871516 GCA_039602395.1 Deinandra increscens subsp. villosa | reverse complement strand
AAGATCTGCATCGGAAACACGTTCACGACTTAAAGATTGGATTTTTATCAGTTTACGATCCGGTGAATTGGAGTTTACGACCAGCCTGGGTCGGAAACGAGTTTACGATTAAGGGTTATCGGAATCGAGTTTACGACTGTACTTAATCGTAATCGGTGTTTACGATTGTTCTCGATCGGAAACGTGTTCACAATCAGGAGTTTACGATCCGGAGGGTTTACAACAGAGATTACGATCGGGAACAGTGTTTACGATCGAAAACAGGTTTTGCGGCAAAAAGTCACTATTTCACACTTTCACGGAAACGGACATAACTTTTGACTCGTTTGGAGTTAGAAGCTCAAATTTTAACACGATGTTCGTGACATCAAGCCCCAGAATTACCCCCGACTAATGTCCAGGGGAGCTCGTTTGGACCCCCAAATTCCACTCCGAAGGCCTCCGTTTTTCAGTTTTAAGTTTTTGACACTATTCTTTGAATAGTGTTTTTGCCGATTCTTCAAAATCTTCAAAGGCTGCATATCTAAAGAAAAAAAATGAGTTCAGTGGTTGAAGAAAAGAATATAGTTGAGGACAAAGATGATTTCATAGATGAAGTTGACAAAACTGAGATATGCCCTAATCCCACTTGTGCTCGTATAATTCCTGGACTTAGGCAAATTTGTAAAAATTATCAGATAGAATTATTTGAGATAAAATGCGAGAGGAGTTCTTTTAAGGGTAGATGGCAAAAGAATGAGGAGAAGGTAAAAGCTCAGAAACTAGACATTGTGAAATATCAAAAACTTGCTACTGAGAAAACTCTACTGTATGACAATGCAAAGTTAGAGATAGCTGAGCTTAGGAAGCAGGTAGATGAGCTCACACATAAGAACAATGAGTTGCAAGTGAAACTAGATGTGAATCAAATGAGAAGCAAAAGAATGCTCGATGCTGGAAAGGAATTGTCACATGCTGTTGTGACTGGTCAAGTTGGGAAAGACACATCTGGGTTTGGGTCAGAGAAAACTGATAAATCTTTGGCAATGAACAGCATCATTCCTCCACCAGTTCCCAGAGACATTATAGGAATACTTCTTAGTGAGGATCAAGTTGAACGAACCAAGTCTGATTATAAAGAAGCTGCTCCTCCTATTGATAGTGTCTTGGTTGGAACTACACCATTGACTCAAGAAGAAATTGACAACGAGGCAAACATGACATATGGTGAAGGGAGAATAGAGGACGTATCAAGAGATGATGCTGAGTGCCAAGAGTATAACAGATGTCATAGCTCCAAGTCTGATGATGCTGGTACAAGTAAAAGTGGAGTTAATGATGTGACCAAGAATGAGGCCAAAGCTCCTGTGTTGGAGATAAAGCTAAAACAGTATCCTAAAATTGAGACTCCATACTTCAAGGTTGTTGATGAAGTGAAACGGGAAAAGGTGATCTTGACGACACAGCCTGAGGGGAAGATCTTTATGACATCTGGATCAATGTTTGACCAAGAACCAGATATTGGATATGACTTGCCATCCTTCTCCTCCAAGTTCAAGGGAATAACTTATGGAGTAATAAGTGAACCTAAAGTTGAGAGGCCAAAGATCACCATCAAGCATCCAAGTATGAAACCAACAGCTGGAGTGAAGAATGAAAAACTCAAGGGAGTAGCTGTGTCTCCTATTTCTTCAGTTGGATCATGCAGTTGTTGTTGTAATTGCAAGAATGGTGCTTCAACGTCAAAGAATCAAGGAAGCACAAAGACAATAAAGACAGGTTCGACACAGGCTTCGACAAACCAGCAGAAAGTCAAATCTGAAGCTGCAGTCAAACCAAAGAAGCATACACAAGGCAAACCAGCTCCATATCAGCCACCGAAGACAAATGGGTACACGTCTGACTTCTATCTAAAGAAGCAGACTTGTTTTAATTGTGGCATCGCTGGTCATATTGCTAGAAACTGTCTTTATCGCCCTTATGAACCCTATTATCCGAAAACTCAAAGGGTTTCATCTCAGGAGTCTGTGAAGTCTAAGCCGATGATGGTGCAGAAACCTAAGGCAATGAAGACTGTTACTCCTAAGGTTAAACCCTCTGATCAACATTGGGGCGCTGCCAAAGCTGAAAGAAAATCTTTAAATCAAAACAACAGCTTTCCAAGTTACCAAAATTTTCCGAAAAAGGTGATGAAACCATTTTCAAAGCAATCAAAACTTGAAAAACCCAAAGTTACCCCTCCCAAGGTAACTAAAACTGTTTTGAAAAATAATCCTAAAATGAAGAAGGTTGAAACACCTAAAGTCACAATTCGAAAGGTGACTAAAACAAAAACTGTTTTAAAAAATGAATCTAAAACGAAGAAGGTTGAAATACCTAAAGTCACAACTCCAAAGGTGACTAAAACAAATGTTAAATCACCTGGAACTTGGAAACCAAAAATCAAGGCAGTTCCATTCCAACTTCCTGATTTTTCAAAGGGGATGTTCTTACAAGAAGTATCCTTTATTGATTCCTCAGGTGTACCCAGAAAAACAATGGCCTGGGTACCATTAGCTAACTAATCTCTCACTCTGTGCAGGAACGATCAAGGAGGATTATCACTAACGTTTTTATTACTAATTTGTTTGTTGATAAGTGATTGTTCCAGGCACAGTTTAGGAGACGTATTTTCATGTCATGTCAAGTAATCTATACAATGGAAGGTATGTCTCTTTGAGAGGTAAAATGTCAAAATCATCATGAAAGGTACTGTTCTTAATTTGGTTGTTTGAATGATGAGGCAACAAAGAGTCTTTTGAGTCAAACCTATTTCATTAAAGTTTCAATTAAGCTGTTGATTGATTATGTGTTTGAATTCAAATGAAATGAAGTGTGCATGTCATGAAACCCAATTTTCTAAAAATTTCAAATCAATACTTTGAAAGTTAGCTTGGCCAGATATCTTCAAAATTTTGTGTTTTGTTCTTTTAAGTGTGTTTGTGTGTTTTATTTTTTATTTAAAAAAAAAAAACTAAAAAATGATGTTCACAAGATTGTGACATTAAAAATCAAAAAGTAAGGGGAAGAAATGTAAAGATGAAGAAAAAGTTGACCCCTAAAAAATAGTGTGCTTTTCAATTTTTTAATTGTTTGTGTCTTGTTTTTGAGAAGTTTAGGGGAAGTAAAATGAATGTCCGGATTGGAGATGGCTGACACGCGTAAGACGGATGTGAAAGGCAAGCTCCCTTGTAAACTTTCTCGTGTTTGATATTGGTAAGTATTTGTTTGTTTTTATCTTTCGTGTGTGAGTCGTTAAGTTCTTTTTGGTGTGTTTTCGTCTTGGCTAGGTTGATTTGAGAAGTCAAAATGTGTTTTTCATGAGTTTTAATGCATGACAATATGCCAGAAGGGAACTCGAGGATGATACTTATTATCTAATGGAAAAGACTTCCTCCGTCAGATCTTGACAAATTTTTAGGGGAAGGAGAGGGGATAATAAGTATTATTCGAAGGGAACTCGAGGATGATACTTATTATCTAATGAAAAGACTTCCATAATACATAGTATCTGAAGGGAACTCGAAGATAATATGTATTATCTCAGGGGAAGTCCTTAGCTGAGGGGAAGTTATCAGCTAAGAGGAAGTCTTTAGAGGTATTGGGTTCAGGGGGAAGTTTTATAGAAAAACCGTAATCTATATTAAGGTTTTTGGTTAAAATTATGTTAATTTGAATCAACTGAACAAATGATAATTACCTTCCAACCCAAAGACCAATCATCAAATGTCTGGTGGAGTATGTTTTTTCAAATGTGTGTCAGACAGGTGATGATAGAAAGATGCTGCTGATGCTGCTGCTCAAAGTAAAAGAACCAGCCGGACAAGACTTCCATCTGAAAAGCAACTGTTCAGGGGAAGTTGTTGGTGTCTTTACAAGTTTCCAAAAGCTTCAAAAGAGCTTCAAAGAAGATGTTCACATGTTTAGGGGAAGCTGAAGATTTCAAGTCGATCTTTGATGAAGAAAATGATGCAGAGAGCAGTCAGAGATCATGAAGTTTGAAGATCAACAATCAAGTTCTTCACAGTTAGAGGCTTTCAAAATTTTACCCTCTAATTTTTGGAGATTCAAGACAGTTACCGAGGATTCAGCAGAACTAGTTCTTTCAAGAAAAGCAAGTCAATGAGAGTCCTCCATTTCATTGCTTGTTCATTTCAAGAAGTTCAAGCTGATGTTGATCAAGAGGAAGTCCCAAGTGCCCGTCATGAAACCCATTGAAGATTTCTGCGGAAAGAATCTTCATCAACATCTATGCCAGCCAGTCAAGAAGAAGAATTTCAAAGATTGAAGACATTTAATATCACAAGCCTAGGGGAAGATTGTAGAGGCTAGATTATGAAGCTTGTAATATTAAATATGTTGGGCTGGGCTTAGAGGGTTTCATTAGTTTAGTAGACTAGTTTGGTTATTGTATGTAGGCTAGTTTATGATTGGGCTTGAGTTTACTATTGGGTTTATGACTCAAGAGGCCCAATAGTAAACCTATTGGGATGCCTATATAAATCCCTCTAGACCTCCTCATTTGAGCTTGCGAGTTTACGATTCTGTGTGGCTGGTTTACGATTGAGAGGAGAGCCTAGAAGTGTTTACGATCATGATCGTAAACTAGAGTCAAAAGAGAGTTTACGATTTTCTGTTTTGTACCTGACAAGTTTTCTTGTGTGCAAAGATCAAGTTTTTAATGTTTAATCACCGTATTCTTCGTGTTTCTTCTCTTCTCTATCTTGAATCAATCAATCACTTGGATTCCGCACTCGTGGTTGATAGAATATCGTGAACGGTTGATGATTCTGGACCTACATATCTTCAAACTCATAGTGGCGCACTTCACTCAATCCCAATCAACCATGATTATCTATCGTGAAAACAAGAAAGCGGCTGAGCTACAGGCTCATTGCGCGGATGCATATCACAATAGATAAAAATATAATATTCGAATATCAAGGAAAGTGAGTCACAAAATATATATAAGTTTTTTGATATACAAAATTCTCCATCCAGATATAACCACCTGCACCAGAGTAAGTCAAATATATAAAGGCTGAAGCAACGAATGGTAAGGCTGAAGCAACGGATGGTTGAGTTATTGATACCGAGTACCCCTAAAATCATAATATCCAAATGCATACAATGGTACCAATCATATCATATCACAGTGGTACACTGGTCGCGACTCCAGTGCACCCAAAATCGGAAGGCGTGTATGAGCACTGCACCGCTTGACCGCAAAATAATTATCACATATCATCATATCAAATCCTAGGATGCACAACCGTGAGAAAATAATCACATAACAAAGTGGAGACGCCGTGGACTGATCACAACGCCACAGATAGTGTCATGCCATTGGTGCCACAACGACATGCCTATGGTACCTCCATAGGTAGTTTACTCGGTATCTCTATATCATGTCTACATATCTAGGGTTCTATGGCCGCACGAATGAACATATAATCCAACCTCCACCACGAGTATGTTCATCATGCATATAAGATCCTAAATCTAACGAAATCAAAAAACGGCTGTGACAACCGACAATTTCCCAAGTTAACCCCGTTAATAACTTGTGTTATATTTTGATAACGTCCGTTACTTCAGTCAACTAAAATAGTTACACGAACATTGCACATGAGTCTAGACGTCGGTTAACATACTTGAATGTATACAATTTATATTTTATATAAATTATATTTATGATCCACGAAAACGTTTTGTCATTTTATGTGGCAATTATAATTATTATATTTTTACGTGGTATATATGTATATATATACGCATGTAATTTTATGATTTTATGTGACTGTCTGTTACGTAAATTACACGAAGCGTTTCTATATTTTTATAGGAATTAAAAATATATAGTTATGGGTTATAACTATGATTTTATGTGAATCATTTATATAACTATAAATTGGTATTTATGATTTTATGTGCATCAATTTGGGTTTACATCGTATTAAATGTTACACGTCAATTATATTTTGACAAACACACGCATACGTACGGTTAAAGTTATTCCTTGTTAACTCTGTTAGTCTTAACTAACGACTTCAAATTCCATGGGTTATTTATATCATTTGCTAAACCTCCTTTTAGTGAACTATAAACTAGCAGGGACCAAATCTGTAATTTATAAAAGTTGGCTTCCCATGATGTAAACCGTGGAGGGACTATTTATGTCATTGCTCAAAAGTTTATTTGAGTAGTTGTGAAACCGTCAACGACGGTGCAATTCTCGTAACCGACCCAATTGTTTAAACTCGCTATCAATCTCTGACGGTTACACCCGCCGTTCCAATCGATCAGTCACAATAACGCAATCATTAGGGTTCTGAGGTTCATTTGATCACCTCCACCAAACACTCGGTTCTCTCTCTCTCTATTTTTTTTCTTTTCCGGCGAACTCGGAAATTCTAGCCAACCAGTCACTGTTCCGCCACCATTCACACATCATTGTGCTCGCCTCCCTCTGCCGAGCAACCCTGTAGCATCGATTTGGAGAACGGAGCAACGTCAAGCGTTGGAGTCCAGATTTTTGGTTTCTTTTTCGACATCTAAAACATGTCAAAACTCATCTCCGGTTCGGGGTAAGCATATTCGTATGTTAGTCGCACGTTTTCCTTCTGTTTGCTTCTGGTTTCGCGATTTTCCGGTGACCGGAATAAAACTCCGGCCACCAGAGTTTTGGGGACGAAAGTGATGACGGACGGGGATTGGTTATATATTGACGGTGCTGGGTTAGAACACAATTGCGTGTGTAGCGTAACTGGTTAGTGCCTCCAGTGGAGACCGAGAGGTCTCGGGTTCGAACCCCAGCCGCCCAGAATTCGTTTTTTAACTGTTTTCTTATCGCTGGAACCATTCTATGTTATTTCAACTCATTAAAACGATATCCAACGAGTTCAGGACATGAACGAGCCCCTAGCCCAGTGGCTAGGGCGCTGTAATACATCCTCCAGGTCACGGGTTCGAGTCCTATGACCCCTGTTTTCTTGTTTTATATTTTTTTAATGATTCTAAGCATTAATTGGTCCAAACCTCAGAACTTATATTATAAGTCTATTAAATCTCGATCCGTGATACCCGTATTACGTATATAATATGAAAAGCGTTATGATTTTAAATGAATTAAAACCTCAATGGTCTCGTTGTATTATTATTAATATAAATTAGTTTCTAAACATAGAAATATATATATGGATATATATAATTGTTTTATTATCATGTACTCTTGTACATGCGAAAATTTTAAAGATTTTTTGTTAAAAACTCGTGAAATTTTTTGACACGGTACATACCTATATATATACACATAAAATACGTTTTGACTACTCGATTTCCATAAAGACATAATATATATCTCTTATCCGTATTTTTAGTTGTCTTTTGTGATTCCGGTTAAATGTCATCACCAACTCGATTTGAATAAACGATTTTTATCACGTATGGATATTTATCACCTACGTCATATTTGGAACTACTTGATATCAATACCGTCGTCTAGGCTATGTTACTCATGTGCGGACACACACTTATGTATGTAAATTCAATAGGCGCTTAGTAGTTACGCAAGACTCGGAGTCTTACTAAATTGTAGCAGCGCACCCTAAGGTGAGTTACACAACTTTTTACGTTACGTCTGGGTTTGGATGATAACACACGCAAACACGTTACACCCGGGTTAGGGTGATAACACGACAACTATTATGTATGATTAAAGTAGAAATCCAGTTACTATATCACATGTTCACGTAAAATGCTTTATCTTTTAAGTCCTTACTTATCGAATTGTTAATAGCAAATAGCGAGGGGATATTGGGTAGTACTACTGGGGCCTGACAAACCCCACTCAGCGGACACGAGATGCACCACCCGACTGGCGGTCGGACTGAGGACAATGTCAGCCTAACTTACCGTGATCGAGTAGACACGGGGAAGGCAAAACAAGTAAGGATTATTCCTACAACTAATTGGTCAGCTTCGGTTGCGAACGTTTTAGTGACATGAACTTAGGCTCGCTACCAACGATATGGATTGTACTTGTAATATACATACTTACATACGAATTAAGACTGTTGTATTCGTACTGCATACTTATACTAGATATACTTATGTGCTTATGTGAACTCACCAACATTAGTTGACACATGCTTCTTGTGCATGCTTTGCCGGACGCTAGGAGTATCGGATTTTTGGGCACGTACGTTGGCTAAAACCTGTTATTTTGGGAATTTGTTTTCAAATATTTTCAACTTGAACTGGTATTTACTTATCGGGCGCTTGTTTTGCGCAACATAATTTTTATTAGCTTCCGCTAAACTTTAACTCTGGTTTTAATATTTCCCGTTTGGAAATATATTTACAGTTTGAACCCTTAACTTATGTTTGATGTAACTAACAACTCGGGTCCTGGTGTAGTTCACACCCCACACGGTAAAACTCCGTTAGTGGAAATTGGGGGTGTGACATATTGGTATCAGAGCCCTTGGTTGCAGAGAACTAGAATTTTCAATAATTCTAAACTGTAACTGTTTTTGAACATTAGTTACAACAATTCCCAAAAATATTTTCTTTTCGCGTGCCAAAAATCGATTACTCACATTAGGTTGTTTTTCTTGTGTTTGTGTCTGTCTGGATTCTGACAGTATGGCACCACACGACAACACGAGGGGGTAAGGGAAAGAAAATTGCCAACGAACAGTCATCATCCTCCCACCAACAAGGCCACGAGCCTGAGCAGCCTGAGTACACGATAATGGACTTCCTTCGGGATCAGCACCTACGTCCTGATAGGTGTGCACCAGACGATTACAGCTGGCTGAGTCCGACAACATATCGGCTGCTTGATATGTTTCATGTGCCAGACAGGGTTGACCTACCATTCGATTTAAAGTGGGTCATTGCGGGACTGATAGCAGCCTATGACAACACTCTTGGAGAAACCAGACAAAATTTCATTAGCAATCGCACACGCGATAGAGAAATCGAGCGATTGCGGGCTGATCAGAGAGAGCAGTATACCTACCACTACAACTTGTCCCAGGGGGTAATGGGTATCCGTGACAGGGTAATGGTTATTTAAACATAAAAATAAATCTGGGGGATCTCTTGAGTTCCAAAAAGCTTGACTTGTTTGTGACGGCAGGTCTTAGCAGGTGGGAGTCAATTGTCAAGAAACCTTTAGCCCAGTTATTAAGCCGGCTACGATACGCACCGTTCATGGCATTGTAGTGGTAAATAATTAGGATATCACCCAATTAGATGTTAAAAATGCTTTTCTCCATGGGCACTTGGCCGAAACAGTGTTCATGCACCAACCCATGGGATTGCGTGATCAACGCTTTCCGAACCATGTATGCCAGATTCGGAAATTGCTGTACGAGCTTGAGCAAGCTCCAAGGGCCTGGTACCAGCGGTTCATAGATTT
This sequence comes from Deinandra increscens subsp. villosa, assembly GCA_039602395.1. Classification (NCBI taxonomy): domain Eukaryota; kingdom Viridiplantae; phylum Streptophyta; class Magnoliopsida; order Asterales; family Asteraceae; genus Deinandra; species Deinandra increscens. The sequence goes on along the minus strand of JBCNJP010000024.1, from coordinate 47,862,071 downwards.
CATCTTCACAATCGGGTTCCATCATAGCCTTTGTGACCATTCGTTATATATTCTTAGCCGAGGGGCCGACTTTGCTTACATAATACTTTATGTCGATGATAATCTTTTGATTTCCTCATCTGCCTCTTTGAAGACGTTCATCATGGGTCACCTATCACGCGAGTTCGCAATGGAAGACCTCGACCCACTCTCATATTTTTTGTGTATATCAGTACAACGCAATTCCATGGGCCTCTTCTTATCTCAAAAGACATATGCACAAATTCTGGAACGGGCTAAAATGACAAATCGCAACTCCTGTCATACCCCGGTTGACTCTGCCGGTAAGTTGGGTACTAATGCGGGTGAACCGGTCAATGACCCGACTCATTTTCAGAGCCTTGCTAGAGCTCTACAATACTTAACATTCACCAGTCCCGACATATCATACGCTGTTCAACAGGTCTGCTTGCACATGCACGGCCCCCGCATCGGCCACCTTAATGCTCTCAAGCGCATTTTACGTTACGTCAAAGGCATGATTTCGATGGGACTTCACCTGCGAGGTGGATCTATCTCCTATCTAGTCGCATACACCAATGCTGACGGGGTCGGGTGCCCAGACACTCGACGCTCAACGTCCGGCTATTGCGTTTTTCTTGGTGACAACCTTATCTTGTGGTCGTCTAAATGCCAAACCACAATTTCCAGATCCAGCGCCGAGGCAGAATACGGGGGCGTCGCACACGTTGTGGCAATCTGCTGGATCCGTAATTTACTTTTGGAGCTTCGATATCCACCTTCTCAGACTTCCATTGTGTAATGCGACAACGTAAGTGCCATCTTCATGTCCGGAAAACCCGATCCAACATCAACGGACAAAGCATATTGAGATAGACCTACACTTCCTTCGTGAAAAGGTGCAACGAGGTCTTCTTTGAATCTTTCATGTCCCGTCCCGGTACCAAGTGGCAGACATTTTCACAAAGGGCCTACCTAGATTCCTTTTTGACGAGTTTCATGCCAGTCTGAGCATCTGGGAACCTCATCCTTAGACCGAGGGGGTATATTAACATAGTTTATGTATATGCATGTAATTATTCTCAAAGTATAGGGTTGTGAGTGTAAATATGTAAAAGGAATGTAGTCCATGTATTGTAAGTGAATCAATGTGAATGGGTAAGCATTTCAGTTTTAACAGATCTATACGTGAAGGATCACCCGCCAAACTATAAATCGCCCACTCTTAAATCCCAACTCAAACCTGTATACCCGACATTCTCTGACCTGCAATACGTGAAGGATGAGTCTAAACGTGAAGGATAATAGCGACACCAGTCCTATACATAAAGGATAGCCCATATACGTCACGTATAGTGTTGATGCATTTTAAAAATAGGGGGTGTCCGGTTCAGGACCCTTTCTTTTTGGGATTTCTATGTATGTAATGTAATTATTGGTCCTCCGGTTGTTTGTTGCTTGCTGGCTTGCTATGTACATTTTAATCTAGGAATGAATTTGGCTTTTCAAAAAAAATTGTGAACCAAAGAAGAAAAAAAAGGGAAGTGACACCAAAGAAGAAATAAAAGGAAAGGACATTTGATGTAAATCGCTAAATTTCAATCTATCATTACTACCTTTGTTATGTACATACCAAAAATGGTATAGTGTGATCTATCAAAAAAACCCTAGGGTTACTAGATTACAGGGTTGGTGGAACCATCACCACAACTTATTATTTCTATTCATTAAATGTCATCAATGTGTTTTCTGTGACGAATAAATTTTTCCTAGTTAGGAGATGAATTTGTAAATGTAAGTTGATCCTAGAGTAAATAGCATGGGATGATGGTTACACATATAAATCTTTGAGGTTTCAAGTTTAGGTTTTTATTGATGGGTTTCCACTTTAATGGTGTTAGTGCGTTAGTCAACCCAAGAGTGACAAATCATATTCAGTATGGATGGTTGCAATCGCGTCTTAGAAAGCTTACTCGGATATTGAAGATTTAGGGTAGTTACAAGCACCATTAAAAAAAGATGAATTGGTGAATGATTTTAAAGTTAAGATTTAGGTCTTATATGTGTAACTTATTGTTTACACAATTCAGTATACATGCGTTGTAAATAGCTGAGTGTCAATCTATCATTACTACCTTTGTTATGTGCATACCAAAAATGGTATAGTTAATCTATGAACGTAATCATTAGGATTACTAGAATACATGGTTTGCGGAACCCATCTCCATAACTTTTTTTGCTTTTAATTTTTACTGTGAGTCTTATTTATCACATGTTGGTGTAACTTTAATTTGTAACTAATTAGGTATAGATTAACCAATGATCCTAGCCCAATTGGTGGGGAGGTACCCAAAACATTATAATGGGGATGTCTGGGATTCAATCCACTTGTAACAAAAAAAATAAATAAATTGGGGTTACAAGCTAGCCAGGAGGTTTCTTACATATGCTGAGTTCCTCCTGATGGAGATTGGAGATGATCGGGTGTTATGAGCCAATCTTCTACAAGCCCAAATAAAGATGCAAGCCCAAGTAAAGAGCCCAATTTAATTACAAATGATCCATCAGCTCCATATATAAAAGAGAGAGATGAAGAGATTAGGGTCAAGAAAAATATTGTTATGTGAATGCTTTGTCTTTCTCATCTTACTCTTACTGTTTCAGTTCTGATTCCCCACCTTCATTTCTGAAGTACTATCAGTTTTGATTTCTCATATTTCAATCGATCTTCACTAGTATACAATTGTTCTAAGTTGTGTAATATTAATACACTTCATCGGGTGGGTGAGGTAATGCCCACGTCAGTGATCCAAATTTATCGTTAAAAAAAAACTAGGTATAGATTAAAGGCGTTAAAGTTATTTTCCAGTGTGAACTATTTCATAAAAGTTGTCAAGCTTGTCATATCACTATGAGTCTTATTTATCACATGTTATGTTGATCACATGTTATGTTGGTGTAACTTTAATGTGTAACTTAGTTAGGTATAGATTAAAGGCGTTGAAAAAAAGTAATTATTTTTCAGTGTGAATTATTTTCATAAAGGTGGCCATCACAATGACGCTCTTCAAACAAATATTGTCATGCCAAATTCAACTTCACGTGTAATACGACTTTCGGAAATATAACAAAGTATCATGTCAACATTAGGGTTATCAAGTAGCAAGCATACACATACGCTGAACAAGCGTAAGCCTTAAGCAGAAGTTGTGTACTTGTGTTGAAGTTGCCTCATGCCACACTTGGCTTCCGGATACTTATATATATGTCAACTAGGTTAATAACCCGTATATTACACGGGTTAGATAAAGATTCATGATATAAAATAACTAAAATAATTAATAAGATAATAGAAAATTATGAATGACATAATTCTTTATCATTTTTGTAAAGTTTGACATGATTGAAATTTCATTTGTTTTGAAAGAAAATTAATTTGAATTTTTTTTTATTAAATTTAGTAATTTTGACATGATTATATTCGGTATTTATGGAAGATATTGAGGTTTATTGTGGTGATGCCAAGTGGAAAAATCCTAGGTGGACACCCTCGAAAGAAGCATGTGGCATTCGAGTTATTGCTTTATTAGATGTAATAAAGATATTTATACGTCATATGAAATGTTATCACTAGGGTTAGCAAAACAAGTCTAAACCTGTTAAACGGGTCAAACACGACACTTAACACATATAATAAAGACAAACACTTCTTTAACTAAATGTGTCAGTTATGAATTACCCAAACACAAACCTTTCAATAAAATGGCTACATGAACATGACCTCTTTAACATTCTTAAATATAACATCTTCAATAGCATGACATGATTCGACATGTTTAACACGGTTAAGGAACAATAAATAAAATAAAAGTTACCAAAAGTCACAACCCATAATATCTTTAAACAACACTTCACAAGACCTATTGACCTAATTGGCAGTGGTGGAGCTTGAAATTTTGTATAGTAGTGACCAAAACTCATGTGACCAACAAAAAATAAATTATATCGCTATTTTCGAGGTATATGTTCGGATCGACGATCCGGTAGGTCGGGTCAATATATATTTTTAGAAATAAACAAGCAATTAACCGTCTATACAACATCAGTTCCTTGATCATGAGCCTCTATATCCAGAAACCGATTACGATCTGACCCGAGCCTTTCTATCAACCCAATCCGACAAACCAAGAAAAAACAAACGACCCACCCTTAAGGGTCCGGTCCGGTCATCAACCGTACACAATCATCTTGGTGTATCAGTAGATCAAATCTTGTATGTGTATCAGTAGATCAAATCTTGTATAAGATCATATTCCTTAAAGTTTCTTAACTCTGGTAGTGTTATCTTTGTGAATCTATGTTTAGATGTTATTGATATAAATCTCACTTCATCCTCACACAAACAGAAGGGTGTCTTTTCATGATATTTAATGAATTTGTACAGGATGACTAATAACATCTAATGTGAACATATGTGCAATATTTGGGTACAAGTTTTTGTATTAAAAAGTGTTGTAACAAAGATACAACTTAGAAGTCAATTCAATTCCCAATTCATAAAACTAATAGCATTATACTACAAATTTCTACAAAAACTCCCAAACAAGAACTTGAAAGAAAACCATGTCAGCATACTAATTTTACAAAATTATACTACATCCTAGCCAATGATGCAAATTAAGTAAAACCCAATAACAGTAATAAGTAGTAATAAGCACTTTTTGTTCTCTTTTGACAAACTGGGGCTTGTAACCCGGAAAAGAATCCAACCAGAAACTATGGGCAAGATACCTAGAAGAATAGATGAGACCTTACAAAAGTATTGAAATTAGGGTATAAGAATTCAAGAAAAATGAAATGAATTTACCTGGGTGATTAGAGGGATTGCTGTGCATTAGCGCTTGTTGTTGTCTTATCCTCATAGAAAAGAAAAGAAGAAGACTGAGGGTCGAACCCGAGCCCTTCAAGGAAAGGAAACGCATGAATGACAGTTTGCCATTGAGCTAGAAATTACTTTGCTAATGTTGTTTAGTAGCGGCCGACTGTTAACATATAAGTTTTTTTTGGCAATTTACTAAAATTACTTAAACTCGACACTTCAGAGCGAAAAAACAGTAGCGACGGGGGTCGCCGCTGGCCCAAAGGAATTTGTGCTCCTACTAATTGGGAGCCTTAGAATCCATGGGGATCAAGTAATTATTTCCTAGTTAGCAGATGAATTTGTGAATGCAAGTTGCTCCTAACTGGCATAGGATGATGGTTACGGCTTGAGATCAATGAGGTTTCAAGTTCAAATCTGATTCAAATGGGTTTTTCAAAGTGGTAGGTTTCCTCCTTAATAGTGTTTCTAGATGAGTCAAGCCTAGAGTTTTAATTCATGTATGGACGGTTGCAATCATATCTTAGAAAGACTCAATCGGATATTGGAGATTTAAGATAGTTCCAAACGCCGTTAAGAAAGATGAATTGGTGAATGATTTTAAGGTTAAAATTTAAGTCTTATTTATCACGGATCAGTGTAACCTAGTGTTTACACAATTCGGTACATATGTGTTGTAAATCGCTTAATTTCAATCTGTCATTACTACCTTTGTTATGCACATACCAAAAATGGTACAGTAAATCTTTGAATGTAAATACTAGGACTACTAGTGATGAAGTAAAATAGGTTTCGTCTGACCATGTGTCTGTTGGGTTTGTGGAGCCTTGATTGGGCTCGGTGACTTGGGCCCGTGTTTCGGTCCGGTTTATTTTTTGTAACCCTAATTTCTATCTCTATTTATATGTCGTCTTGTACTTGTAATTCTCACGTCGAGTGAGGCAGAGCAATAATAAAATACCCTGGTTGCAGCCCGTGGATGTAGGTCACACTGACCGAACCACGTTAAATCTCGTGTGTCTCATTCTCGTTCATTTACTTTTCTGCAGTGATTGTTACTTTTGTGTGTGTGTGAGTGATCTCGAATCCTAACAAGTGGTATCTAGAGCCGGGTTCATTACTCAGTTCGTTTTCACACGGTTTAAGGGTCTCGCCGGCAGTCACCGCCGCCACCCGTGTTTCATCGTTCGATCCGTTCCCGACAGAAGGAGAGTCGGAGATCAGAGGAGCAAAAACAATCGCAGAATCAGAAGAACAGTAAAGGTCAGTTTACTCACCCGTTTGGTTTTTTTGGACCAGTTATTCGGTCGTCTGTCAGATCCGTCGCCACAATAGAAGCCGAATTTCACGCAGTCGCCGATTGTCGCGAGTTATTTTGGTCGTGAATAGGCCTTTGTTTGTTTATCTTTTTCACTCTCGAAGGTCACTGGGGTTTTGAATCTTTTGTGCTTGGTTGTTTCCGCCAGTACAAGAAAGGTTAAATATGTGTGACTTTTATTTGAGTTAGATCAAAGGGTCAAGAAGAAAATAAAGGGGGCGAAGGTCCTGTGTTTAGGTTAAAGAAGAAGACAGAAAAGTGTTTCAAAGGAAGAGTTTTGTCCTTTTATGTGTTGACCTTTGACCGACGAAAATTTTACTTTGACCGTGAAAAGATTGTCAAATTAAATTTGTCTTAGATCTAAAATTATGTTTGGCAGCCATGAGTGATTATTATGGGCAGTAGCCAATTTGTGAAAGAAATTAAATTGTTTTGGGTCTAGAAAAATATTTGGGTCGAGATTTGGAAACGGGGTCGATTATTTTTTTGTTCAAGAATTCCTTGATATTATCATCGAGATTTAAAGTCGGAATTTCTCAGTTTGACGACAATGGCTGAGAGCGGGAAACTTCAGATTGAGAAGTTTGATGGAAACGACTTTGGTTGGTGGAAAATGCAAATTGAGGATTTGCTAATTCAGAAGGATTTGGACATGGTACTGGGTGAAAGACCAGAGAAGATTACACCAGACGAATGGAAGAGCTTAGATAAGAAAGCCAAGGCCGTCATTAGTTTGTCGTTGTCAAAGGATGTTGCGTTTAACATTCTGAAGGAAACCACAGCGAAGGGCATCATGGATGCATTGTCTAATATGTACGAGAAACCTTCGGCAGCTAACAAAGTTTACCTGATTCGAGAGCTGGTTAATACGAGAATGCAAGAAGGAAGTTCAGTTACAGTGCACATCAACAACATGAACTCGATTTTGTCAAGACTTGGGTCAGTTGATATTAAATTCGAGGATGAGGTTCAGGCTCTACTACTGTTATCTTCATTACCTGATAGCTGGTCAGGAACTGTTACAGCGATTACGAGTTCTACCAGTAAGTTCACTTTTGATGGGATTCGGGATACTATTCTGGGCGAAGACGTCAGACGAAGAAATTCGGGTGAATCATCGAGTGGATTAATGCATGTTGGCAGAGGTAGGAAGAACAACAGAGGTAGTGGGAGCGGGAACAGAAGAAGGAGTCAGTCTAGGGCTCGAGATGATGTGACATGCTGGAACTGTAAACAGGTGGGGCACTTCAGGAATCAGTGTCCGAATGAAAAGAAACAAGTTAACTCTGCAGAAGACTATGTTGATGATGAGACGTTAATATGCAGCATAGAGAGTGGTGTTGATTCCTGGGTCATGGATTCTGGTGCTTCATTTCACGCTACCCACAGCAGTGAAGCATTGCAGAATCTGAAGGAAGGTGATTTTGGCAAGGTAAAATTGGCGAACAATGATGTACTAGATGTTACGGGCATGGGTGACTTAGATTTGAAGACTTCAGCCGGTTCATGGGTTTTGAAAGATGTCAGGGTGATTCCAAGCTTGAAGAAACAGTTGATTTCAGTGGGGCAGTTAGATGAACAGGGACATGATGTTAAATTCGGGAACGGGCAGTGGAAAGTTGTCAAGGGAAATCTAGTCGTGGCTCGGGGAAGAAAGAGAGGTTCGCTTTACATGGTTAGTTTACCGTCTGAGGGAGAGACCATCCCAGTTCAGAAGAAGTCCAAAGTCCGGTTCACAGAGTCTAGTGAGCAGAAGAAGGTTTGTTTTGCAGGAGATAAACCTAGAGCCACATGTCAGATTCAGGTTGAACGTACTAGGAAAGGTTCAGAAAAGCAGGTCAAGGGTTTTCGTGGCAGTGGGAGTACGGGTTGTGCTTCAGTCAGAGTTACCAGACGACCGTTTGTTAAGAGAACCAGTGTTCCAGTGGTTGAACACCTCTCCAGTGGATTACCTGCTTAACGTGGAGAGTGTTGTTTGTTCTCAGGGTATCTCAGGATCCGGCAGTTCGTTTCAGTGGGAGCCGGTAGGGATCGAGGACGAGTCAGGGGCGGTTCTTGCCATGACTGATATGTTGGAGCTCGGGGGAGCTTCAACGGGCCTTCAGGTTAACTGATGAGAAGGCCGCTGCAGCCAGGAGGATTGACGAGAATTACTAGACGTACAAGTGTTCACAGCGGATGGCAGTTGAAGATGATCAAGCCTCCAAGTGGGAGAT
>JBCNJP010000024.1:47832779-47853158 GCA_039602395.1 Deinandra increscens subsp. villosa | reverse complement strand
CTCGGGTGTCACATCCTGGAAATGGAAACAAAAGATAAATTAACAAATATAAAATGGGAAGAGTTGACGAATTTAAAGGATTTGAGTTGTGAAAGTTGGTATGATGGTGAAAATCAAAAGGTTAATGTGGAAATCTAAGGTAGCGTTTGGTATGCAGGAATGGAGGAATGGAGGATGGAATGGAATGAATCATTACGTCGGAATGAAAAATGACATGTTTGGTAGCACAGTGGAATGGAATAGACCATTACACAAGGAATGAGATTCCTTCCATTTCTGAAGATTTTCATTCAATGGGGGAGGGGTGTTTTTTTTCGATTCCCTCAAGGAATGGAATGAAAAAGAAAATTCCGATTAAATTTCTTCTTAAATATTTATGAAAAAAATAAAGAATAAAAAGTAAAAATAAATAAATAAATAAAAATTTAAACCGAAAATGAAAAATAAATAATATATAAAATAAATTAATAAATTAATAAATTAACAAATGAAAACAAAAACAAAAAGTAATAAAAATAAACGTAAATTACAAAATAAAAAATAACAACAAATAAAATAAACAATATAAATATAAATTAAATATTTTAATTAAATTAATAAAAAATTAAAACATTAAAAAATATAAATATAAAAAAATATATTAATTTTAAATGGAAATATTAGGCAAATTGTATTCGATTTCTTCATTTGTACTACCATCAAACAATGCGAATCAATGATTTATTTCATTCCCACATGGTAACCAAACATGACGATGGAATGGTAATGATCCATTTCATTCCCTCGACCATTCCATTCCGTCGCTCATTCCATTCCATCGTTCATTCCATTACCTTATACCAAACAGACCCTTTATAAAATGATTTGACTTTAATTATGTATTTAATTATTTTAAAATATTATTAAAATTATAAACATGTTTAATCATGTCATAATATCATGTTAGAAGATGTGAAATATTTTAGACACGATTTAAATTCGTGTTGACCTGTTTAAGAAACGGAACCTATTTAACCCAAACCTGTTTAACTCCGTATCATCTTAACAGATCCATGTCAGAAATTACCAGCCCTACACCGGTTGTCTGATCCATGTTGTTGGCCTATGACCTTAGCCTCTGATTGATGGGTTGGTGTAATCATATCAACATCATTTACCTCAAACTTAGAGTTTATAGAATCAACACCTTATTCGTTATAAGCCTACACCTAAATGTGTTAAACAATTACGAGAGACTAGTAGAACTATAAATAGTTAAATACGATAACTAAGCAAATTTTCACATTATAATTTGTTAGCTTCTTCAAGAACACCATACTCAGAATTATCTCATTGGAGAAATATTTTGGTAGCAAAGAAGGATGTATTATGTTGTCTAACATACGGACATACCAATATTGTTTTCGTTATATTTTGATACGGTAACCCGATTAATGACTTATCGTTGGGGTCATACAAAAAACTTAATTAACCAAAGTAGGGAGGGTCTAACGGTCATGCACAGTAATATCATGACATCAAAATCTATGATATGAATGTAGCTTTTAAACATTTTTGTTTTGCTATAAAAAAAGGGTTATGGCCTTGTTACCCGTTTACCTTTTATTCCATGTAAACTTTTAAGATGATATAAGATAAACGAAAATACAAGTTAAATCAACATTTAATCAAGTTTACTACTAAAAACGACCCTTCCAACTTATCATTTACTTGGATCTGATTTTTGAACACCAAAATAGTGGAATATAATTGAAAGGTGCTGATGAGTGGTGTCCAAATACACTTCACTACATATTAATTCTGTTGAAAAATGCATCAATTTGGTTACAGATTATACTATTTTATATCATTATTGGTGTGAGTAGGTAATGAAGAAAATGAGTTAAAACGGTGTAACTATGTTCAACCCGAGCCACAAGTCAAATTGTATACTATTTTTATGACTTGTTAGCTTTGACCCTTTAATCAACAAAAAGTAAATTAAAAATATATTCTTTGATTTGGTAGTCATGAGACAGCAACTCGGGGAAACATAATTAATTAAGTGGTGATGGTGGAATTTGGAAAATAAAAAGAAAACGTGGTGCACTTTAATGAGGTAAATTGATTTGTTGCTTGCTTTGTAATTCGCAGGCCCAAAAGAACTCTTGATGGATTTCGGCTGGGCTATACACAAAATAAGTTGGGCTCTTGGAGTTTACGGAAGGGAGGAGGAAAATTAAAAAGAAGAAGACGTGGAGAGGGTTCGACGGCTAGGAACGGCAGCAGCCTCCTTGGCTGCTTGCCTGCTTAGTATCTCAAGGTCAACGACAATTAGTGGTTTCTTGGCATCGAATCAAATCAGCAGTGGATCAAGGGGAGTTTTGGTCTTTTTCATGTTTCGATTTGTAGAAGAAGTCAATATTTTAGTTGGTTGTTTTTAATGAAGAATTATATAGTGACAGTGTTTAACTTCTTTGTTAATATGATCGGCTAAATTATTTGTGATCACGGTTAGGAGTAGGTTTTGGATATGTTTTTGTATTCAATCTAATTTATGAACCGGGCTAAACGCTAATATATTTTGGTGATTAGGGTTTGAGTTAATTTTTGTGTAGAAGAAAGAATTTATCTTTGTTGAACTTATTGATAACCACCAGTCTTTGGTTTTAATTATCAGTCACCAGTGGTTGTTTTACGGGTCTCATATTGTTTGAATTGATATTCATTTAGACACATCCTAGCACGGGTTCCTATTCGGTTTCGGATCGTTAGGTCAATTTGGCCGGATTCCTTAGTCTAGTGATTATCCTTCTTTGCAAAAGTTATTTTAGTTATGTCTATGTAACTTCTCAAACATTGAATTAAGTTATGTCTATGTGGCTTTTTCAACATGGTGAATGTATTAGGTTATACTTAGTTCTGCCAATTCTGAACCTAAACGTGATCACTTGTTTTTACTTATTGTTATTCTCATTGTTCTCTATTTAAAATTTAAAAATCAACTTTTACACTTCTTAGATTTTTAAGTTAATTTAATTAAATAATCAAATAAATCATATAACACTGACCACATGCTCCTCGTGGATTCGATACCCTACTTACCCTAGCTACCTAGGTTATTTAGGTTTTTGAAGTGGACCACGACATCCGCTATCAAAATGGCGCCGTTGCCGGGGAGCTAATGCGCTTAGTGTTATTTGTTTTGTTCGATTTTAGTTTTATTTGTTTGCTTAGAAAAAAAAAATCAAAAATATTTTTCTTCTTGTTTATTTTTTTCTTTTTTTTCTAGTTATCTATTTTTATTTTTGTTCGTCTTTACCTCAGGTATTCTAGCTTGTTTGTGCAGGTTAGTTTACTTGCAACATGGATGAACGTGATGAATGCCACAACTGCGGGAGTTACTTTCACGATGTTTTTCATTGCCCGACATTTCCTAGTTGGATTAAAATTGTGGAAGATGAAGATGATGAGAGCCCATCATATTACCCGCATCATGAACCACCTCCATTCTACTCTCAAGGATACTCGCAGTCTGGTTACCAGAGGGGCTACAACAATCACTACTCTCAACCAAGTTGTATAAATATTCAAGATCAATGCCAACTTCCTATTCAAATGCAGGATAATGTTCCTAACCATGATGATGAGCAGTTTCATTACATTTGGCAATCTAAAGAAGAAAACATTGCTCGGTTGGAGTTACTTTTGTCCCAGGCTGATAAGTTGCTATCACAACCCACCCTTTCGGATCAACTACGATTCGAGTGCTTGAAATCCAAACGTGAGGCATTATTGATGAAAATTCAAGAAGAAGAGGCTATTTCACCATCTGTGGAGGATCTTGAAAGGATGCTCCCTTCTCAAGTCGGGGAGGAGGTTGTGGAGGTTAATACCACACCGATGATTCTCTCAATTGCTGAAGTGATGAGGGTGAAGCAGACTGTTGGGGGTGATGAAGAGGAAGAAGAACAAAAGACAAGTCTTCCTAAAGAATCAAAGACCGAGGTAATCCCAAAGAATAAAGTTGGGGATGGTGACTCAAGGCCGCAGAGTAGAAAGGTGGGGTTACAAGACATTGGGCAATTTATCAAGCAATGGCCCCGCAGCAGCATCTCATTTTATCCACTGAACATGCCACAAATCATCAAACAAATCTGGATGTGGCATGTTAGCTACCGAGCGTACACTGGAAATTCGGTAGGAAAGTGTGCGCTAAGACCACCTTGAGCTTCATATCAGGTACGGTCTGGCTGATGACCTAAAACTTAGCGCTTCCGGGAGGCAACCCGGAGAACTTTGTGGGTGTGTTCACTAGAAACCCTCACGAGACTTCACTCGGCCACTCGGGCTACCGAGGGGTTTAAAAGGCTTGTTGCATGCGCTAAATGCAACCGTGATTCCTACGAAAGTGAGTTTAGGATTTTTATTTTATTTTATTTTTTTTCAAATTAATTATTTTTAACTGAATGAGAACTTAAGTGTTGCATTGGGGACAATGCAATGCTTTAAGTTGGGGAAGGGGGTTACCAGTTTTTGTTCTAATTCGTGGTTTTAAAGTCTTGTTTAAATAATGAAAATTTGCAAAATTTTAAAATTTTTGTGTGCTAATCGCGTTGAGAAGCTTGCTTCTACACAATCTTTGCTAAGTTTTGCAGGTTTATGAGATGGACTTTGAAGATTATCTCAACACTTGAAGATCTCGCCATGACTACGAAATCAGGTGAACCCGTTTCTTTTTCGAGTTTGGTTAAAAATGATTAATTTTGTGTTTTGCATGTTAGTTTAGTTTAGTTAGGTCATATGTATTTCTTTGCATTTTGTTGCTTGAAAAAGTTGGGTGATATGTGCTAAGAAGATTAATGTCCTGAAAAAGAGTTTTTGCATATATGGAAGATGATAGAAAAATTGGTAGGTTGATGCTTATACATGAAATGGATCTCTAGGGCAGAAAATACATCTAACTTGTGATATGTTGGTAGGCTCGACCCAAACTTTTGAACACCAATGTGCGTGCAATGATCTTAAATGAATATATGTGTTTCGTTTCCCATCCCGGTATGCATGGTTTAAAAAACTGAGTCCCAGCAAAAACGGGTTGCGAGTGGTATTTATACCCAGTATTCCTTTCTCACACACCATGCTTCTACTGTTATGACACCGCCACCTAATAAAATTGGTAGTTATATATTTGAAAAAAAAGAAAAACAAAAAGAAGAAAAAAAACAGAAAAAAGAAAAAAAAGCAAAAGAAAAAAAAAGAGAAAAAAGAGAAGAAAAAGAAAAAAAAATATTGAGAAAATAATGGGAGGTAAGTCCCGGAAGTCACGTAGAAGGGAAAATTAAATGGACTTAATCTCTATTGTGTCATAATGGTGGTGCATGGTCGATTCAAGTGTGGGTTAGTGAATCCTCAAGAAACCATGAGGTTGGGTAGGTTTTGCTATGTATGCTCGGGCGTGGGGATAATAAACATGATGGTAATCTTGTACATTATTAAGCACAATGCATTGGTTATGATTAGACGGGTTGAGTTTAAAGTGGATCAAATATATTGGCAATCACGGTTAATGTAGATTCATGTTCCTGTTTGAAATGAATTGCGATAAGATTGGCTTACTAATTATGATTCCATTGCATCTCTTTTTCGGGACGAAAAAGATTTAAGTTGGGGAATGTGATGAGTGGTGTCCAAATACACTTCACTACATATTAATTCTGTTGAAAAATGCATCAATTTGGTTACAGATTATACTATTTTATATCATTATTGGTGTGAGTAGGTAATGAAGAAAATGAGTTAAAACGGTGTAACTATGTTCAACCCGAGCCACAAGTCAAATTGTATACTATTTTTATGACTTGTTAGCTTTGACCCTTTAATCAACAAAAAGTAAATTAAAAATATATTCTTTGATTTGGTAGTCATGAGACAGCAACTCGGGGAAACATAATTAATTAAGTGGTGATGGTGGAATTTGGAAAATAAAAAGAAAACGTGGTGCACTTTAATGAGGTAAATTGATTTGTTGCTTGCTTTGTAATTCGCAGGCCCAAAAGAACACTTGATGGATTTCGGCTGGGCTATACACAAAATAAGTTGGGCTCTTGGAGTTTACGGAAGGGAGGAGGAAAATTAAAAAGAAGAAGACGTGGAGAGGGTTCGACGGCTAGGAACGGCAGCAGCCTCCTTGGCTGCTTGCCTGCTTAGTATCTCAAGGTCAACGACAATTAGTGGTTTCTTGGCATCGAATCAAATCAGCAGTGGATCAAGGGGAGTTTTGGTCTTTTTCATGTTTCGATTTGTAGAAGAAGTCAATATTTTAGTTGGTTGTTTTTAATGAAGAATTATATAGTGACAGTGTTTAACTTCTTTGTTAATATGATCGGCTAAATTATTTGTGATCACGGTTAGGAGTAGGTTTTGGATATGTTTTTGTATTCAATCTAATTTATGAACCGGGCTAAACGCTAATATATTTTGGTGATTAGGGTTTGAGTTAATTTTTGTGTAGAAGAAAGAATTTATCTTTGTTGAACTTATTGATAACCACCAGTCTTTGGTTTTAATTATCAGTCACCAGTGGTTGTTTTACGGGTCTCATATTGTTTGAATTGATATTCATTTAGACACATCCTAGCACGGGTTCCTATTCGGTTTCGGATCGTTAGGTCAATTTGGCCGGATTCCTTAGTCTAGTGATTATCCTTCTTTGCAAAAGTTATTTTAGTTATGTCTATGTAACTTCTCAAACATTGAATTAAGTTATGTCTATGTGGCTTTTTCAACATGGTGAATGTATTAGGTTATACTTAGTTCTGCCAATTCTGAACCTAAACGTGATCACTTGTTTTTACTTATTGTTATTCTCATTGTTCTCTATTTAAAATTTAAAAATCAACTTTTACACTTCTTAGATTTTTAAGTTAATTTAATTAAATAATCAAATAAATCATATAACACTGACCACATGCTCCTCGTGGATTCGATACCCTACTTACCCTAGCTACCTAGGTTATTTAGGTTTTTGAAGTGGACCACGACATCCGCTATCAGGTGCGTATCGATCATTTATGAGCATGAGTAGGGGCGGCTCAAACATTTTAAAGGCTCAAAGCAAAATGTAAAACCGAGGTCCCCTTCCAATGTTTTTTTTTCCTTCTTACGACTCTAGATAATAGGTAGCGAGAATTATATAGACATTTGTGAGCAAATCGTCGAATTAACCAAGAACACAATTAAGAGAAAAACAACCGAATCAAGCACATCAAGATCGTCTTTATTCACTCTACTACTAACAAGAAGAATTACAAAGAAAACGAGAGCGAATTACAGCAGAGAATCAACTAAATTGAATGAACAAGAGGTAATCAACTATTGCGCCCAATTCCAGCTTTAAACTACCGTTAATCAGAAATTAACAAAACTTCTTTTAAACTTGACAGTTTGTACCCCTCGACCTTCAACTTTGACAATCTTGACAGTTTGTGCCCCAAACTTATATAGCCTAAACATATGTCAACCAAATTGACATTAACATTTATATTAGCACTCTAAACACCTCCTTAATGACTTAACATCATCACATGTCAGTGATCCAACGGATTTGTACATGCTAATGTGTCTCATCACTAAAGAGAAATGTTTTGCTAATATAAACTAATAAACTTTGAATCTAATAACAAACCAACAAACCAACTTGATAGCTAATCCACACTTCACATTCTCCACCTTGGATTAGTTGATCAAGCTAGTAACTTTACTTATGCAATTCCCAGTGTTGACTTACAAAAGTCAAACTTTGACTTAACAACCACTTTGGTTAAGTAATCAGCACTATTCAGTTGAGTATTAACATACTCAACTTTCACATCTCCTGTACTCAATACATCTCTGATAAAGTGCAATTTGACATTTATGTGTTTACTCCTCTCATGAAACACATGATGTTTTGACAATTGAATTGCACCTAAATTGTCACATTTAATCTCAGCTGTCCCTGTGATAAATCCCAATTCATTCAACAAACCTCTGATCCACATAGCTTCTTTTACTGCTTCTGTCAAAGCAATAAACTCAGATTCAGTTGTTGACAATGCCACAACCTTTTGTAAAGAAGCCTTCCAACTAATAGTACCCCCATATACTTTGAATACATATCCTGTAGTTGACCTTCCTTTATCAGGATCCTTTGCAAAATCACTGTCCACATACCCAAGAATAGAAGGCTCTTCTGTAACATTTGATTTTCCAAATGTAATCCCAACTGACCTTGTTCCATTCAGATATCTTAATACCCATTTTGCCCCTTCCCAATGCTGTTTGCCAGGATTGCTAATGTACCTGCTTAAAACACTAACAACATTAGCTATATCAGGCCTTGTGCAAATCATTAAGTACATCAAACTTCCAATCACATTTGCATAAGGCACTTTGCTCATGTAGGCCCTTTCTGATTCACTATTAGGACAGTTCTGCAAAGACAGTTTGAAATGCATGGCCAGAGGAACTGAAACAGCTTTGCTGTTACTCATATTATAATTTGACAAGATCTTATCAATATATTTAGATTGAGTAAGCCTCAACTCTCCCTTTGACCTGTCTCTGTTAATCTCCATGCCCAAAATTTTCTTGGCTTCCCCAAGATCTTTCATTTCAAATTCTGCTTGTAGCATAGACTTTGTTTCTTCTATAAGTGTCATATCAGTACATGCTATTAGCATGTCATCAACATATAGCAGAAGGTAAACATATCTATTTTTGTCATACCTTTTAAAATATATGCAGCAATCATAATTGCTCCTTATAAACCCTTGTGACACCATGTGGTCATCAAATCTTTGATACCACATCCTGGGTGACTGTTTCAACCCATATAGAGACCTTTGAAGCAAACATACTTTGTTTCCACCTTGTTCATATCCAGGAGGCTGCTTCATGTAAATTTGCTCCTTCAAATTTCCATGCAAGAATGCTGTCTTTACATCCATTTGATGGAGTTCAAGATTATTAACAGCAACTATAGACAACATCAACCTTATTGACTTGTGTTTGACAACAGGTGAGAACACCTCATTGTAATCAATCCCTGCTCTTTGAGTAAAACCTTTAGCTACCAACCTAGCTTTATACCTTGGTTTCTCTCCTGGTAGCCCATCTTTAATCTTGAATAACCATTTGCAGTCTACTAATTTGTGATTGCTTGGTCTATCTACTAAGCACCATGTTTGGTTTTTGTGCAATGATGATATTTCATCATCCATAGCAGCTACCCATTTTTCTTTTTCTGTAGACTCAATTGCTTCACTATATGATTTAGGGTCTTCACCAATCTCTTGGTCAGCAATATTGAATACAAAGGCAGTTAAGCTATCACCATCTCTAAACTTGGCTGGTTTTACAATTGTCCTCCTGGTTCTGTTTAAAGCAATACTGTGTACAGTCTCATTTGAAGGCTCATGAGACACATTGCTACCCCCACTGTCAGTGACTTTATCAGTTTCCCTTGACTCCACCTCTAACTGATGTTCATTAATCTGCTGACTATACCCTTCCAACTGAACTGCCTTTCCATTAATCACATCTTTATAATACACCTCTTCATTGAATGTAACATCTCTGCTGATGATGACTCTTGTACCTTCTCCTTCTAGTCTCCATAACCTGTAACCTTTAGTACCCTCAGGGTAACCTAATAGAGCACACTTTATTGCTCTAGGCTCAAGTTTACCCTGACTTATATGGGCATAGGCTATAGTACCAAAGATCCTTATATGACTATAGTCAGGTTTTTCACCATTCCAAATTTCAAGAGGTGTTTTCATTTCAATTGCTGAAGAGGGTGTTCTATTGATTAGATAGGTTGCAGTGTTTAAGGCCTCAGCCCAAAAAGATTTAGGCATTCCAGAACTGAACAATAGGCATCTTACTTTATTTAGTAATGTCCTATTCATTCTTTCCACAAGCCCATTTTGTTGTGGATTACCTGGAACTGTTAAGTGTCTAGCAATCCCATATTTCTTGCAATAATCATCAAATATGTGATTGCAGAATTCCAGGCCATTATCAGTTCTAATCTTTTTAACCTTTCTATTAGTTTGATTTTCTACTAAGATTTTCCATTGTTTAAATTTCTGAAAAGTTTCATCTTTGGACCTTAAAGGATAGGTCCAAACTCTCCTAGAGAAATCATCAATAATAGAAAGAAAATACCTAGCTCCACCTGCTGATGGATTCCTTGAAGGGCCCCAAAGATCTGCATGTATATAATCAAGCATGTTTTTGGACTTGTGAATACTCCTGCTAAACTTAACTTTGTGGGATTTGGCCATAACACAGTGCTCACAGAAACCATGGTCAACACTATGTAATTTTTCAATTACACTAGCCTTAATCAATTCACTCAAACCTTGTGAACTGATGTGACCCATCCTTTTATGCCATAACACAGTCTTAGGATTAACTTGTGAAGAAACACTTGCATTCACCTGCTCAGTATTATTTCCATCCAGGAAGTATACATGATTTCCTCTTCTTGTACCTGTCATAATGACCATACTGCCCTTTATCACTTTTGCTTTCCCATCCTTTAGACTTACATGGCACCCACTTTCCTCCATTGTTCCTAGTGAAATTAGGTTTCTCTTCAGTGATGGAATATACCTGGTATTTTCCAAACTGACCATAGTGCCATTTGTCAGTTTCAAATTTACTGTGCCAATGCCTTCAATATAACATTCCCTGTCATCTCCCATTCTCACTGGCCCCATCTCTTTTAGTTCAAGCTTACTAAAATAATCTCTATGGGGTGTCATATGGTAGCTACAACCAGAATCTAACACCCATTCAGTGTTGCTTATTCCATCACACGCTACCAATACATCAGCACTATCATACCCTTCACTCAAATTTTCAGTGGGACTGTTATTACCTTTGTTTTTGAATTCAGCCTTCCTTCTCTTCCATTCAGGGCAGTCTTTCTTGAAATGACTCTCAGATTGACATACAAAGCACCTTCTTCTAGTTCTCGACTTTGATCTACCAGAAGACTTTTGTTTGCCTTTATTGCCTCTTGATTCAGGTTTGCCTCTCATTAACAACACCTCAGGTCCACCTTCTTTGATTTCAGTATTCTTTTTCTGTAGTTCTTTTGAATTCATGGCTGCAAGAACTTCTTCCATTGATAGAGACTCTCTACCAAACATTAAGGTGTCCACAAAATGTTCATAACTGCTAGGCAGCGATGAGAGAAACATAATGGCTTTATCTTCATCTTCAATTGAGACATCGATGTTTTCAAGATCCAAAGCCATCCTATTGAATTCATCAATATGGCTTTCCATTGTAGTTCCTGGCCCCATCTTAAACGTATACATTTTCTTCTTTAGGTAGAGCCTGTTTGCAAGGGATTTGGTCATGTACAGTTGTTCTAACTTAGACCAAACCCCTGCTGCAGTAGTTTCCTTAGACACCTCTCTCAAGACCCGATCTCCCAAACACAGAATTAGGGCACTGTGTGCTTTATCTGACAACTCTTTCTTCTTTTCTTCAGTAGTTCCTTCTGGAAATCCAGCCGCACCTTTGAGAGCATCGATTGAACCTTGATGAACCAGTATTGCGCGCATTTTCAATCTCCAGAGATTGAAATCATTCCGGCCATCAAATTTTTCGATGTCAAACTTTGCGAACGATCCCATCCTCCTCTAATTGTTGATCGACTACAGATCGAGCGATCAATTTCTTGAATCGAGCCCACGGCTCTGATACCAATTGTGAGCAAATCGTCGAATTAACCAAGAACACAATTAAGAGAAAAACAACTGAATCAAGCAAATCAAGATCGTCTTTATTCACTCTACTACTAACAAGAAGAATTACAAGAAAAACGAGAGCGAATTACAACAGAGAATCAACTAATTTGAACGAAGAAGAGATAATCAACTATTGCGCCCAATTCCAGCTTTAAACTACCGTTAATCAGAAATTAACAAAACTTCTTCTAAACTTGACAGTTTGTACCCCTCGACCTTCAACTTTGACAATCTTGACAGTTTGTGCCCCAAACTTATATAGCCTAAACATATGTCAACCAAATTGACATTAACATTTATATTAGCACTCTAAACACCTCCTTAATGACTTAACATCATCACATGTCAGTGATCCAACGGATTTGTACATGCTAATGTGTCTCACCACTAAAGAGAAATGTTTTGCTAATATAAACTAATAAACTTTGAATCTAATAACAAACCAACAAACCAACTTGATAGCTAATCCACACTTCACAATGATAATTCAAATGATCTCTATTTTATTCCCTGGAGATAATTTGCTTGATTCTCCTCTAAAATGATAATTCAAATGATCTCTATTTTGTTCCCTGGAGATAATTTACTTTTTCAACTAGAATACAGGGTTTGTGGAACCCATCTCCATAACGTTTTGCTTTAATTCATTAAATGGCATCACTGTAAGTTTTATTTATCACATGTTGGTGTAACTTTAATGTGTAAGTTAATTAGGTATAGATTAAAGTCGGTCAAAAAGGGTAATTATTTCTATGTCTTAGATTTTTTTTATAAAAGTAGCCAAAGAAAAGGCGATAAAAAAAAGTAATTGTTTATATCTTCAATTATTTTCATAAAAGTACAACCGTTAGCTTGTCTAGTGACAACGGTGTATGCTCTTTTACAAAAAGTTTTCTAGTTCAAGTCCTATAATTTGTAAAAAAAAATGGGGGTTACAAATTGGGCAAGGAAGTTTTCTCACTAGTGGTGAGTTTCATTCTGATAGAGATTGAAGATGATCGAGTGTGATGTAATATCTTCGTCGATGATTAAAATTTACCGTTCAAAAAAAATTTATTTTCATAAAAGTAGCCATCACCATGATGCTCTTTCACACAAATATTGTCATACCAAATTAAACTTCGCGTGTAATATTATCATACAAATATTATATGTCGATGATGCTTATACCTCATATTAAATGTTACCGTATACGTCATATGAAATGTTATCATTCGGGCTAGCAAAACAAGTCTAACCCTGTTAAATGGGTCAAACACGACACTTAACACCTATACTAAAGACGAACATTTCTTTAACTAAATGTGTTAGTTATGAATTACCCGAACACAAACCTTTCAGTACAATGGCTAGATGAACATGGCTTGTTTAACATTATTAACTATAACATGTTCGATAACATGACATGATTTGACATGTTTAACATGGTTAAGGAACAACACGTAAAATAAAAGTTGCCAAAAGTCACAATCCATAATATATTTATACAACAATTCATAAGACCTATTGACCTTAATATATATTTAACTACTTCAAAAAATTAGAAAATATAAATAATTTTTATCGTGTCATAAACATGTTAATCGTGCGGCTAGGTTTGGCTCACGGAGCTCTTGGAGGACACGAACAGCGAAGGGGAAGAGTTCGCAACGGTTACATTTGTGCCAAGGGAACGGTGAGACGATCTCACCATAGGCGATATCAAGAATACGTTGGTTAGGACTGGGAGGATGTGAAGATCGCACCAGTAATATGCTAATTAAGTATGTATTAATTATATTTTACATATTTGCAAGGGTTTTTGTGTACGTACGTTCGGTGATGAAGGTTAATGGGGCCAGGCCAGGCTCGGGTCAGGGCCATTTTTCGCTCAGAAGTGAAAATTTATACCCGGCCAGTCCAAAAAAAATTCTATACCTAGTCTGGCCCTATTCAAATTTTAACAAAAAGGTTTTTATACTAAGTCGGCCCAACTCTGATGTTTTAAGTAAAAAATTTATTTAATAAACTCAAAAACTTTTAATAGTTAATAAATTTTAGACCTCAGTTAAATAAAAGTTATTAATGAAATTGTTTATAAGTTAAGGGGGTTAAATGAAAAATAAGATAATAAAAAAAGGGACGTGATAAAGACACAGGAGATTTTGATTTCTACACAAGATACAAACGGTCGTTTGTAGGTTTTTTTTTATAAATGTTTTAAATTATTTAATTTTTATAAACATTAAAAATGTTTATTTACCATATATGATAAAAAGTACTTAAACGAACACAATATTGACTTAAAATAATAAATTTTGAGACTCAGAGTCTTTCTCGGTATCGTCTCGATGGCATCTCAACAAGTCTTTTCCGGTGTTGGGTCCCCATGGCCCATGGTTTTTTTATTGTTAATATTTTCTTTCAAAACGTTGGTCGAGAAGACTTGACGAGAATAAGTCCCTAAATTTAGGGATTTATTCTCTACAAGTCTTCTCGACAAACGTTTTGAAAAAAAATTATAATAAAAAAACCATGAGCCGTGGGGACCCAACACCGGAAAAGACTCGTCGATGTGCCATCGAGACGGTACCGAGAAAGACTCTGAGTCTCAAAATTTATTATTTTAAGTCAATATTGCATTCGTTTAAGTACTTTTATCATATATGGTAAATAAACCTTTTTAATATTTATAAAAATTAAATAATTTAAAACATTTATAAAAAAAAAACCTACAAACGACCGTTTGTATCCTGTATAGAAATCAAAATCCTCTGTGTCTTTATCCAAAGCCTAAAAAAAACATATAATATATATATATATAGGGTTAGGTTCAAATGAGAACTTTTTGTTATGAGAACTTTTGTGAACTAAATCTCAACCATAAATTTCAGGGGGGACCACTACAATTCATGGGAGGGGGATATATGTAAATAAACTTGTGGCTCAAATTAATTCTTTTTAGTTCTCAAATCAAATTAGTTCTCAAATGATCATCTCCCTATATATATATATATATATATATATATAGGGGAAGGATCAAATAAAAACAAGATGTTATTGCGAAAACAAGAAAACAAATATTAAAACCTCTATAACTTCCTCATACGATAATATTTTTTAAAAAAATTTGCACCAAAAGTCTTAAAATTATGTCACCTTTAATTCTGGGAAAAAAATTAAAAATATAAAATTTCGTGATTTTTTTATTATTGCACATGTGCAATAATACGTATCAATTATATTACACATGTGCAATATTAACAAAAAAAGTTAATTTTTTTTAATTTTTTTAATTTTTTTAATTTTTTCCAGAATTAAAGATAACAGAATTATAAGATCTATGGTACAATTTTTTTATCAAAAATATTAACGTGTGAAAAAGTTATAGAGGTTTTAATATTATTGCACATGTGCAATAATAAATTTTTATTGCACATGTGCAATAATAAAAAAATAAAAAAAAACGTTGAATTTTTTTTAATTTTCTCCAGAATTAAAGATAACAGAATTATAAGATTTATGGTGCAATTTTTTATAAAAAATTTTAACATATGAAAAAAGTTATAAAGGTTTTAATATTATTGCATATGTGCAATAATAATAATAATAAAAATTATTGCACCTGTGCAATAATAATTTTTAAAAAAATTTGATTATCTTTTAAATTTTTTCCCATAACTAAAGATAACATAATTTTAAGGATTTTGGTGCAAAATTTTTATAAAAATATTAACGTATGAAAAAGTTATAGAGGTTTTAATATTTGTTTTCGTGTTTTCGCAATAAAAGTTGTTTTCACATGATCCTTACCATATATATATATATATATATATATATATATATATATATATATATATATATATATATATATATATATATAGGAAGAGGATCATTTGAGAACTAATTGGTTGAGAGAACTTTTGAGAACCATTTTAAGCCACTAGTTGTATTTACATATACCCCCTCCCATGAATTGTAGTGGTCCCCAACTGAAATTAGTGGTGGAGATTTAGTTCTCAAAAGTTCTCAATAGGGGTGTTCAAAATCGGATACCCGGAATTTCGGATATCCGAATTTCGGGTATCCAAAAATTTCGGATATCAGTTTTTGTTGTCCAAGTCCAAGTCCGAAATTTCGGATATCCGAAATTTCGGATATCCGAAATTTCGGATATCCGAAATTTCGGACTAGACTCGGATAGTTAAACGGATATCCGAAAATCCAGTTTTTTTTAAAAAAACCACAATTTAACAAAAAAAAACGACAAAACGACAAAATAAATAAACATAATCCAAGTCTTCAAATACAAATAAACATAGGTTCGACCTAAAAAACGGCAAAACAAATAAACATAGTCCAAGTATTCAATAATTCCTTATTTCTTTAATATAAAATTTATTTTAATTTATTTAAATTTTCGGATACCGGGTATCCGAAACTTCCGAAAATTTTGTAAATTCTTGTCCAAGTCCAAGTCCGAAATTTCGGATAATTCGGATACGGATTCGGACTCGGATATTTTTGAACACCCCTAGTTCTCAAAACAAAAAGTTCTCATTCGAACCTAACCCTATATATATATATATATATATATATATATATACACACACAGACACACATATATATATATATATATATATATATATATATATATATATATAGGGATGGGAACTATTAATAACCCATTCTTAGAGAGATAACCAAATAATCACATCCTAGTGGTTTGATAAAAAAAACAGGTGCTATGGATGAGTGACACGTGGCACTTTTTTTTTTCTTTTTTTTAACAGAAATGGTATAAGGGTATTTTACCCAAAAGAAAAAGTACCCCCTCATTTTTAAAACGCCTATAACTTTATTTTCCAAACTCGGAGAGGTTTTCATTATATCCCTCCCCTATATATATATATATATATATATATATATATATATATATATATATACATCTTAATACTAATAAAGCAATAAAATTGTTTCCACATGTCTTCTTTTTAAGGTGTCCACATCACCAATGCCACATGTCAATACAAGATTCAATTACAATTTAGTAAATTACCAATCCAGACTAATTACCAATTTTATCTAAATTAAATTTTTATTTAAAAAAATGGCAAACATAATGTAGAGTTAATAACTCAAAAATTTAAGTCTTTTTAAGGAAACAAATCATGAATTTGTCATCTTTAATTTATTAAATTATCAATTAGTATTTTATAATGAATTATGTCATTTATAATTTTTTAAATTTCTTAATCTATTTTATATTTAGCTAATATTATGAACCTAAATTCAACCCGTGTAGTACACGGGTTACTAACCTAGTATATATATATATATCTTAATCCTAACAAAGCAAATAAAATTAGTGTACATGTCTTATTTATAAAGGGTTCACATCATCACCGCCACATGTCAAGCTCACATTGAATTACCAATTTAGTAAATCATATCGATAGGTGCATTAAAAGACCAATACCCTGCACTTTACAATATTGAGAAGTTCAAGTCATGCACTGTTGATCAGCACGTCCAGATTGTAAATGAGGATAGAGTCCCTTTGTGGCAATGGAATAAAAGTTCTTTCTCCTTGGTTAAGTCTTCCCTTGTCGATCAACGTTCATACCGAATCAAGGAATACAAGTTTAAAGATGGTCCAGACAAATGGTTGTGGTTGGGTAACAGAAACATGGAGTTCTCCACGTCCTCGGTAGGAAAAGCGATTGAAGGCGGCTTGACCAGTTATGATTACAAATACAAATGGCTCAAATGGGTTCCAAAAAAGACCACCAACTTTACATGGAAGGCGGCGTTAAATCGGATACCGGTTATATACGAACTGTTGAAAAGGGGGGTTGACATTCAAAATCCATCATGCTCATGGTGCTACACAAATGAAGAAACAGTTCCTCATGCACTATTGCATTGTGATATGGCATGAAAAACTTGGAATCTAGTTTCTAATTGGTGTAGACTCCTTTTTCCATCGACAGGTATGATCGAACAACTTCTATCATGGGAAAACTTTGTTGGGCACTCAAGCAAATTTAAAGACTTCCTGTCCCTCATATGCACTGCCGGTTTGTGGAATATATGGAAGACTCGGAATGCAAAAGAATTCGAGAGTAGAAATTCACACCCAAACAAAACTTTGGAAGATATCAAAATGGATGCTTTTATGTGGTTGAAACATAAAGCAAAAATATCTGATCTTGACTGGGAGATGTTTTCAGATTATGGTTTGTATTGGTTGTAATTTGCCCATGTTCTTTTGTTAGTATTGTACTTTGCCTTAGCTCCTCGCTTTGGCTGGCTTTTCTATAAAATTTGCTATTAAAAAAAATCTTAATTACCATTTTTGTCAAAACTAATTTTTTATTTTAAAATTATGATAAAATTAATGTAGATTTAATTTATTTACTCAATAATTTTAGTCTTTTTGTGAAAAGTAATCAACAACTTGTCAAACATAATAAATTTCTTAAATGTATTAAATTATTATTTAATATATTATAAGAATTTATATCAATCATAATTATCAAACTTTTTGATCATTATCTTTTTTTTTTGTATTTATCTAATATATAAATCTACATTCAGCCGGTGTAGTACGCGGGTTACTAACCTAGTATATATGTGACACCCGAGAATTTCAAGGTTAACTTCCGTTAGACAAACCCGTTAGTTACGTTATAAGTGTTAACTTAAGTAACTAATGCATAACTAGGCCGAATACGCCCACGACCTTTGGTTGATCACCGAACCCGCCCATATGTGTTATGTGTTCATCATTGATTGTCTTTATGTGCAATGTGATTTAAATACATGACTTATTATTGTGAATAGCATGATTAATTGTAAATACTTGATTATGTGAAAACTTGCCCTTTTTGGTCGCCAGCGAAACTACTGGGCGAAACTATAGTGTCGCCCGGTAGCCAGCTAAGACAATCCAATATCACGAGACCAGAGCTAGTTTCGCCTGGCCAGCGAAACTGCCAGCGAAACTGGCTCCTGATATAAATAAACTTAATAAACCCTAGTAGCCTCATTTGCCTCATACCACACAACAAACACACACACACTCTCCTACCTCGAGATTTCTGGTCAGCTGAGGATCACCAAGGATTACCAAGATCTTAGCCTTGAAGATCATTCATCCGGATCCTAAGATCAAACCGTGAGTCTCCAAAAACCACCATTCATGTGTTTTCTTTGTATTTCTCTTAAAAGCATGCCTAAATCTACATGAAATCACTTGATCTCTTAATATGTTGCTTAGGAATGCTAGATCTACCATAAAGTCAGAAACTTTACGTGTAAAAACAAACCATGATGATGATTTATGTAATTTTGGTCATTTTAGGGTTTAGAAGTGTTTTTAGAGATTTGATGATTAAAATGCATGTTAAACATGATAAAGCTGCTTGATTTATGTTGGTAAATGCCTATGGATGCTAAATAATGAATTGCATGTAAGATCAGAAGCTGTTAGGTTGATTTTTAGGCAAATCCGTATGTTTTTCGCGACCAGCGAAACTGTCGTGTTCTCTGGGCGAAACTAAGTAGCGAAATTATATCTCCTTCCAGCGACACTACCCAGCGAAACTATAGTGTCGCCGGGTAACCTGACCAGACCAGCTCAAGCGAAACTACCGAGCGAAATACCTGAACGAAAGTTCAAACCAGTTTCTCTGCGAAACTAGGCTAGCGAAACTGCGTCAGCAGTTTCGGGCGAAACTAGCCTAGCGAAACTGTGTCACCGGGCATTGCCTAGCGAAAGTGCTGCCCGTGCACCTAGCGAAACTGCCTAGCGAAACTGTGCTAGCGAAACTAAGACCTGACCTAAAAACCAAACTTGTGAAATTTGCTTAAGTGTTATGCCATGACTTGCATGATCATGCTGATGAACATGTACTGATATGTATGAACCCATGATTTATGATCAACCATCGGTGTCGTGTGTCGTTATGTCGAGTCGTAGTTCAAACGTGCTATGTTATGGGCCATAGTGACGTTAAGTTAAAGATTAGACACAACCTAACACCTAAGACCTTAATGTGATTACTAGGTCTTCGTTAGCAAACACAAATCGGATTAACAAGTGTAGCTGAGCAACCTAAGGTGAGTTTCACAAACCCTTTACTTGTGAGCCCGTTTGGGTCACAACGAACATACTAAACGGAAAACAACGCTGACAATTTGAGGTATTGCCTAATGGGGTACCTGTTATGGAAGTTGGAGTGTTTTATGGGGAACACTTGCAACTGTCCATCCTTGGGGTTTCAAATGAAATCCGGAACCAACCATTATGACACTTAAACTCTTTTTGGGATTTCAGATGAAATCCAGAATAAACATTTTAATATGACTAGTGTAGGTTAAAGTCTAAACCAAATGATATCACATGATTTCTAAGGATGCTTAAAAACTTAAAGACCTCAACTTAGTACTGATGATCTGGAAAGCGAGGGGATGTTGGGTAGATCTACTGAGGGTTTGACAAACCCTGCTCCGCGGTACACAAATGTGTAGCCAACCGGCCGGGGGCCGAACGGAGTGCAATATCAGCCTGTTCTTAGTTGTGGGCATCCCAAATGGGACACAACTG
>JBCNJP010000024.1:47820279-47827779 GCA_039602395.1 Deinandra increscens subsp. villosa | reverse complement strand
CGTTCAAGAGTCTTGCACCAATTGAAGATGGATCTGTTCTAAAGATGGGAAATGTTGCTACTGAACCGATCAAAGGAATTTGTTCTGTTGATGTCGTTTTTACTTCTGGAAAAACTTTAAGTTTGAATAATGTCTTGTATGTACCCGGGATTCGAAAGAATCTCTTGTCTGGTATTGTGTTGAAGAAGTGTGGTTTTAAACAAGTACTCGAAAGTGATAAGTATATCTTGTCACATCATGGTAACTTTGTAGGTTTTGGTTATTTATGTAATGGAATGTTTATGTTAAATCTTGAATCTCCATATTTTATTAATGAATCTGCATGTTCAAATTCTGAATCTGTTTGTATGATTTCAAGTAGTTCTAGTAATGTTTTTAGCAAATCTGAATTGTGGCATGCTAGATTAGGCCATGTTCACTTTAAGAGATTAAAGGAAATGTCTAAAATGAGCCTGATACCTGCTTTTGAATTGAATCATGATAAATGCCACACTTGCATGCTAACAAAGATTACTAGAAGACCATTTAAACATGTCACACGAGATTCAAAAGTTCTAGATTTGATTCATAGTGATTTATGTGACTTTCATTCTACACCATCTTTAGGGGGTAAAAAGTATGTGGTAACATTTATAGATGATGCATCTAGGTTCTGTTATGTTTACTTATTACATGCTAAAGATGAGGCCTTAGATAAATTTAAAATTTATAAGGAACAAGTAGAATTGCATAAATCTGATTTGATCAAAACTCTTAGAACTGATAAGGTGGAGAGTATTATGATCCGGTTTATTTTCAATCAACTGGAATAATAGAAAATCTTCGTTGGTTCATTTTGTGTTTAAGAAAATTAAAAGTTGGAGTTTCTTATAGATGTCTTCTAGGTATACGGGGTTGAGTATGATTGAAATTCTTGGTCCAATTTTTCGATGTAATTTTCCTTTCCTTCCTTCGTATTCGGGTTCCCTAGTTCTTGCTAGGGGCCCTTTTGTACTTTTAATGTTAGCTGCCGTTAAAAAAAAACACTATATGTGACCCCCACATTTAGGTAGAAGAAAGATTGATTGAACCTGCCATGCCATTAGTAATTAATGTTTATTGTCCCTTTCAACTTGCTATAGATATATAAAAAATGTCATCTTCAATAATTCAATACAGGTGGTTGCTGAATTGTTGTTTCCATCATAACTCACACCCATATATGGTTTAGGTTATTTAGCTAAATATATGAAGAACAAATCAAAGAGATGAAATTTCTTCAACAAGCACACTACAAACAATACGCAAAAACATAGAGAACCAATTTTAAATACCAACACCTAAACGAATAACCAAAGAATAGGAGCGCATAACAAAGTCATTAAGAAAAAAAAAGAAAAACCAAATATACATGCAATCAAACGTAACACTACCAAATTAAAAGTTCTGCTATTTGTACCTCTTTTTCACATTTGTATCCATATACAGGCCGTAGACATAATGTATATGGGTCTGATAGGTTCATTGATTTCAGTGTACTCTGAACACTATATACGAGCATCGGATAAATAAAATGTATATGAGC
The DNA here is from genome assembly GCA_039602395.1 of Deinandra increscens subsp. villosa. NCBI lineage: Eukaryota > Viridiplantae > Streptophyta > Magnoliopsida > Asterales > Asteraceae > Deinandra > Deinandra increscens. The sequence continues at coordinate 47,826,215 of JBCNJP010000024.1, read as the reverse complement.
CGGATAAAATATATAGGATGTATAATGAACATATACGGGCCATATAATTCCAAAAGATAAAAAGCTGCCATTAGTCGTTTTCGATAAAAAAAATGTGACGTATACGGACCGGATACGATAAATATACGGCCTGTATAAACTGTAAGGGGCTGATAGCTGATATAAATATATACGGCCCGTGTATATCAAAATACAAAAAAATGCCGCATGTCATCTCAATAAAAAAAGACACGTATACGGTCCGGATATTATTAATATACGGCTTGTATAACATATCAAGGCCGGATACATATATATTTATACGGCCTGTATATTTTCAAAAGAACAAAAGCTGCTCCATGTCACTTCAATAGAAAAAAGTGACTTATATGGGCCGGATAAATTTGTATACGGGCCCGCTATATCTCAAATTCAATTTTCTATCACACGTTATTTTTGACCGAATCGTTTTATTTTTTGTATAAAACGATGTTCATCGATTCATTTAATCTACAAACAAAACGAACGAACAAACATACATTCGGGTTGAGCGTTCCATAATTTCATACGAACGTTTTTTGTTTCAATATCAAACAACACTTAGAGATGGTGGCTTATGATGGTCAATCATCGTCAAACGTCTGTGTGTTTTTCACCAATCAAATATTCCCCACCATTGACGAACTGAAGAAATGGGCAAAAACGTCGAGATTAAATAACAAGTCGCCGTTAACACCCGAAAATCGAAGAAAAATATTTCCAGTGACTTTGTAAAAGTCACCCTGAAATGTGAGTGTAGTGGCTTGGTCAAGACAATCGTGTCAATAAGACGTTCCGCTACGAAGTGAAAGAACTGCCCGTTCGAGTTGACGACACATTACATACCGACCCTTGAGGGATGGACGTTAACCGTCATACATGACGAACACAACCATCCTCCTCCTCAAAACATGCAAGGTCGTGCATTCGTAATGAGGCTTGAAGACAACGAGTAACGTATGGTAGAGAACCTTTCGAGGCATCACATGCCAGCGCGTGACATACTAACCATGATAAATGAGCAAAACCCCAAGAATGTGTCGGGTGCCAAAACAGTATACAGCGCAACGACGAAGATTCGAATGGGGGAACGAGATGGAAGGAGTGATATGAAGATGCTTTTTGAGATTCTGAGTCGATGTGAGTATGTCTACAAAATCAAAACATACCCCGGTACCGGCGTCATCGAGGATATTTTCTTCGTTTACCAGAAATCACATGCCTTGTGGGGTACTTTCCCGCACGTCATCCTGATAGACGCCACGTATAAAACAAACAGGTATAACTTGCCTATTGTTGAGATTGTGGGTGTGACCTCGACTCTGAAAAACTTGTGTGCGGCATTCGCATTCTTAGCCAATGAAAGGGAAGATAACTACTGGTGGATGCTAACCCAGCTACGGGCAACGCTGGATAGATGCATGCTCCTATGTGTGATTGTTACGGACCGTGAATATGCCCTCATGAGTGCGTACAGGTCTGTATTTCCGGAGGCAGTCGGACTTCTTTGTAGGTGGCACATATCTGAAATATCATGAAGCATTGTTGGCGGAGCCTTTCTACGATGCTTGAGTGGAACCAGCTTACTCACTAGTGGAATAACCTCATCAACTCATTCACGGGCGATATATACGCACTACAGCTAGAACTCACGAAGTCTGGAATATTGCTCCCTAAGAATATAAGGAAGGGTTGCTTGTTTATGACATATATTCTCAAATTTCAGAATATTTCACCCCAGTAATCTTTCAATCTGGTTAGGGATGAGCATTTGGTGCCCGGTACCTGTATCGGTACCCATTCCGTACCGGTCCGGTACCCGTACCGACATATTTGCTACCGGGACCCACTTTTGCCAATTTTCAAGACCGGTACCGGTAAAAATAAAAAGATATCCGAATGTGTACCCGTACACGAGAACAGGTATAGATTTTTTTAATTTAATAAATAATAACATTAATAATGAATTAAAACAGAACGTCGATCAGAATTCTTTGTTCAAACAAAAAACTTTAAACTTTCTCCCTGTAGTTACGTTGATTAAGAAGTCAAGAGACTAGAGACCGCCCTTGCGACCTAGCTTGAAAACCGTCCCCGGATCACCATCATCGAACCACGTCGCCAGACCATGCCACCGGACCATCATATTTATGGCATCTTCATCTACTGAGGTTCGTTATTTGTAGATTGATTTCCGATCACATTCATCTTCATCTCTGTTTCAAACTAATCTGTTTGGGTTTCATCTCTGGCTTCAATGTGTGGATCATTTAGAATTTCATGTTACAATATTAAAGTGATATGTATAAAACTAATATTTCTTGGTGTTGTATTATGTTGGATTATGTTTGGTTCCTATAGTTTTTAATATATGATATGGTGTGCGTTTTTTGTTACTGCAATCAACTGTTTATATATGAGCTTAGTTTATTCATTTGCACGAAGTTTGATTTGAAGCAGCATGTTGAACATATAAAAGCAGGTAAGTTTCAACACCTAGTTGTGGACCACAAACAAGATTACGAGTTGTTTGTTGGTACTCCAATATCAATTCAATTTCATGATGGTTTAATATCAATTCCTGATAGGATTTGCTAACCGGGTACCAAACATGTATAGTACCTATATCCCGGTACCTGGTACCCGTGCCGATATATTAGGTACCGGGATCGGTATCCACTTTTCATTTGAAACGAGACTGGTACCGGTCAGGTACGGGTATGGTACCCTGCTCATCTCTGATTTTGTTCATTTCACAGCGTTACGAGGCAGGAGATATGAGAGCGGTGTATTTACTCTAGTTGACTACGTACACACCAATACGTTTGTAGTTTCTGATATGACGTTCATCATGCAAGATCTAGGGTGTAAAAATCCCAACAACAAGTGATTTTACTTTAAGACCCCCGGTTGTGATCTTGACAGGGGGTTGCATCCATTAAGAAATGACGGAGATGCTCGTTTCCTAGCCTTTTACAATGGTACAATGGTAATAGGAGTATATGCATGTATGTTGTGCGCAACGAGTTAAGTGGCAGCACCGGCAGAGACTTGCCAAGGAGCCTTGGAGACCGTCCATGTGAAGACTCTACGGCTATACGAAGGAGGCTTGTAGAGTTTCAAGAACAGTTTGGAAGAGTTAACGTTTTTTACCGTTTGTAATGTCTTAAGTTACGTTTTTAAATTTCAATAAATTTTCAAAATTAGTTTTAATCTTGTTACAAGGTCTACTTTATTATGAGTATTGAAAATAATTTTCTTTAAGTTTCAAACTCTAAATGCAGAGGCCGTTACTGTGTCTCGTCATAAATAATCTAAATGACAAGATTTATAAGTAATTTAAGATTATACGATATTATTGGGCATGATGAATAAATATTTTCAATCACTACAACAAAAGTAGTTTGATAGGACACCCAAAAAGGTCCTAAAATGTTATTTTATAGGACGCATAAGATAATAGGACCACTAATAAAAGTGTCCTTTCTAAAGGGGTCCTATAAATTTAGAGCGTCCTAATAAACCATAAAATAGGACACGTTAGAGCGTCCTAATAAACCACAAAATAGGACACGTTATAGCGTCCTAATAAACCACAAAATAGGACACTTTATAAGGTTTTAAGATGCTTTTATGACACATATTAGCGTCCTAAAAAGTGAATAGATAAAATAGTAAATCATCCTTATACCACAAAATAGTACACGTTATAGCGTCCTAATAAACCACAAAATAGGACACTTTATAAGGTTTTAAGATGCATACATTTTATGACACATATTAGCGTCCTAAAAAGTGAATAGATCAAATAGTAAATCATCCTTATACCATAAAAGGATCCTAACATGCCAAATGATGATGGGACGTTTTATTCATTTGTAAAGCATATGAGCATACGTATTTTAAGGACAATTACCAACATCCTTAAAATTGTTCTCATTAAACATGATTCGTAAATACAAATAAGATACCATCAACCTATCGATAGATGAATTTCGACTAATGGAAGAAATAAAGTTTAATTATTATTGAAATAAGTCATTTCGATAACAAAAGCATTAAACAAAAATAAGTTATAGTATTATTATCTAAGATCCTAACATTAAACATGAAACTTAAAGTAATGAAAGACACTAGAAGAATATAGTCTTCAGTCATCATGCATCTTTCTCACTCGTCAGAAACCACCTACAAATTAATCATCCATATATAAGCTTAAAGTTTGTTATAAACTTAATAATATATTACAGGTTTAACAATAATGACATACCAAAATGAAAGAACATGGCCATGCTATAGATGCACCAATAGCAGCTTGGATTGTGTCCAATGACCCATATGGTCTAACCAAATTTTCATCTCATTTCACAGCTACTTGAATATTTACCTCACACCAATCGCGCCCAATCTCTGTGCCCCCAACTTTTTGATTTGGATCTAAACTATTTACCATTCCTCTGGCTAGAGTCTCTGAGTCTCTGAGTTTGAAATGCTTTTAAGGAAAACTTCATCTCCAGCCTAGATTTCAATTTGACAAACATTTATCAAAAAAAAAAACTTAAGTAATGTAAACATTTCTTAAAAAAAAGAGCAAAAAAAAGTTTAACCAAAAACCTGACAAGATGATGCGTTGTACACAATCTGATTTGGTTTACTAGTTCTACCGATGTTAATATTAATTAATATATATTATATTATAGCATACTCGTTGTAAGAAATTTAAACATAGAGTATGTCCAAACTCAAAAGGAGTTCATGTTGCTGTTGTTTCAATTAGTAATTATTTGTTAAGGAACATTCTGTTACGATAATTGATGTTGCTGTTGGTTAAATGAGGAATTATCTGTTAAGACCAGAAATTCCAATTCTTAACAAATAAGTCATCTACTAACTGCATCCAAACCCAAAAAGTACTAACTGCTCTTAACTCTTAAGAGGGCTAACTTAGTAGCTACAGGACTATCTTTTTGATTAGAACAAAAAGCAGAAGAAGCAATTGAACTGTATTTCAACTAGAACCAAAAATGTCTTTGAATTTTCCTAGCCATCTCAACTAAACAGTTCAGATTATTGTAAACATTAATTTGGTTTCATTGTTTTAAATCTGGTTAACTAAACAACTGAAACTACAGTTCTTCATGAACAAAGCAATTTAAACTTTTTGAATGTAAATTAGTAACATTTTTTTAGTAATCTGGGTATAAAGCGTCCGCTCGAGTGAGCCTCAAGTCGGGAAACCGACCCTTTTGGAGGAAAAGAAATAATAGGAAGTGTTGCTAAACTTGTGTAAGAGTTTGCTAGTAGTGAGTAACTAAGGGTGAAGTGGTCAATTGACCAAAGTTTAGACATTTGTTGGTGGGTAAACTGAAATTATATAAAAAATTGTCCGGTTTTAAAAGAATATGAACATAAACCTTTTAAATCACTTTTATAAAATGTTGGATACAACTTTTATAAAATAACAATTAAATTTTACTTTCTCATTTCTATACAAGACATCTCTCCCGCTCCCCTGACTATAACTCCATCGCTCAGCATCGTTGACGCCCACCCATTCCCTCTTCGATTTAACCGTCTTAGTCTTGTGACTTGTAGTTAAATATATTTCAACTTAAAATTGAATTATTTAAAACAAAAGATAATATGTATAATTACCATATCTTTTGCTTATTGAGATAGGAAGATATCTGCCTTTTAGACAGAAATAATTTGATGCTTCCCAATTTTTTGAAAAGTGTGCGTTCGAGAGAGGGTAAAAAGGAAGAAATTATTAACTTATGTGTTCAATTTGGGACACAAAGGTGAAAGAAACAAACCAACATAGAAATTGGAGGTAAACTAAACTTACATACAAAGATGATGAGAATCCATAACTGTAAGAACTTATGAAGGCCGAGGTGGGACTTGATTTCTTTCCA
>JBCNJP010000024.1:47706188-47819779 GCA_039602395.1 Deinandra increscens subsp. villosa | reverse complement strand
CGCCCAAAGGTATTTATTGTTATGTTGTTATGCCTTTTGGATTGAAAAATGTTGAGGCAACCTACCAAAAACTGGTGAATATGATGTTCAAAGAAAGGCTAGGAGAAACTATAGAAGTATATATAGATGACATGGTGGTGAAATCCCTGAATGTCAAGACCCACGTCCAGGATGTTAAAGAATCTTTTGATATCTTGGACAAATACAATATGAAGTTGAATCCAGAGAAGTGTCATTTTGGAGTAGGTGCTGGAAAATTCCTGGGTTACATAGTGACCAAGAAAGGAATCGTGGCTAGCCCTGAACAAATTCGTGCCATTGTAAATCTGAAGTCACCCGAGTCAACCAAGGATGTACAAAGACTGACAGGCCGGGTCGCAGCCCTGAATAGATTTATCTCCAAATCCTCGAAAAGAGGCCGAGATTTTTATGACATCATGAGAAAGAACAAAAAGTTCGAGTGGACGTCCTAGCATGAGCGAGCCTTCCAGGATTTGAAGTCATATTTATCCTCAGCACCTCTCCTCATGAAGTCGAATCCAGGGGAACCATTGTCCTTGTACCTTGTAGTTTCGAGAAATACGGTGAGTGCAGTCCTAACCAAGGATGCAGAGGGTCAACAACACCCGGTGTAAATGTAAGTAAGAGTCTTCTTGACGCTGGATCCATGTATTCACATTTAGAGAAACTTATACTAGCCCTAAGTATGGCTTCTACCAAATTTAGACATTATTTTGAGACTCATACTATACATGTGAAAACTAACTACCATATTAAGGCTGTCTTGAGAAAACCTGAGATGTCAGGTAGGATGGAAAAATGATCCCTGAAGCTGAGCGCTTACAACCTGGTCTACGAAGCAAGAACAACCATAAAATCATAGGCTCTAGCAGACTTTGTGGCCGATTTCAGCAGTGACATCCAAAATGAAGCAGATCAAGAATTCCAGAGCATGCAGGAAGAAGAATTCTCAGGATGTTGGATCCTATTTACAGATGGGGCATCCAATGTCAGGGGTACAAGCCTTGGAATCATACTGAAATCGCCACAGGGGGACATGATACCCCAGGCTGTTAGGTGTGGACTAACAACGAAGCGGAGTATGAAGCCCTGATTGCTGGCTTATAATTAGCCTTGCATCTTGGGATCCAGAACATCCAGGTATACGTTGACTCCCTACTTTTAACTAATCATTTTAATGAAACTTATGCAGTGAAAGGGGAGAAGCTGGCCAAGTACCTAGAAATTATGAAGGCTATATCCCAGGATTTTCAACTTTCAATATTCAGCAAGTACCCAGGGACGAAAACGCTGAAGCAGATGCACTAGCAAACATGGGGTCAGCATTCAAGGAAATGGAGGATACACATATCCCCATAATTCACATACTAAGCCCAGCAATCAACCAACAGGAGAACCCAGAAGACACTGATCCCGGGAGCAAGGTTTTGGCATCTGATTCCCAGGATGGACGATGTCCTGATTCCCAGGATAGTCCGTCATCCGGGACTCGTGTAACACCCATGTTTAATTTGATGTCAAACATTACCCAATACTTTATAAAAATATGGTCCCAGAAATTTCTTTACAAAACACGTGATATCGTTAATCAAAGATGTCACTTTTGTGACTATTAGGCTATACCCCCAGAAGGCCATTCATAAGGGTCTCGAAAAATAGAAGGGCTACAAAGAAGCACCTCCCGAGGCGACGGGCTACGTAGAAGCCCTTGGTCTCGACGACGGGCCAAGGATACCACCTCGGGTATCGCCATGGCGGAAGGGATAAAGATAAACTCGGCAATGGGAATAAGCAAGCGAGTGTAGGGGATCTAGCCGACAAGAAGGACAGGCAAGTACGAGGAGGTACGATGGGACAGGTGATGTGAATAGCATCTCTGCCAATCCAGCCTGTTTCTCGGCGCTCGAAGCCCCTGCAGCTCCATCAAGCATTTAATGCTAGGAAAGGAGACGTGAAAGGGGAAATGACCATTTCGCCCTCGCGGGCCACTATATAAACGTTACTTAGCCAACCGGGTAAAGGATCCAGATTTCTCTCTAACACTTTCCTTACTTACTCAGTTCCTCTCCTCAAACAAACACTTACTCTCACACCGGAGTGTTGTCACGAAGACCCCCTTCGGGGCCCTTCGTGTCAAGGCTAACGGTGTTTCTGTTTTGCAGGAACCTTCACAAGGCCCATCCACGTGTAGCTAACCTCCGACAATCCTACCCCGAGATTCTGGGATGCAACAGTGACTAAACTTTACAAAATACATCAACTAGTTCGACATCCTAAACGGTTAACATCATTTACATGTTTATTAACACCAAAAATACGAAACGGTTTAGCAAATTCTCTCGTGATTCGGTTCTTGAAGCCTTGATGAGCATCTTTTAAGTTTTTCCTTTACCTGCACATACTCACTTTCAATAGTGAGTTTCTAGTGCATAATAAATATAAACATCATAGTTAATGTGGAATAAACATGAAAATTCGAAGATGGGTTTCTAGGCGTATCGACTGAAGGACGGCATGCTACAAGCGATACGCTTGGAGCCCAGTTTCCAGGGATTTGGCCGAAATGTCGCATGTTCTATACTTAGCCAATTTTTTGCTATCTCCCCTGTTCACCAGTTTTGTACCAGGATTTATTGGGACTTCATTTCTACCCTTAGAATGTACCAAAAACATATTTTTAAGCATACAACTTACACATTTACATACCTTGGCCACGGTTTACATTTTTGATAACTAGTTCCGGGTTCTCCCGACCCGTTTGACCCACTAAGAGGTTCTTTATGGCAACTATCAATGTTACCTTCCAGAATTTACCCATTACCTATAGTTTGCTACTAGAAACATAATGCAAGCCATATAACATCAAAATATTTGTAAGTATACCCATAGTTAGTATTATGCTTCCGTTATGAGTCTAGCTTTACATAATACCAACATGCTAAGTTTTTGACAGAGTTCATACAAATTTCACTCTACCCGCCATTAGTTCATTTAATCGTTTTAGTTAATAACAAAACGACCTTAGTTTCTTATTTGACCCGTTAAGACGGGTCCTTGCCCTTGGTTTACCCCAAATGCCTAACTTGACCACATATAAACCTTGGAATCTATGGTTCTATAAGCATTTATGATTCCTTTTCTCTTGTTACTTGGCATAGACTCTATAAGCCCATTTCCGCCATTGTAATTCTCTTTCATTATTTGATTCATCCGAATCTTTTCTACGGTCAAGTTTGTCAATGGAGAACCTCTTGGCTTTGGGCTTCTCGGTTCCTAGAACCGTTCGTCACCCATTTACACAATTCATAGTTTACTCTATTTAATTGCAAATACACCTTTACTTAACTACTTCATGTAACATAAATAATGTTACCTTTAGAGCTTGATCTACCGCTACCACCAATCCCGAAGTTACTCCCTTGATCACCTTGATTGCCTAATGGGTCACTAACAGTGTTAGGACCTTAATCATAATAGCACTCTTATCACATTTCAATAACATGATTTCTATGCTACTCATACATATTTGCAATTTCACAAGAATGGAAAAACAAGCATGATCATCAAATTTACATCTAGCGACATGAATTCATTAACATCAACATGACCACTAGAGGCATACATTATCCAAGCTAGCTAGCGCACATAATATCATCAAGTTGGTTCAATTTTTGTGAACTTAAAGCTCCCTATGGACATCCAACATTAATACAAGGAAATTTGTTGCATTTACCATATTTTGATTCTTTTAGGCATTTTATCGAACACCTTGTGTGCATACATTTATACACACATATTACCCATTCTCTTGAACCTCCCACTTAGCCATTTAACACAGGTTTGGTGAAATCTATCACTAACCCATCATAAATTCATCAGCTAACATCAGATTCATACAAGAATCCAAGTAAAGGGAGAAATTTCACAAACATCATATGTGGTCACTTTGCATGGAGGTTCAAGAACAAGTAATTGGTGACTACTTCACCAATTGTTAATCAAATTAGAAATTTATGCAACATATAAGTTCTCTATCATCATAAAACTCATAAATCAACAACAAAATTTCAGATTTCTAGCCCCCTTATTCGAGACCTAGCATGCAAGCTATTGGGGTTTTACTTACTTGGTGAGATATTGAGTTTAGGAAGATGAATGCACTTCCAATTTCCACTATTATTGCAGAAAATCGCAGCTTGAGGCCTTAAAATGCAAAATTTCGAATTGGGGGGGGGGGGGGGGGAGGGTGGGCTTGGTCGATGCCCAGGTCACATATGTGACCTCTCCTCCCCTTCTCCCCTATTTTCATTAATCAAGTTTCAATGTTTACAATTTTGGCCCCCAAGCTTTCAATCTTGTTTTATTTTTAACCAAAACACAAAGGTTCCCCATTTGACCCCATATTTACACATGGAAATGATTTCTACAATATAAGAAATTATTTTAACTACGGGAATTTTACTTGACTAGACGCTAACGGGAAATTTTTGATATATTAAAAATTTGGGATGTTGCAACTCCACCCCCTTAAAGGGGTTTCATCCCCGAAACGATTTATGTACCGAATAAATGAGGGTAGTAGCGTTGCATTTCATCCTCTAGCTCCCAAGTCAAGTCGGAGCCCTTTCTATGCTCCCATTGAACCAGTACTTGGTTCACTTCTTTGTTTCGTAGCTTCTTCACCTTGCGATCAAGGATCGATATCGGCCTTTCAACATAGTTAAGCTTCTTATCCACAACCAAATCATCTAGAGGCACGTAAGCACTCTCATCCGCCAAGCACTTTCGTAGGTTGGACACATGGAATGTGTTGTGGATTCCGCTCAATTCTTCCGGTAATTCCAGTTGATAAACATTATCACCCACTCGGGCCAATATTTTAAAAGGTCCAATGAACCTAGGACTTAGTTTACCCCGCTTCCGGAAACGGATTATACCCTTCCATGGGGACACTTTCAAAAAGACCAAGTCCCCCTTTTTGAATTCAATAGGCCTTCGTCTCTTGTCCGCGTAGGACTTTTGCCTATCTTAGGCCGCTTTCAAACGGGCCCATATCATGTCGAGCTTTTCGGATGCTAGTTTACCACTTGCTTACTAGCTAGCTCTCGTTGACCCACTTCACCCCAACACACGGGTGTTCGGCATTTCCTACCATATAGCATTTCATAAGGCGGCATCCCAATGCTCGAGTGGTAGCTATTATTGTAGGAAAACTCAACAAGTGGACGGTAGTGATCCCAACTCCCACCAAAGTCAATAACACATGCCCGCAACATGTCCTTAAGTGTTTGGATGGTCCTTTCACTTTGTCCATCCGTTTGTGGGTGGTAGGCGGTACTAAGTAAAAGTTTTGTACCCAACCACTCCTGAAATTCCCTCCAAAACTGGGAGGTGAGCCGGGTATCCTGGTCGGACACGATTGATATGGGGCACCATGGCGTGATATTATCTCGTTGATATACACATCCGCCGTCCTTTCAGAGGAATAGGTTTCCTTGATTGGTATAAAATGAGCACTTTTGGTCAATCTATCAACCACCATCCATATAGCATCATATCCCTTGGGTGTTTTTGGTAATTTAGTTAATAGATCCATTGTAACGTGCGCCCACTTCCACGTTGGAATTTCTAATGGTTGGAGCTTGCCATACGGCTTTTGATGCTCCGCCTTGACTTGCGAGCAAGTCAAACACTTTCCAACGTACTAGACTATGTCCCGCTTCATGCCGGGCCACCAATAGTCACGTTTCAAGTCGTGGTACATTTTTGTCGCCCCCGGATGGATCGAGTACCGCGACTTATGGGCTTCATCAAGCAACAATTTCTTCACTTCACAAGTGTTAGGAACCCAAGTTCTCCCGAATTGGGTTCTAAGCCCACTTTGTTCTTCTACCAAGTTTTTCACTTGGCCCAAGATACGTTCTTTCTTTGGGTTTTCAAGCTTTATAGCCTCCACTTGGGCTTTTTTGATTTTTGTGATCAAATCGGATGTCACCACCAATTTCATTGATTGATGCGTAGCATCTTTTGCATAAAAATAAATAAATAAATCCACATTTAAATTTGTTTTTAAATGAAAATTATCAAAATTGGTGCGTAATTGTTTAATATATGAATTATAGATTTTGTAAAAAGGGTTTTGGTTTTAATTTGATAAATAATATATAAATTTTCACATTTAAATTGGGTTTTAGTTGAGATTATTAAAATGTGATAATTATTGATGTGTTTAAATGTGATTTTTATGTGCTTGGCATGTTCGTGATGAATATAGAAGAAAAATGCAATTTACGGAAGTTGAATCAGAGTTTGTATGCAAAAGTTATGGAAGAAAAAGAAAAACAATAAATAAATAAAACATGCAGCAGGCCAGCCCAGTCCCAAGCAGAAGCCCAGTGACCCAGGCCCATAGGCCAGCCCCAAGCAGAAGCCCAGTGACGCAGGCCCGCTAGCGAAGCCAAGCAGACCTGCGCATTAACTAAAAATTAATGGCAGGAGGCCAGGATCGAACCTGGGACCTCATCTGCGCATACTAGGACAACAACCACTAAGCCATCAACTTATTATTGTTCAGATCCTGTTTGCAATCTATATACCATTTTACTTACCATCCCAAATTCAGCCCAGCGACCTGATCGCATTTCAGCCCTGCGACCTGATCGCATTTCAGCCCTAAAATCCCCATATTTAAACCATTTTGGCTGCCGTTTTTTGCAGTTTTTTACCTCTAAAAAACCTTAAAACCCTCTACAAGATCTAGAACTTTGAAGGAAGGATTAGAGGTCAAGTTTGAAGCTTTTGGATGCGAAAATTGAAGATTTACAACCTTTTGGTTTTCATTTTTTCATAGAGGCTAGATTTCTTCTCCTTTTTTCTTAATTTCTTTGTTTATGATAATGTTAAAGATTGGATTTTTATGTGGGTTTATCATGTTTAGTGACTAGTTTCCTTGTATTCACCTAGATTTGATGATTCTTGACCCGTTTGACCTTTAAAGTTTGACTTTTTGACATGATCAATTGCTCTTTGATTCTGATTTGGATGCCTTGGATGAACATGTATGCATGTTTAGCTTCTGTTTTTATCATGTTATGTGGGTTAATTGATGAGGGTTGTAGAACTACAACCATTTATTGATTAGCTTATTGTTAATCGGTTGACTTTTTGGAGTTTATTGATTAATGCATGATCCGGAGACCTCCTACATGATAATATGATACGGATTTGGGGCTGATTTTGTGTGCATCTATATGGGATAGAGCTGACCGACTCGTTTCATGTACTAGGAAATATCTAAGCATTGTTTAGTGAGTTAGGGTGCTTATAACCATAAGATTCGAGCTCGCTTATTCGTGTTTAGAGTTTTCTAGGTCCTAGGCTATTCATTTCAAAATCATTGCATGTGTTAGGGGCCATTTAGAGAGACTTTTCTTGTGGTTTCCTTTTATGTGTGCGTTTAGTCCGCTTTGACCGAAGCGATTAGACCATTGGGCATTTTACATAGTTTTTCTATCCGAACTTCAAGTAGGATCACCTTAGTGATTAGGATGTGTCTATAGTCCTATTTCATTTTGGTTTTCATCATTAGTGGATAGTGATCGTGTTAATTAGTCAAACTAGGGGTCTTATTGGGTTTAGATGATTCTTATCTAGGTGATACTTTTCCTTCTTCTGATTTTCTATCTTGTTATCCGGTTTTTAGCTGTTTTTGTCGGTTTTAGTTATTTAGCTATTATTTCAGTTTTATTTCACCAAATCATTTCATCGATTGAATATTAGCGAAGGTTCAATTTCGGGAGATTGTCATCGCGTCCACGGATTGATATCCGGTTCTTGCCAACACTATATTGCACACGACGGGTTCACTGCCCTGGTGTGTAGTTTGGTCATTTGGTGATTACCATTTTAAAACTTGACCATATTTTCATAGTATACAAATCCGACGCATCAAGTTTTTGGCGCCGTTGCCAGGGACGCGTCAAATTCCGAGAAATATCTGAGCTAGTAGTTTAACCATTTGTTTGCTTATTTTTTTCTTTAGTGTGTTTATCTTCTTGTTTTCTTTATTTTTTTTCTTGTCTAGTTGTTTTAGTTTGGCCTTTTAGGATAGATTGTTTTTTTGTTTGACCGTTCTATGCATCAAATCTCATGGAGTGGTACTTCGAGCAAAATTATGAGAGGTATCGTATGCGATGTGATATATGTTGTGAGCCCCATCACGCGCGATTTTGCAATTATTCCACGGGGCCTCCCACCAATTATTATAATTATTCACCATCTCCCGCATACGACTTTGGAGTTAGCACAAAAGCCCCGATTGAGGATAACATCATGAAGGAATTAACAGATATGATGGCTCAACTTTTACCGCAAAACGCTCAAGTGATGCAACAGAATGAAGCTCGATTTGCAAAGAACGAGCATGATATAACGTTACTTGCCAAAGAGTTGAGCAGTTTAGGAGCTCGTGCCCTTAATTTAGAGAGAACCGCGAACGAGCTCTTAGAATCTGTTTCTGAGGGCCAACATGTTTATGAGGAGATTTATGATGAGTTTGAGCAGGAGATCTTAATGGACGAGGTGCAATCGAGGCTAAGCCCATCAAGTACCGCACATGTCCCACCTCCAGTTCAGCTCGAGATTAGTCATGATGAGCCACACTCAGATGCGTTACAGGCAGATCTAGTCCCTCACCATTTATACTCACACGATGCATTTGATGATCAGATGTTAGAGGAATTTGGAGATGATTAGCTAGTTGTGCCACCTATGGTTGAGGATACAGATACGTTTGATCTAGATGGTGATTTGAAAGAGTTGGAGGCCATGTTGTATGTAGAGCTGCTTGTGGAAGCTAAGGAAGAGTCACAATATGAGAATGAGTTATAAGAGAGCATGTTTGTTAAAGAACCTCTGATCAAGGCACCATGTGACACACTTCCAGATAAGTTGGACAACCTCTTTGAGAAGGAGCATCGAAAAGACCAAGTGTGGGGATGCCCGAACATCCCCAATTTTGAGAATCCGCTCCTTCACCATCTTCAGTCCATCAAATTTGGACCAGAAAAATTCAAGAGTTGGTGGTCAGATGAAGTGAAATGGCACGAATTTCACCTAATTTTTTCAAGAAACCAATTATGGGGAAATGAGGCGTGGAGGAGTCCACACGGGCTTGGTGAGAAAAAGATTAAAGAAAAGCCACCTGATTGAGGTACTAGCTGATCGAGTCCGAATGACGACTCGTTAATAAATTCGGCGCTTGCGGGAGGCAACCCGATTAGTTGGTTACTTTCTTTTGTTTGCTTTATGCGTGTTTAGTTCGAATTTTAGTAGTTTACTTAGTCCTTTAGTTAGTTTGTTTAAATTAGTTGCATTTTTTTTCTTGTTCCGTTTTATGTTTTTGTTTCAAGTTTTGCAGGTTTTTGGAAGCATGCTAGTGTTGGAAATTGCATTGACTTATCATTTTGGTATTGTTTCGCGGGGTTTGTTGGTAACGCACCATTGTGGGCCATCGGGTACTCAATCTCCATTCCCACGGTCCGCAAGTGTGCTTTCATGATTTAATTGTGATTTTGAGGATACGGACCGTCACTTCATAAATGACAATCAACGGTCCGTATCAGGGTTTATCGGGCATGTTGACTTTTGGTCAAAGCGTATCGTTCACTTCATAAATGACAAACAAACGGTCGCTTTTGATTAATTGTTCACTTTTCAAAACGTTTAAAAATTCTCAAACTTGCCCGATGTCAAGACCCGATCCGCTAATAACTTTCACTTGAGTTGTGTTTTCTTTCTAGATTCATCATTGGACCACCAGATGCCTTGATTCATCGAGACTTGTTTCTTGTTTTTGAGGATTTTTGGCATGTTGGAGGCAGTTCTGGCACATGACTGTCATCAGGGGAGTATTTCAGTTCCCTTTCCCCTTTATTTTGTCTGTTTTTAGCATACATTAGGGACAATGTACGAATTAAGTATGGGGATGAGGGTAAATTGAACTGAATTTGCTTAAAATTGTGAAAAATTTTCAAATTTTCTTATCATATCCCCCTTGTTTTTAGTTGCAATTGAGATTTTTGGCCATCTTTTTGCACATGGAAGTGGGCCCCTTGATGGAATTCGTGACGTTTTGCTCGCCTGTGTATACGATATTTGTCTCTAGTCAAAACCTTTTCTTCGAGTATCTTGAAAAAGTATTTCCAAGCAAGTGTTTTTCAAATAAAATCAATAAATGGAATGCTTTACTTAGTGAAACTATCGGATGGGGGATAGATTGCTTGCATCATTCGGTAGCCCTTTTCCATCCGTTTTCGTGAGATATTTGAGCCTTAAATTGCGTTATTTATTACATAATTGTTCTCACTTTCATTTGGTTGAGAGTTATTCCATCATGCACTTTTATTTTAGAACTTGTGTTGTTTATACGCGTCGAGATCATAAACTAAAATTGGGCATAGAAATGATAGAGGCACTAGGACTAAGCCCCTTTGATTAAGTCTTTTTCTTTGATTTTTTCATTTTTCCTACCCTAAAACATTATCCCTTAGAAAACCCGTTTGAGCCTTTTTCCTTCTCGTTTGATTTTCCCACTTTTTGACCCATTTAGCCTTTTGGATAGCCTTTATTTTGTTCTTAAACCCTTGCGTGAAGAATCCGGATTAGTTTAGGTTTTTGTGTATATATTTTGGTTCGTTTCATCAACTCATACTTAAAAAAAATAGTGATTAAGTGTGATTCTCCTAGTACTCAATCTCCATTCTAGGAATTCATATGAGATTGCAAAAAAAGAAAAAAAATTAAAAATAAATAAAATTCTAGCTCGTTATTGGAGGTCATAGACCTAGGATAAAACTAAAAAAACAGAGTTTTTCTTAGTTTGTGTGTTCGGGTCAAAATTACCCGACTTTGAGTTATTTATGTAAATAGTTTTCTTGTTTAGTTTGTTTATTGACTTTTCCGGATTTCTAAACACTTAGCCACTTTCACATTCCCATTCCATACCCCAAACCCTAGCCTAACATTACAACCCATGAAAGTCCTCTTGATTTGTGTTCGGTTTTATGTTATTTGGTGGAGATGCGATTCGATACAAGCTTATGACAATGAAGTGCATGTTTGGAATTGAGTGATCCACTTAAATCGACGATCCACTTAATCGTCTATCCACTAAATAAAGCCGAGTTGAGTGATCATTGTGAGGGATATGATGCTTGTTTGATTGAACCTTGGTGTGTGTTGAACTAGTAAGCATTTTTATGTTTTTAAATAGATGTCATAATTGCTTGTTGGATTATAAATCTTTTGAAAAGTGTAAATCTTGAGAATTGGCGATGCATGTGGGCTTGAGTAGTTGCATAAAAATAAATAAATAAATCCATATTTAAATTTGTTTTTTATATGAAAATTATCAAAATTGGTGCTTAATTGTTTAATATATGAGTTATAGATTTTGTGAAAAGGGTTTTGGTTTTAATTTGATAAATATATAATTTTTCACATTTAAATTGGGTTTTAGTTGAGATTATTAAAATGTGATAATTATTGATGTGTTTAAATGTGATTTTTATGTGCTTGGCATGTTCGTGATGAATATAGAAGAAAAATGCAATTTACGGAAGTTGAATCAGAGTTTGTATGCAAAAGTTATGGAAGAAAAAGAAAAACAATAAATAAATAAAACATGCAGCAGGCCAGCCCAGTCCCAAGCAGAAGCCCAATGACCCAGGCCCATAGGCCAGCCCCAAGCAGAAGCCCAGTGACGCAGGCCCGCTAGCGAAGCCAAGCAGACCTGCGCATTAACTAAAAATTAATGGCAGGAGGCCAGGATCGAACCTGGGACCTCATCTGCGCATACTAGGACAACAACCACTAAGCCATCAACTTATTATTGTTCAGATCCTGTTTGCAATCTATATACCATTTTACTTACCAGCCCAAATTCAGCCCAGCGACCTGATCGCATTTCAGCCCTGCGACCTGATCGCATTTCAACCCTAAAATCCCCATATTTAAACCATTTTGGCTGCCTTTTTTGCAGTTTTTCACCTCTAAAAACCTTAAAACCCTCTACAAGATCTAGAACTTTGAAGGAAGGATTAGAGGTCAAGTTTGAAGCTTTTGGATGCGAAAATTGAAGATTTACAACCTTTTGGTTTTCATTTTTTTCATAGAGGCTAGATTTCTTCTCCTTTTTTCTTAATTTCTTTGTTTATGATAATGTTAAAGATTGGATTTTTATGTGGGTTTATCATGTTTAGTGACTAGTTTCCTTGTATTCACCTAGATTTGATGATTCTTGACCCGTTTGACCTTTAAAGTTTGACTTTTTGACATGATCAATTGCTCTTTGATTCTGATTTGGATGCCTTGGATGAACATGTATGCATGTTTAGCTTCTGTTTTTATCATGTTATGTGGGTTAATTGATGAGGGTTGTAGAACTACAACCATTTATTGATTAGCTTATTGTTAATCGGTTGACTTTTTGGAGTTTATTGATTAATGCATGATCCGGAGACCTCCTACATGATAATATGATATGGATTTGGGGATGATTTTGTGTGCATCTATATGGGATAGAGTTGACCGACTCGTTTCATGTACTAGGAAATATCTAAGCATTGTTTAGTGAGTTAGGGTGCTTATAACTATAAGATTCGAGCTCGCTTATTCTTGTTTAGAGTTTTCTAGGTCCTAGGCTATTCATTTCAGAATCATTGCATGTGTTAGGGGCCATTTAGAGAGACTTTTCTTGTGGTTTCCTTTTATGTGTGCGTTTAGTCCGCTTTGACCGAAGCGATTAGACCATCCGAACTTCAAGTAGGATCACCTTAGTGATTAGGATGTGTCTATAGTCCTATTTCATTTTGGTTTTCATCATTAGTGGATAGTGATCGTGTTAATTAGTCAAACTAGGGGTCTTATTGGGTTTAGATGATTCTTATCTAGGTGATACTTTTCCTTCTTCTGATTTTCTATCTTGTTATTCGGTTTTTAGCTGTTTTTTCGGTTTTAGTTATTTAGCTATTATTTCAGTTTTATTTCACCAAATCATTTCATCGGTTGAATATTAGCGAAGGTTCAATTTCGGGAGATTGTCATCGCGTCCACGGATTGATATCTGGTTCTTACCAACACTATATTGCACATGACGGGTTCACTGCCCTGGTGTGTAGTTTAGTCATTTGATGATTTCCATTTTAAAACTTGACCACATTTTGATATATCCAAATTTTACGCATCATTGATTGCACCTTTATAGGAGCGTAATCCTCCTTTTGACTAAGGGCATCCGCTACCACGTTGGCCTTGCCCGGGTGATAGTGGATTTCACAATCATAATCCTTGATGGTCTCGAGCCACCTTCTTTGCCTCATATTCAACTCTTTTTGCTCAAAGAAATATTTGAGGCTTTTATGGTCGGTGAAAATGGTGCATTTCACCCCATAAAGATAATGTCGCCATATTTTTAAGGCGAACACCACCGCCGCCAACTCCAAATCATGAGTTGGGTAGTTTTGCTCGGTCACCTTTAATTGCCTTGAACCATAGGCAATCACCTTGCCCGTTGCATTAAAACACAACCAAGGCCCAATTTTGACGTATCTGAGTAGACCACCATATCTTCCGTTCCCTCCGGGAGGGTTAAAACTGGTGCTTGCGTCAACTTTTGTTTAAGGCTTTGAAAAGCCTTCTCTGGTTCATCACCCCACACAAACTTGGTGTCTTTTCGGGTTAGTTTATTCATAGGTAGGGCTATCTTCGAGAAGTCTTGAATAAATCTCCGATAGTAGCCCGCTAACCCTAGAAAACTCCGCACCTCCGTCGGATTCTTTGTGGGTTCCCATTTGATGACGGCTTCAATCTTTGTCGGATCCACCATAACCCCTTCGGCGCCAATTACATGGCCCAGGAATTGCACCTCCTTTAACCAGAAGGCACATTTGGAGAATTTTGCATATAGCATTTCCTCCCTTAATCTTTCTAGTACCTCCCGTAAATGTTTAGCGTGCTTCGCTTCGTCTCGGGAGTATACCAGAATGTCGTCGATGAACACAATCACCGACTTGTCTAGCATAGGCTTACACACCCGATTCATGAGATCCATGAAAGCTGCGGGTGCATTAGTGAGTCCAAAGGACATCACTAAAAATTCATAATGGTCGTATCTTGTTCTGAAGGTCGTTTTGGGAACATCTTCTTCTTTCACCTTAAGTTGATGGTTCCCCGAACGTAGGTCTATCTTCGAGAACCAATTTGCCACTTGAAGTTGATCAAATAAGTCATCAATTCTGGGCAATGGGTACCTATTCTTCACCGTGAGTTTGTTTAACTCCCGGTAGTCTATGCACATCCGCATGCTACCGTCCTTCTTTTTCACGAATAACACCGGTGCTCCCCACAGAGAAACACTAGGATGTATGAACCCTTTATCCAATAACTCTTGGATTTGGTCTTCAATTCTTGTAGTTCCGTCGGTGCCAATCTATATGGGGCTTTAGCCACCGGCTTAGCATTTGGCACTAAGTCTATTTTGAACTCCACCTCTCGATCGGGTGGTAATCCCGGTAAAATCGTCTGGAAACACATCCTTGAATTCTTGCACCACAGGTAAGTCATCTATCGTGGGACTTTGAATTCTAGTATCCGCCACCATAGCCAAATAGGCTTGGCACCCGCGCATCATGAGCTTCCTAGCTTCCATCATTGAGCATATAATCGGAACATTTCGTTTTTCACCATGAATGGTGACTTTGCTCCCCTTTGGCGAAGATATCTCTATCGCCTTCCGGTCGCATATGACCTTTGCGTGGTTGCGGGATAGCCAATCTATTCCCACCACTACCTTGAATTCTCTCATGGCCATAGGAATGAGATCTATTAGGTATTCCTCGTTATCAATGGAGATTTTGCATCCCCGAAATACATCAAAAACAAGAATACTTTTGTCATTAGCTATTTCTACCTCTAAGGGTACATGCAATTTTTCAATTATAAACGAGGGATGCTTAATAAAATCATATGAAACAAATGATCTATTAGCTTCCGTGTTAAATAATACATGAGCAGGTATCGAATTTACTAGAAATGTACCTGCCACCACGTTGGGGTCTGATTTGGCCTCTTCGGCCGTGAGTTGGAATGCCCGATCCGTAGCCTTCGGTGCTTCCATCTTTCCCCCACTTCTTTCCCCCTCTTTCTTGAGCTTTGGGCATTCAGATTTCCTGTGCCCCATCTGGTAACAGTTGTAACATCGTGGCTCATCAGACTGGCAGTTGGAAATAACATGACCTTTCTTGCCACACCTTAAGCATGGGCAGTTTTTTAATATACACTCTCTCGAGTGCCCCTTGCCACACACTTTGCATATTGATCCGCCCCCTCTTGTGTCCTTTTTCTTGGACGAGTCACCCACTTTTTGCTTCTTGGGAGGATTTTGATTCCCCCAGTGGGTTTTCTTGCCTCTTGGGCCTCTTCCCGGATTACATCCATTTCTCGCGCCCAAGCGGCGTTTATCATTTGTTCCACCGTAGTGAACCGGTCTAGAGGCATGAAATTCTTTATCTTTGCCTTCAACATGTTCCGGTAAAAGAACATTCGTGGCCCTTCAGTGGGTAGCACATCGGAACAGAGTTTTACCCTATCAAGGTAAATGTCGGTGATATCGTCAACGGTTTAAGTCTCCCCTTGCTCTAACTTGAGGAACTCTTGCTTCAATTCATTGACCGCCGAGGGTGGGCAGTGGTGCTCAAGAAATAGTTCTTTAAATTTTGCCCAAGTCAGGGCGTCTGCCACCTCTTGGCCCTTTTGTAGGACTTTTGCGTCCCACCAATCTTTCGCCCGATCTACTAGTAGACCCGTGGCAAAGATGACTTGATCTGTCAGCCTCACAATAACTTCTTTTGATTACCCCCTCCACATTGGTCACACGTCGGTGACTGGCTATTGGGTCAGGATCACCCGTATATTGCGGGGTTTACACGCCATAAAATCCTTGAAGGAGCTCCCCTTCTTCTTTGGCGTACTTGCCTCCCCTTTGTTCAGGAGGGCATTCTTCAATTCCTCGAACTTTTCATTCAAGGTACTTAGTAGATCCTCCTGGATCTTATGCACATACTCGGGAATAGCTGCCTGAATGGCATTTCCCACTTCTTCAGAGATTTGGGCCTTCAAAGCCTGCTGTCTCTGCTCCTCTGCAAGATCACCGCCATCATGGGCCATTGATCTACAGAACAAAGTTTTTCATTAGCTTAACATATTTTATCTACCCTTACCCGCAGCAAGGTTCTTATACATCATATTGGTCATGGCCAATAACTTCCCACAGGTTTATACGAGGTTTATAGCCTTAGCATTACCCCGCTTCTACCTGGGACACTTTACTCGCGCATACTTTATATTGGTCGTGGCCAATATCTCCCCACAGGTTTATACGAGGTTTCTAGCCGTAGCATTACCCCGCTTCTACCTGGAACACTTCACTCACGCACTTCCCGGTTCAGGTGTGAAACACCTCCCCGTGCGTTTCCCCGAGTGTTAGCTACTATCTTGCCTTTACCGGCACATAGGAACTATAATTCCTATTAAACACACTATGAACAATTCAATTTATGATTGTGTACCTTACCCGGACGCTTCATCAAGCTCGAGCCGATCACTTTACCCGTTCCCCTGAGCTCAAGGTTTGAGTTCAAGTACTCGCCGAGCACTTAATTCTCTCAAACCATGGCTCTAATACCAAATTGTAACACCCATGTTCAATTTGATGTCAAACATTACCCAATACTTTATAAAAATATGGTCCCAGAAATTTCTTTACAAAACACGTGATATCGTTAATCATAGATGTCACTTTTGTGACTAAACTTTACAAAATACATCAACTAGTTCGACATCCTGAACGGTTAACATCATTTACATGTTTATAAACACCAAAAATACGAAACGGTTTAGCAAATTTTCTCGTGATTCGGTTCTTGAAGCCTTGATGAGCATCCTTTAAGTTTTTCCTTTACCTGCACATACTCACTTTCAATAGTGAGTTTCTAGTGCATAACAAATATAAACATCATAGCTAATGTGGAATAAACATGAAAATTCGGAGATGGGTTTCTAGGCGTATCGCCTGAAGGACGGCATGCTCCAAGCGATACGCTTGGAGCCCAGTTTCCAGGGATTTGGCCGAAATCTGGCATGTTCTATACTTAGCCAAATTTTTTGCTATCTCCCCTGTTCACCAGTTTTGTACCAGGATTTATTGGGACTTCATTTCTACCCTTAGAATGTCCCAAAAACATATTTTTAAGCATACAACTTACACATTTACATACCTTGGCCACGGTTTACATTTTTGATAACTAGTTCCGGGTTCTCCGACCCGTTTGACCCACTAAGAGGTTCTTTATGGCAACTATCAATGTTACCTTCCAGAATTTACCCATTACCTATAGTTTGCTACTAGAAACATAATGCAAGCCATATAACATCAAAGTATTTGTAAGTATACCCATAGTTAGTATTATGCTTCCGTTATGAGTCTAGCTTTACATAATACCAACACGCTAAGTTTTTGACAGAGTTCATACAAATTTCACTCTACCTGCCATTAGTTCATCTAATCGTTTTAGTTAATAACAAAACGACCTTAGTTTCTTATTTGACCCGTTAAGACGGGTCCTTGCCCTTGGTTTACCCCAAATGCCTAACTTGACCACATATAAGCCTTGGAATCTATGGTTCTATAACCATTTATGATTCCTTTTCTCTTGTTACTTGGCATAGACTCTATAAGCCCATTTCCGCCATTGTAACTCTCTTTCATTATTTGATTCATCCGAATCTTTTCTACGGTCAAGTTTGTCAATGGAGAACCTCTTGGCTTTGGGCTTCACGGTTCCTAGAACCGTTCGTCACCCATTTACACAATTCATAGTTTACTCTATTAAATTGCAAATACACGTTTACTTAGCTACTTCATGTAACCTAAATAATGTTACCTTTAGGGCTTGATCCACCGCTACCACCAATCCCGGAGTTACTCCCTTGATCACCTTGATTGCCTAATGGGTCACTAACAGTGTTAGGACCTTAATCATAATAGCACTCTTATCACATTTCAATAACATGATTTCTATGCTACTCATACATATTTGCAAATTCACAAGAATGGAAAATCAAGCATGATCATCAAATTTACATCTAGCCACATGAATTCATTAACATCAACATGACCACTAGAGGCATACACAAAGGACATTTTCGGTGCGAAGTGTGCGAAGGGATCTCGGCCGCTCATATGCGGGCTTTTTTTTATCTGACGGAGCTAAAAATGAAACAGGCTTAATTAATTCAAAAAAAGGACGCGGGGTCATTAAAAGGGGTATTAAAGTCTTTTTAACTTTAAATGAGACACGTATACGCAAAAATATTTACGCATCGAACAAAAAACAACGCAACCTTTAACCTTTTAAACAAATAACACATATTTGAAATAAAAATCACGCATACACGTTAAAAAACTCCAAAAACACAAACCTAACTGTCTTACACTTTAATAAAAAACGCATGTATTCATAAAAATAACGCACCTTACTATTTAACGCACACACGACAAAAATCACGCACCTATCTAAAAATTCAACGACAACACTAAACCCAGTATCCAAATCACGCACACACAAACAAAAATCACGCACCTATCTAAAAAATCAAAGATAACACTAACCCCAGTATCCAAATCACGCACACACAACAAAATCACGCACCTATCTAAAAATCAAAGCAATACAAAAACCAGTACCCAAATCACGCACACACAACAAAAAACACGCAAACTACCTAAAAAATATTTCTCTAAATGCTTCTTCTTTACAACTCTAGACACTAACCAGGGCGTAGTTGTGAAAACAAAATAACGCAACAAATAACTCTAATTACGCATGATGTTCCTAAAAATCACGCATTACAAAAAAATATGAGAACGACAACTTTCTAAAATTTTCATTTCAATCTATTAAAAACGCTTTCATTTCAAAGCTACATAAAAAAATATATTAAACAAAAGACAAAGAGAAGAGATGCCTAAAACATCTTCATATCTCTTAGAGAATCCTTTCGATCTTTCATTGTCTTCCTTGTGTTATCCATCAACCTACGAAGCATTTCGTGGATCTCCTGCTTTAACTCCAATTGATCCATAATGAACTCCGTAGCAGCACTCTGTATCTCACTGTGAGAATGATTAACAAACTCCTCAAGCATCCAAGTATAAGTTTCGATGCTATTGGAGGTGAGACCGACCATCATTCCGAACGAATTATGCATGATATCGCATTTCGTTTCTTCTCTGTTGCAGAGTTCCACCAGCGCCCTTATCGCCTCAGGGGATTCATGTGAAAATGTAGTTCGATGAAGACGAAGCCACTGAAGATGTGTAAAGGGAAAGGAAGATAGTGAATTCTGAAAAAAAAAGTGTGTCTAACTAGTAAAACTATAAAATACAAAAAGGGGAGGGAAACCGGACCGATGAAAAGAAAAAATAATAAATTAAAAACACGTATTCAGTTTCTTTATTACGCATAAATATATATTTAAAAATACGCAACTATCCATATAACTTGCGTCCTTCCATATACACATAAATATCAATCATAACTCATCGATCACTCCCCCCCCCCCCCTATAAAATAGGAACTTGATTCGCTTTAGAAAAAACAACGGAACCCTCTACAACTGCTCAAAAGAAAACACATCATTATCAAAAAACCGTTAAAAAAACATACAAATGGATTCCTCATCTTCACCATCATCTACCCCCTCTGCTAAAGATTTATTGATGAAAAAGAAGTTGAAGATGGAGATACTATTCGAATATCAGAAGGAAAAACATATGGTATACGTTCTCAACCAAACCTTCGACAATCTACAACAGACGATCGAAGAAAGAAATGTAGTAAAAAAATATGTTCATCTTGCAGAATAGTGTCGTCCGTGATTTGGTAATTTTGTTCATGTCAGACATGAACAAAACTGACATAGAACAGATGCAAACGATTACAACCCTAGTCGGAGCCCTTCAAGCGTATGCCGATTTGAAGAAGTCTTTTCTGACAAAATATAAGTAGTTTAATTTATGCTTTCTATGTTCTTGGGCGTTCTTTGTAATTTTAAGTTTGATTTTCTATCTATAAAGAAATTTGTGATTATTCGTCTATTACAGTGCACAAATAATGCATGCAAAAAAATTACCAAAAAATAACGCAAAAGAGGTAATGTTATAAC
Source organism: Deinandra increscens subsp. villosa (assembly GCA_039602395.1). Lineage (NCBI taxonomy): Eukaryota > Viridiplantae > Streptophyta > Magnoliopsida > Asterales > Asteraceae > Deinandra > Deinandra increscens. The sequence goes on along the minus strand of JBCNJP010000024.1, from coordinate 47,799,475 downwards.
TTAGGAAAGTAATAACGCAAATAAGAATAGATATCTATCTATAATCACGCAAGAATTAAATATAAAATTACGTCTATTTTCACGCATGTTAATTGTATTATCATGAATGAAGAAACTTGTAAAATTAAGGTTACAATAATAACGCAACACCATACATTTAAAAAACACAAAAAGAAAAATATTCACGTAAAACAGTAAACACAAAAAAGTACAAAAAAAAATTACGCAATTATTAAATAAATAACGCAAATAGGAAAACTCTTACAAAAAGATAAAAAAAACATGAACATAAGTTAAAAAAATTATAAAAATTGACTCTCTATAATCACACATGTTGTTTCTATTTTGACACATGAAGAACTCGATATAAAACACCTTACAACAAATCACGCAAAAAATACATAATTAAAAACAAACGATGCGACGTAATCTACCGTCTATTTTAATTAAAAACTTTAAATTCACAAAATATCCATCCGCGTCCAGAAAGAGAATGTCACGCGTCGGCCTCCCCTTCCTTCGCACGCTTCGCATGGAAAAAATCCTTTGTATTTGAACTTTCACACATATATATAAATACATATATATACAGGTGAAAATTCAAATACAAAGGCTTTTTTGCGTGCGAAGTGTGCAAAGGGAGGAGAGCGTGACACTTGTTTGTTGTATATTTATGCGGAGGGGCATTATTATCTTTTTCATAAAACAACGTGTTTTTTTATGTCTAAGGTTACTGGGGCGAATCATTTTTTTTTTGCGTGATTTAATTTCTTTCGATTATTATAAATATTCGTTACCTCAGGTTGCGTTACTTTTTAGCATGATTATTATCAACGTTTATATGCGTCTTGTTTTTATAATACACGTACATTATGTGTTTTTGCGTGATTTTATAGTATAGCATTTTTCTCACATCAATTAATTGTATCTTTTATTCTTCTTTCAGCATGCGTTATTTTTTAATTATAACTTGCGTTATTATTTGTTAATTACACTTTTCAGTTATTAAGTGTAGCTTTTTTATGTTATATTGAGTGCATTATTTAGTTATTTTTTTGCTTTATATTAATTTATGCGTGATTTTATGTCAATTCTATTTTTTGATGCGTGATTATAAACATAAAATTACATTAATAGTGTGCGTTATTTTTACATTTATTTTTACATATATTAGAGTGAGTTTTACATCATGCGTAATTTTTATAATTTATTGATGCGTTATTTATAAACATTTTTCTTAAATGTTAGTGTTTTTGTCTGATAAACTGTATTTTAAAGGAGAAATTATAAACAAAAAGATTAACATTATAACACAAAAACACCGAAAACATAAAATTACAACATTATTCTTATTCTACTATAGGCTTCTAAAAAAGTCATCTTCAATTCCACAGATGCTTTTATTTTCTTCAGGATGTTTGCAATCTCGTTGATTTGTTCCAGATCTGTTTTGTCCTTGTCTATCATGAATACTCTTACAAGTTCTCGAACGGAATTTTTTTGGCAAAGCCATCAGTTTTTGATTTACCTTGTCTCTTGCTACCATCGTATCGGTTAGGCTTTCGAACGTTTGCTTCAAGACGTCCATCATTAAGACTTCTTTGTTTAACTCAAGCATAGTTTGCCTGGTTAGTTTTTCCTTGAGTGCGTCGTTGTTGGCTTCTGATGCGTTGGAAGAAGAAGAAGACATTTTTTGCGGTGTGGGTTGTTTGATGTGAGAGGTGATTTGTAGTTTTTGGCGCAGATACCGTCACAGCGTGATTTTTCAGTATAATCGAGTGTCTATTTTTATAGAGGGTTTGATGAGTGTCCACTGGGGGTATTAAATGCGTTAATTAGTAAGCGTGTGTAGTGGGGTACGTTTTTTTGGAAGATGAATGTGAATGGGGTGTAATTATTATTTGTTACTGTGCATGTTAATTATCTTGAAAGTAAATATTGTTACACATTTTTCATTTTTAACTGTGTGTATTTTTGTTTGTTGCGTGATTTTCTGTGTGAGTATATAATGCTTCATATTAAATATTGCTATATTTTTATTTACTTTAATCACGCGTGATTTAAAATAATATTTGCGTAATTTATAGTATAGCATTTTGTCACATCAAGTAATTATATCTTCTATTCTTATTTCAGCATGTGTTATTTGTAATAAATTTTTGCGTTATTATATGTTGTTTTTTACATTTTTAATTTTAACGGTGTGTATTCTTTTTTATTTATTATAATTTTTTTTATTTAGGCGAAGTTTCGTCTCCCCTCCAATTTTAGCCCTTATAGTATATATCGGTTTTTTTGGTGTGACCATGCATTTTATAAGCAGAAAACCTAGAAACCCTCATTACTCAACTATCTTCTTCTAACTGATCATCTTCCAATTTTTCATAAAACAATTACGTCTTCTTCTTCTTCTTCTTCTTCTTCTTCTTCCAATGCCTTGATCAACCTGATTGAAGAAAACCATCGTCTAGAAGCAAAGGATGACCGCATCATGCGTAATAATTTTGGCATGAAGACTGGTCTTACAACCAACAGCATTCAGGCGCATGCACGGATGCTGCAAGAGGTTGTGGATCTTCCACCCTCCCCCATGCAACAAGCGGTTGTTGAGTTTATGACTCAGCAACTTGCCCTAAAGGAGCAGATCTATCATGGTCTGCGTGGCATTATGGACAGCGCCATAAAGAAGTCAAGGGACAAAGCTTCCTTCTTGAAAGAGATGAAGGAGCTTTAGGCGTTTTATCTATGTTTGTTTTTTTTTATCTTTTGGATTTCTTTTTTGGTTGTAATTTTTGTAAAGATTCCCCCTCTATATTATAAAGAAAAAGTTATTATATCAATGAAGTGAAAATTGAAAAGTTTTGTTGTTTGCGTTTTTTGTTTTTTGTAATGCGTGATTTTAGGAACATCATGCGTTATTATATTCTCGTGTTGCTTTTTTTTACAACAACTATTCCCTAATCAGTCTCTAGAGTTGTAAAGAAGAAGCCCTTAGAGAATAATCTATTTTTAGATAGTTGCGTGATTTTTTTGTTATGTGTGCGTGATTTGGGAACTGGGGGTTTTATGTATCCTTGATATTTGTAAAGAAGAATCCCTTAGAGAAGTATTTTATAGATAGTTGCGTGATTTATGCTATGTGTGCATGATTTTTGGAACTGTTTTTATTTTTGCTTTGTTGTTTTAGTTAGTTGCGTGTTTTTTGTTGTGTGTGCGTAATTTTTTGGAACTGTTTTTAGCTTTGTTTTGATGTTTTAGATATATAGTTTGCGTGTTTTTTTTTTGTGTTTTGCGTGATTTTTTACTATTTTTTAAATTTGATGCGTTGTTTCTTCTGTCTGTGCGTGATTTGGTAACCTCTTTTAGAGAGTTAGGTGACATTTTTGTGGTTGCGTTTTTTTTCTTTATTTGTTGCGTGATATAGTAGAATATTTTCATGGTAATTGTGTGATGCGTTATTTTTATGCGTTATTCCTTTTTTAAAAAAATACAAATATACCCTTTTTGAGAAAAAAACACACGTATCCTTTTATTATTATGGAGTGTGTTTATTCCTGTCCGTCAGATCTATCAAACGCGCGGCCGAGATGCCTTCGCACGGAAATCGTCCTTTGTTCAATAACTTTCCCCTATATATATATAGGGTTAGGTTCAAATGAGAACTTTTTGTTTTGAGAATTTTTTTTAGAACCAAATCTCAACCACTAATTTCAGATGGGGACCACTATAATTCATGGGGTTTTGCCATATATATAAACTAGTGGCTTAGAATGATTCTTAAAAGTTCTCAAACTCAATTGGTTCTCAAATGATAATCTCTCTGATACCCGTGCATCGCACGACTGGGTTTAAAAAATATGTATATAAATAAAAATAATATAATATTCAACAATGGTAAATTTCATTCACTTATAAACGTTAAACAAAACAAATAAGTTTTAACAATAAAAGAAATACATATTTAAAAGAAAAAGAATATATATATATATATATATATATATATATATATATATATATATATATATATATATAGAAATTACATATTAGAACATATATAAAAGACACAATCTCACCTTATCTTTCTTATTCACCCGTGTCAATAGAGTAAAGCAACAAATAATTGACAACGATTTCATTGTCTTCATGAAATTAGAGGAACCATTGAAACAACATACGAATAATACCGCCTCTGCCATCACGTCTCTTTTCAATATTTTTATGGATTTGAATAGTAATAGAAGTTTCATTTACTTTTAAGAATAAAAGAAAGGATGCCTTGGGATTATATTTTGAGATTATATTTTGTATTACGTGCTTGGAGAGCAATTGCTTTCCAAGCTCAATGTCATCCTTTACATCCAGACTTCCTCCAATAACCGCTTCCCTGTAACCACCTAATAATGCATCAAAAGCTCAACATGTGCCTCAATAGGAGCAGCTTCAACAGAACCACCAACCTGGGTTGCTGCTATTAAACTAATTCATTGTTGCAGTTGGGTCTATATTTAATCGATTGTCGACTTTTCCAAACATATTCATTGTGGCAATTGTGTAGAGTCCATAATTAATAATTATTTGGTCAATCCAACTTTAGTATTGGGTATGCATTAGAAATACGAAATTACAAACTTAGTGGATTTTTTTATATATATTGAATCTGAAATTTAAAATGGCTACCATAGTTATAAAATTCAAAACTTTTATAAAATATTCAAAATTAGTGGGATGATTGAAATTAAATAACTACTGTAAATATAAAATGCAAAAGTTTTAAAAAATAGCTACCAGGATAATAAAAGTTAGTGGGATTTAATGATTGATTAAAAAAATTGAGTTTTAATTAAATAAAGTCATATTAAGATGTTGAGGAAAAGTTATGTCATAATAAACTCATAGGTGATATATGCGTTTATAATATCAGCTAGAATCTACTTTTGTATTCATCCTTATTCAAATTGTGAAAACAAAGTTACCAAATGGAGGATTTTGTGAAAGAACAACGTCCCTTGCATATTGTGCACTTGTTCCACCTGATGCATTACCCTAACATGTAAAAGAAATATATGAACTTCAGATCATTTTAAGCACTAAACTATAAAATTATATTTCCATCATAGTATATCTACTGTGGACTAAATGAGATAGAACATTACCCGTGTAGGTACATGGAAGTCGGAACTTTTAATATAATGTAACAACCCGAATTCCGTAATTTTGAATTTCCATTAAATTTTGTGTAAACTTAACTTGGGGTTTAATAGAAACTTATAATTGTTAGAACCTTGCATAAATAAGTTATAATGTGAGGGTTACATGTGAAATTAGTCATTTTATGTTAATAATTGAAAAGAATGAGAAGAGGAGGGACTAAAGTTGCAAATTGGGAAAATTGAGTCTAGAGAAAAGCTGGAAACAAGAGGAGATCGACATTCTCCTCTTGTTGGTCGAACCCAGCGCTCCCCACACCCTTAAAATCGAAATCTGGCCCTCCTCCTCTTGCAACCTGCGATTTCTATGCATGTGTGTGGATTAGGAAGAGCAATCCTTGAATCCTACCATCTATTTGATCAAGCGATCGAGGTTTTGAAGGAAGCAATCAAGCTCACGCCGGTGGAAGTGGGTCGTCAAGCAATCGAGGTAAAACTACCATGTAGACACGGATCTTCTCGAGCTCAAGACGAACCAAACACTCGAATTGCCGACTCTTTTGATGATCATGACTTTTCATAACCATCTTTTGAAAGTATTTGAACTAGTATTAACTTGCATTTACCACTCACTTGGTTTTGTATATGGTTTCCTATGCAAGTGTTGATGCCACAAACTGTTAAATGTATAGCGAAATTTTCTGGGACCACTTTTCACGTTAAATATTCGTTAACGAATTGGTGAAAATAATCAGCGTTGTTACAAGTTGGTATCAGAGCCGAGGTTTGAGGGATTCAAGTGTAATTTGACTCTTGAACTCAAACCCGTGCTCGAGATAATGGCCAAGTGTTCGGTTCGAGCTTCCGCGGAGATCCGGGTATGTGTCGAATTTCTAAATGATGTGTGATTATAATTCTAGTGTGTGCTATGGAAAGTAACTAAGGGTGCATAATTGATGCACCACTTGGTAATTTCAGATCGTGTACGGGGATGGTGAGTTGCACCGGAACCGAAGATGCGGGAGACGCATGAATAGTTTAAAATGGGTTATGGGAATTGCTATAAACCCGTAACCTTATGTGTGACACCCTTGGAAATGGCCAAGGGGAGTCCATAACAACCCTGCTCTAGGCAAGGGGAATTGATACATGAACTAACCGGTTGAATTAAACTCTGTAGTGTCATGACGAACCAAGTTGGGGACGGCTTGACCCAAGAGCAGAGAGACGAGGCCCTTAACGCCCGAATTGCTGAAGAAGTCGGGAGGGCTATTGATGCCGCCCTCCCGGAATACGTGCACAAGATCCAAGAGGATCTTCTTAAGACCATGAATGAAAAGTTTGATGAGCTAAAGGGGGTTCTCCTAAATCGAGGGGAGCCCGAAAAGACAAAGAAACGTTGTTCTTTTAACAAGTTCATGGCTTGCAAACCCCCTCACTATTCGGGTGAGGTGGATCCTATTGCTTGCCATCGGTGGATCACCAACGTGGAGGGTGTATTCCGCCGGACCCATTGTGAAGAAGATGATCAAGTGAGTTATGCCACTGGTCTACTTCGGGACCGGGCGAAAGATTGGTGGGATGCAAAGGCCCAAGAAAAAGGGGACGTTGCAATTAATGCATTAACGTGGCCCGAATTCAAAGAAATCTTTACTGAACATCATTGCCCGAAGGCAATGGTGAACAAACTCAAGCAGGAGTTTCTCAAATTGGAGCAGACCGATGACCAAACGGTAGATCAAATCACGGGGATCTACCTTGATCGGGTCAGGTTTTGTGCAGATGTGTTGCCTACCGAAGGGGCAAGGATGTTCTTCTATAGGAACATGCTAAAGCCCAAGATTAAGGACTTCGTGCCCCTAACAAGCTTCAATACGGTGGAAGAAATGATTAACGCTGCGAGGGCTCGGGAACTTGATATCACTCGAAGGGAAGAAACCCGTGAAAGGAGAGGGCCTAATGAGGCACAGTCAAACCCTCCAAAGAAGCAGAGAATGGGGGAATCTCCCAAAAAGAAAGAGTTCAAGGGGGGAAACTCCAAATGCAAGATTTGTGGGAGGGGGCATCCGGGTGAGTGCCTCTTCAAAGATCGACCATGTTTGAATTGTGGCAAAAAGGGCCACCTTATCTCCAATTGCCCCTCTGAAGTAGTTAGATGCTTCAACTGCTATCAGACGGGTCATAAGAAGCCGAACTGCCCAAAATTGATGGGTGAGGGGTCAAGGAGTGGGGGAAAAACTGAAATCCCGCGAGCCACCGGAAGGGCATTCCAACTAACGGCCGACGAGGCCAAGATTGACCCCAACGTCGTGTCAGGTACTTTTCTGATTAATTTGTTGCCTGCACGTGTGTTATTTGATACGGGTGCTAATAGGTCATTTGTCTCATTTGATTTTATTAAGCACCCTTCATTTGTGATTGAAAAGTTACATGTACCCTTAGAAGTAGAAGTTGCTAACGATAAATCTATACTTGTTTATGATGTATGTCGGGGATGCACGATCACCATCAACGGGGAGGAGTACTCTATTGATCTCATCCCTATGGCTATGAGAGAGTTCAAGGTGGTGGTAGGAATGGATTGGCTATCCCGCCACCACGCGAGAGTGATATGTGATCACAAGACAATTGAACTCACGTCACCTACGGGAGACAAAGTCACCATACTGGGTGACAAAAGCGGAACTCCCATAATATGCTCCATGCACAAAGCGAGAAAGTATATAAAAAAGGGATGCCGAGCCTTTTTAGCTATGGTGACCGACACAAGAGTACAAGGACCGGTAATAGATGAGTTACCGGTAGTCCAAGAATTCAAAGATGTGTTCCCGGAAGACTTGCCGGGTATGCCTCCGGATAGAGACGTGGAATTCAGAATTGACCTTATTCCGAATGCCAAGCTGGTAGCACGGGCACCATATCGGTTAGCCCCCCCAGAGTTGCAAGAACTCAATACCCAAATTCAGGAGATGCTGGACAAGGGGTTTATTAGACCGAGTATCTCACCATGGGGTGCCCCGGTTCTATTCGTAAAGAAGAAAGATGGAAGTATGCGGATGTGCATCGATTATCGGGAGTTAAACAAACTCACGGTGAAAAATCGATATCCATTGCCCCGGATTGACGACCTATTCGATCAGTTACAAGGGGCTAGATGGTTCTCCAAGATCGATTTGCGGTCGGGGTACCATCAGCTCAAGTTGAAAGAAGAGGACATCCCCAAGACTGCCTTTAGAACTCGCTATGGGCACTACGAATTCTGTGTGATGTCCTTTGGGTTGACGAATGCACCGGCGGCCTTCATGGATTTAATGAACCGTGTGTGCAAACCCATGCTAGACAAATCGGTGATAGTCTTCATTGACGATATTTTGATCTACTCTCGGAGCGAGGCTGAGCATGCCAAGCATTTACGAGAGATACTGGAGAGACTAAGAGTTGAGAAGTTGTATGCCAAGTTCTCTAAATGTGCATTTTGGCTGAGAGAGGTGCAATTTTTGGGCCATGTAATTGGTTCCGAGGGGATTAAGGTGGACCCGGCCAAAGTTGAAGCGGTAACTTTATGGGAAGCTCCTAAGACTCCCACCGAGGTTAGGAGTTTCCTCGGGCTAGCAGGCTACTACCGGAGATTTATCCAAGATTTCTCAAAAATAGCCTTACCCTTAACGAAGCTGACTAAGAAAGAAACTAAGTTTGTATGGGGTACCGAGCAAGAGGAGGCATTTCGAAGCCTCAAACAAAAGCTTACTCAAGCCCCGGTTCTAACTCTGCCCGAGGGCAACGAGGACCTGGTGGTTTACTCGGACGCATCGCAAGTTGGCCTCGGATGTGTATTGATGCAACGAGGCAAGGTGATCGCGTATGCATCTCGGCAACTAAAAGTGCACGAGCAAAACTACCATACGCATGACCTAGAGTTGGCGGCGGTAGTGTTTGCCTTGAAGATTTGGCGACATTATTTGTATGGGGCCAAATGCACAATCTTCTCCGATCACAAAAGCCTCAAGTACTTCTTCGACCAAAAGGACTTGAACATGAGGCAACGAAGATGGCTTGAGACGATTAAGGATTATGACTGCGAGATTCACTATCACCCGGGCAAGGCCAATGTGGTAGCTGATGCCCTAAGCCGAAAGGGGGACTATGCGCCCATTAGAGTGAGATCTATGCAACTTGTGGTGACCTCTAACTTGATAACACGGATCAAGGAGGCCCAAATCGAAGCGGTCAAAGAAGAAAACTGGAAAAAGGAGCGGATTGTGGGCCAAGTAAAAGACCTAGTGGATGAAGAAAGTGGAATAAAGACCCGCTTTGGGCGAGTTTGGGTTCCCAACTCAGGCGATGTGAGGAATATGTTATTAGACGAGGCCCACAAGTCTCGTTACACGGTACACCCGGGGGCAACAAAGATGTATAACGATTTAAAGGCCAATTATTGGTGGCCCGGGATGAAACGCGACATAGTCAAGTACGTCGAGAGATGCTTGACTTGTCTACAAGTTAAGGCTGAGCATCAAAGACCATACGGGAAGTTGCAACCCTTGGAAATCCCCGTGTGGAAATGGGAACATGTGACTATGGACTTGGTAACTAAGTTGCCCAGAACGTCCAGGAACCACGACGCTATTTGGGTGATTGTGGACCGGCTGACCAAAAGTGCACACTTCCTCCCTATTCGGGAGAAATCCTCATCGGAGAAATTGGCCGATATTTACATTGACGAAATTGTGTCTCGCCACGGGGTACCGGTTTCCATAGTATCGGATCGGGACACCCGGTTCACGTCGGAATTTTGGCAAGGGTTCCAGGAGGAAATGGGTTCTAGATTACACCTCAGTACAGCATATCACCCCCAAACCGACGGCCAAAGCGAGAGAACCATACAAACGTTGGAAGACATGCTGCGGGCATGTGTTATTGATTTCGGGGGAAATTGGGACCGACACTTGCCACTCGTAGAATTTGCCTACAATAATAGCTATCACTCGAGTATTGGGATGCCTCCGTTCGAGATGTTGTATGGTAGAAAGTGTAGAACACCCGTATGTTGGGGTGAAGTGGGCCAACGCGAGCTAAGTAGCCGCGAGGTGGTTCGGGAAACGTCGGCCAAGATCGACATCGTGAGGGCACGATTAAAAGCCGCTCAAGATAGACAAAAATCTTATGCGGACAAGAGAAGGAGGCCAATAGAGTTCCAAGAGGGAGACTAAGTCATGTTAAAGGTCTCCCCATGGAAATGTGTGATTCGGTTTAGAAAACGAGGCAAGCTAAGTCCTCGATTCATTGGACCTTTCAAAATCCTTGCGCGTGTGGGCAAGGTGGCTTATCAACTGGAATTGCCAGAGGAGCTAAGCGGCATTCACAATACGTTCCACGTGTCCTATTTGAGGAAGTGTCTTGCCGACGAGAGCGCCTATGTGCCACTCGATGATTTAGTGATTGATGATAAGCTTAACTATGTCGAGAGGCCTATTGCGATCCTTGATCGTAAGCTTAAGCGGCTGAGAAACAAAGAGGTGAACCAAGTGAAGGTTCAATGGGAGCATAGGAAAGGATCGGATCTAACTTGGGAGTCCGAGGAAGAGATGCAACGCTACTATCCCCACTTATTCGGTATGTGACTGTTTCGGGGACGAAACCCCTTTAAGGGGGGTGGAGTTGTAACAACCCGAATTCCGTAATTTTGAATTTCCATTAAATTTTGTGTAAACTTAACTTGGGGTTTAATAGAAACTTATAATTGTTAGAACCTTGCATAAATAAGTTATAATGTGAGGGTTACATGTGAAATTAGTCATTTTATGTTAATAATTGAAAAGAATGAGAAGAGGAGGGACTAAAGTTGCAAATTGGGAAAATTGAGTCTAGAGAAAAGCTGGAAACAAGAGGAGATCGACATTCTCCTCTTGTTGGTCGAACCCAGCGCTCCCCACACCCTTAAAATCGAAACCTGGCCCTCCTCCTCTTGCAACCTGCGATTTCTATGCATGTGTGTGGATTAGGAAGAGCAATCCTTGAATCCTACCATCTATTTGATCAAGCGATCGAGGTTTTGAAGGAAGCAATCAAGCTCACGCCGGTGGAAGTGGGTCGTCAAGCAATCGAGGTAAAACTACCATGTAGACACGGATCTTCTCGAGCTCAAGACGAACCGAACACTCGAATTGCCGACTCTTTTGATGATCATGACTTGTCATAACCATCTTTTGAAAGTATTTGAACTAGTATTAACTTGCATTTACCACTCACTTGGTTTTGTATATGGTTTTGTATAGAAACTGGAATCCCAACCAGAGTATACATACCACTACAAAAAAATCTCAATGAACGTACTAAAATTACATACTTCCATTATTTATATTATATTTCAATTTGCATAACAAAAAACTACAAAAAGAATCACAGTATGTATGTAGGTAAATCACTAATTTGTCTTTCTTACCTTTAAGCATACAACTTATGGATTACCTATAAGCATAATTATGATCTTCAAAATTTTATTTTAATGGTATTATAATGTTAGCACGTGGAAACTAAGAATAATTAAGTTCATTACTGTTATTCCTTTCCCTTTTAAGAGATTGATTAACAAACCCATGTTTAGGAAACTAATTTCATAAAATTCACAGGAACCTAAACTTGTAAGACCACACAAAAGCTTATTTTGAAATATGGATGGATGAATACAATACAGACCTTGAGACCAACATATAATGATGGAGAAACAAATCGTGTTGAAAGAAGTGATCCAGATAACGCTACCATACTTGATAATGGTGTATGACTGCAAAAATAATGATGTCTGCTACAATGAATTAGCTAAAAACCAGGAATCTTTTCCTAATGAAAATACACAAAATATGATAAAAAGAAACCCAAAGGTTATGTCTCTCCACTTTAATTGGGTAGGTTTCTAAAACTTCTAAATTAGCAAGATCATACATGTCATTAGTCCTAAAATATCAAATATTTGAACTACTTTTCGAGCATAATACAACACTTAACTATCAACCCAACTGAAAAGAAGAAAAAAACCTACCTGGAGCAGATTCAGGACAAAATGGCCGAAGATAGCCTCAAACATCAAAAACTATAATACCGAAAACCAAACTAAACTACAAAATAAATGGAATGAAAAATTACTTAGGAATAGATACTTTTTAAATCTAAGCGTCAAATCGAAGCAATAGATACCTGTTAAATGTAAGCGTAAGTAATCGATTCAACCACTTATAATTGATTGAACAAATACGTATCCTTATAAAGCAAGTCTGTAATCGATTTCATACCTTCGATGAACTAAAGACGTGATTCTGATGATGATTGAAGCACGTTTGAAGAGCGGCTGAGAGAGAGAGAGAGAGAGAGAGAGAGAGAGAGAGAGAGAGAGAGAGAGAGAGAGAGAGAGTGCATTAGCTACTTATAACGTAACTAACGGGTTTGTCTAACGGAAGTTAACCTTGAAATTCTCGGGTGTCACAGTCGAGGTTTTCTTGTTCACGATTAGGGTTTCACTTGGTTTTAGAAGACTGGTTATAGACTTATAGTCATGGATCAACACTCGGGTTATAAAGATCCGACTCTGAGGATCCGCGCGTTTCCATTTGTATATCGTAAGTATTTTTATTTTGGCTCTTAATTGGTGAAAAGTGAGGCCTTGCGGTGACTCAGGGGAGGACTGTGGTGATGCCACCTCAACTGAAAATCTTTTTGTTTATTAGAATAGATGATATATGTATGTATATTTGTGAAGGATCATGTGAAAACACTTCTTTTTTTGTGAGAACTGCGTAAACAAATCTTAAAACCTACGTAACTTTTTCATACGTTAATATATATATTTTTTAAAATTTGCACTAAAAGTCTTAAAATTATGTTATCTTTAATTCTACAAAAAAATTTTAAAAAAAAACTGACGTTTTTTTGTGTGGTGCACATGTGCATCACAAACATAAAAATGCCAAAAATAGATAAGCATTTATACAAACATTTGGCGTGTAAAGATTTTAGACACACAAAAGCCAATAAGAACATGCCAAATCAGAAACCATACGTATCTACCGCAAGCTAACAAATATATCCATTAAGAAAAAGATAAAAATTAGACAAAATTAAGAGAGTATACCTTTAAGGGCAATCAAGAACATTCCAATAAGATTATGATTATTGCCGAGAAATCGAGGAAAAAAGCAAGGACACATATACTTGACCGGAAGACGCATAAACCTGAAGAAGGGTTCATTATAAAATCGCGTTAAGTGAGAAAAATTATGAATTCAAGTTTCAGGAATCACTAAAATGAACTACTATTAAATCCAGAAAGATAAAACGATATGCTTATGGTTGTGATTGCTACAGATGTTGTTCCTTGGTGTTCTGCAAAAACACACAAAAGGTTGCAATGCCATCCACAATCAGAATAATTAGAGGCCGAGTCACTTACTCAAACTAACATGTAGCTAACCCTTAACCAGAAACTATACTCAGAGGCTGCATCGCTTACTCAATAAACTAATCCTTACACAATCAAAACAATTAGAGGCTAAATCACATAGTCAACTGATTGATCCTGCACTATAATCACTATAATCAGAAACTAACTTTTAGCTAACAAAATATGAATGCAACATAAATTAGAAACTAGCTTTTAGCTAACAAAATACGAATGCAACATAAAGAGACCTTTAGTCGAACTTATAATGGTTTAGCACATAATTTTATTTATATTTAATACACCAAAACTCACAAAAGAAACAAAAAGGAAATCAAACCACATGTTTTAGCACATCACATATTGTTAGCCACCAAATAACCCAGTCATCACATACTTCAATAAGAAAAAAACAAAGACTACAAAGTAATTCAAAATCAGCAACCTATAAAACCGCGTATATAAATACCACAACACAATCATCCTATCAAAACCATATTAGAATCTGATTAACATATGAAACCCTCAAATAATTTAAGCAATAAACTAAACAATAATAAAAAAGAAATTAAATAATCAAATAAACAACAATCAAATGACCTGATGCTTTGAATCCAATTAAAATAAAACAAATCTTCACTTTAATTGATTAAAAGTTTGCTTATTTTGTTGCATTTATACATCTTTTCAAGGTGTATATATATAGTGATGGAAATGGGATTATTTTAAACGCTTTAACTTCAGATTTTGTGCATATGTTGAAGGGTAGGTTCAAGAGGAAACAATCCATTTAAGGTATGTATTTTTTAAATTTTTATGTGATATGATGAATTATATGAGCACAGTGGACCTTTTTAAGGTGAAAATTATAAATTTGCCAATCAAATGGTAAGCCTTGGAAAACAGTACAAGGAGTTTGAAAGAATTTTGAATAATAAGGAGCTTTATATAATTTTTTGGATATCAAGTTGAATACTGGGTTGTGTTGACTTTTTTGGTTAACTTGTGTTCCAATTTAGTAACTCATATCTTTTTTTTTTGTTTCACCATTGTAGCATTGTCTCAATGGTACCGGTGTTGTTTGGACTTTGAGGAAACTCAGGTTCAAACCTCACTGTTGGCAAATGATTGATGACCAAGGGCAACCTTGGTTCGAGTCATGATGCCGACCGGTTTTACCCAGCACGCAGGTTACTTCAGATAGTTCTGCTATTGTGGAGGCTTGCAACTGTCTAAGCTTGGGTTGAAACCTACGGGTTTCAATGAAGGTCCCATGTGGGCCTGCTAGACAGTCGCATGGTTTTCCCGGGGAACGTCCATATGCCCCACACGACCCCAGCTGAGGCACGGTTAGGACACTCATGTCTGGCTGTCTGTGGGGTGGACCCTCATCTCCTCCTCTACGGAGGTAGGATAGGTGCGCGATGTCCTAACCCATCGTGACCAAACATCGCCGTTCCAAAAAAAAAAATATCTTTTTTGTTTCATTTAAGTCACTCAAGTTTGAGTGGATGTTCTAAAACTAGGGTTTTTACCTTTTTAACAGGTTGCCATGATGACATGGTATTTTTTTTATTTTTCTTTTATTAAATTGTTGATGTGGACTAAACTTATTTATTTACCTTTAAAAAATAATTTTAAAATATTATTTTTCCTTTTCTTTAAATCACACTAAAAATCAAGTAATAATTACTTATTTTTTTCTCGTAAACCATACCAAAAATCACACTAAACAAATAACTTTTCCGCACCCGTTGATCCATCCATCTTTTAACACCCTTAAAACAAATATAATGACTACCAAAATAAGTATCTCCATTTTCCGTTGTATTCACACCCATCTTCACAGTACTCTCGGGGTTTGTTTCTAATATCTCAGCTTGATAATCCGAAAGTCTTGTATAATGTTCTTTCAACCCACCTTAAAACTCATCCAATACCTTCTTTTTTGCTCTACTACATTGACCAATACTAACCCTGCATTCGTAATTCTTCATGACATCTTCTTGTATATACCTTAAACTTATTTCAGGATTTTCAATTATTTTCTTAAAATATCGTTTGGCAATCCAAGAATATGTAATAAGAGAACCCAAAGAAAACTTTCTTGAGCATGTATGCTTCTCTTCTAGTGATTTTGTTTGGAAAGAATCCTCACTTTTTAACCGAGAGGCCCAAAGCCTAAATGGACATTTCCAAACCTTCTTTTTGTTCCCTTCACCATCATATTCGGTTTCTTTTTTTCCACATCTTACCAACAACCTATCATTGTCGTTTACCACAAACACTAATTGATAACCATTTGAAACCCCATAATCAATTAAGCTCTCTTTTAGTTGTGTAGGACTTTCAAATTCATTCTTATCATAGGCTTCATCAATTTCCAATCCATATTAGGATCATAGCAGGGATACACAACATCACCTTCATAATTTTGCTCATCACTATTACTCTCATAATCTTGTTCACTTACACTCCAGTCTTCAACAAAAATAGTATCATCTATTGGTTGGTTCATGATAATACTAGCATCCTTGTTCTCATCATCCTTATCATAACAAAGTAAACTCAAAAAAAGAATCATATTGGTTGGTTCATGATAATACCATCATCATCATCTATATTCATCTTTACCTGTGAGATATGAATAAAGTATGAGATAAAAAAACAAACATTAATCATCTGACAAAGTCATTAAACAAATAATATGAACACAGATGAAAACAAATATTATCGATTGAATAAGTTTGAGATAAACTTATATGAATCAAGTGACACTTAGCCCAACATAAATTTTCATGATTGACTTTTATAAATAAACCATGAGATAATCAAATATTATATATTCATCGATTGAATTAAGTATGAGATAAACATATATTAATGATATCCAATCAAGAGAAAAAAACATAGGAAAACAATAAAACTTAAATAAGAAGAAATTGGATCTTTAAACCTGTTATTCAAATAGTCGATGGTATCACAACAAAAGGAACTTGGACGATCGTTGATGTCTCTAGAAACGAAGCTGGTACTTAGAAACGAATATGAAGGTTCAAAGACGTCGATCTCTTTTTTTTTTAGGTTTTAGAGAAAGAATAGAATATGATCGGTCTTTGAGATTTAAATTAAGGGAAATAATTAAATAAAAAGAAAAATTAAAAAAAATGTCACGTCATCATGGAAACCTGTTAAAAAGGTAAAAAAAACCTAGTTTTTGAACATCCACCAAAACTTGAATGATTTAAATGGAACAAAAAAAGTATGAGTGACTAAATTGAAACACTTTTTAAAGTTGGTTACCTTTTTACAAAGTTTTCCCTAAATTTAATTAATCATTAGTAAAGTTCAAACCAAATCCAAACAATTCAGAAATCTCAGTAACAGTTTTGAAAGTATGCCTTTTCAACTTTTATTTTAGGAAAAAAAATCATTTAACAAACAACCATCCACGTAACATAAACATAACATAGGTACCTAAATCATAAGACTTGATAGTTGCTAAGAATAGAAAAGAACTACCTCTAAAAGGAACAAAGTAAAAGGAACAACACACCTAATTATAAGTTTGTCAAGTAAGGTTGTGTTTGGCGTGCTAGCTGAAAAGCTAGCTACTAGCTGATAAGCTAGCTGTTAACTAAAAAGCTAGCTGCTAGCTGATAACCTAGCTGAAAAATGTAAAATGACATAAAAGTACATGTATATAAATAAAATAAAATTTAGCAACAAAATACAAATAATTTTTTTTGAACGGGGAAATATAAATAAATTAAAATTTAATAATAGAATATATTCGATTAGATTTATGTAAATTTTAAATAACACAATTTTGATTATTTATACTTAAAATAAATTTCTTGCATCTCATATGTTTTATTGGGGTAAACATATTTTCGGTACAAATTATCTATATCTATATATATAATAAAAGAAAAGTTTTTGGCATCACAATTTGCCATGTGGCACCACCACATTCATCCTCAACAATTTTTCCCGCCAATTCTCCTAATTATGGAAGTGATTTGTATTTCCAATTTTTTATATATTGCATTCCAAAATATTTTAATAACCAATTATTTAAATACTAAAGATATAAAAATACATAATTGTCATATATTATGATTGTATTTATAGTTTTTTTTTAAAAGTCACCCGTGTAACACACGGGGATAAAAAACTAGTTTTATCATATACACATTTATATATGCATAAGTTTTATTTATTTATTTTTTCTTTTTTAAACTGCATATATGCATATGAGCACGATGATGAGAAACACAATATACATTTGTATTTGTATATTTCTATTTTCCTTACTAAATAATTAATCTTTTAAATATATAAAAAATAATGGTTAAAACTGGGTTTTTTTATACGTATTTATCGATTTGTAAAATATAAGAAATTTTTAGACGATTTGTAAAATATAAGGAGGGGTAAAACTAGAAATATTATAAAAGCTAGTTGAAACACTACTCCAATTAGCTTTTCAAAAGCTAGCTTATAAGCTAACTTTTTGACGTTACCAAACGAGACTTTTTAAAAAAAGATTGCTTTTTATTAAAAAGCTCAGTATGGTAACGTTAAAAAACTAGCTTATAAGCTAGCTCATAAGCTAGCTTATAAGCTAGCTTATGGTGTGCCAAACACGCCCTAAATACCCAAAAACTACACGCCAATTAAAAAAAAAACCAACACAAAGCAAAAAAAGACATCTTTGGAAGGCAGACATTAAACAAACAATTGAAAGGCGCTACACTCTAACACTTCCCTATAGACCATAAATAAAACAATCAAAATGAAATCACAGAATCCATACAAAAGAATAATCGGCAAATGCATGCACAAACATACCTAACAGGTGAACCCTCGAGTTCAGTTGATTAGTCTTAATTTCACTCGATTTGGCCTTAATCCCATCCTTCTTCATCAACAACTCTGTCTCATAAATCTAACCAAACTGCCCAACAAAAGATGAAAAATCAAAATAAATATGAGCAGAGGAGATATGTAGGCATCCAGTGTACTTTAAATAAAACTTCATTCACAAACATCAAGATCAGAACAAAAAAAACATTCAATAAATATAGTAAAGTGTAGAATCGGGCTACCAAGGATAACTGGATAGGTAGAGACCTAGGACGAGCTATCAAGGCAGTTCGACTATAAGGTGGAGAAGATGAGTCTTCTGGTGATCAGTCGACTCGACACTTGAGGTCTTCTGGTGACCAGTCGACCCGGTAGTTGAGGTCTTCTGGTGATCTACGACCTGGTAGTTGAGGTCTTGTGGTGATCAGTCGACCTGGCAGTCGACTCGGTAGTTAAGGTCTTATGCTGGAGCCTGCAAAACAAAAGCGCTGTTGTTCTTGGGGAGCAGGACAAGGTGTCCTGCGACAAAGCTCCGGCGTGAGAATAAGTATGTGTTTCGAGAGATTAAGAATAATCAAACGAGAGAGAGCTCAATGACTTGAGAATTTACCTGGGGGTTGAGGGGTATTTATAATCCTTAACCTTTGTCTCGTTGTGCCATCAATGTCAGGTCCCCAAAGTAGCATGCTGCAGGTCTGGCATCTGAATTGTGCCAAAGAACCACAGTAGCTGTTTTGGGTAATCACATTGGTTGTAGTGTTAGGTCGAGTCTTAGGACGCCGACCCGTGTGTATGAGCGTTGGTCTGTACCTACCCGTCTCGGACTAGCTTCCTTAAGAGCCCGACCTGAGATTGGGTCGGTAGGTTGACTCTTAAGGTGTCGTCCGTCGACCTGTTAGTGTTCGACCAGAGTAGGTTAGCGGTCAGTCGGCTTCACTTGGTCGACTTGTCTGTTGGCCTGTTGTGAGTCGACCTTCCTTTTTATTTTCAGTCGACCTTGACTTGGTCGACTAGTCTGCCGACCTATCATCAGTCGACCTTCTTGTTTGTGGTTGGTCGACCTTGACTTGGTCGACTTGTCTGTCAGCCTATCGTTAGTCGGCTTTTTGGCTTGTTGTCAGTCGGCCTATTGAGGCCTGACCTTTGTAGCTTGTAGTCGGTCGATATGTTAAGATCCGACCTGTGTGAGTTGGAGTCAGTCGACCTGTTAAGGTCTGACTTATGTAAGTTGTATTCGTTCGACATGTTAAGGTCCGACTTATGTAAGTTGTAGTCGGTCGACCTGTTAAGGTCCGACCTGTGTAAGTTGGAGTCGGCGACGTGTTAAGATCCGACTTATGTAAGTTGTAGTCGGTCGACCTGTTAAGGTCCGACCTATGTGTATTGTTGTCGGTCGACCTTCACCAGGTCGACATGTATGTCTGGAATCCGACTGATGATTAGTCAGTAGGTCGACCCTGACTGTGTGAGGGATGTCCGGAACATGTATGCGTGTGACGTCATTCGAACTGGACACACATTATCATAAAGCAACTGTATGAAAGCCTACTACGAATAGATGAAGATCAACTTATTAACAAAACTTGTCATTCGAGCATTTGGAGTTTCTTACTTTACCTTCAATAAAATGCCTGCATCTTCACTCTTTTCTATCTTAATTTGTGACTCCGATAAAGAAGATATTGATTCACATTTTGTCGGGATGAGGTACCTGATGAGAACATCACTAAATTAGAAAAGTGAAATCAAATAAATCACCAACGTATATCAAACTCGAAATTTTATTGCAAAATCAAGATTCAACTAAATTCATAGTTGCACACTCTTGATTCTGACCAGAATCGTAAAAAAAACATAAAACTGGGTTTGTAAGTAGGCAGTTGAAACTGAGAAATCAAAACCCTTAAAAACAGTCATAGAAATTGAAGGCTTTAGATCTTAACGATTGAACACGAAGAACTCAACTAAATGTGGAAGAATAAAATTACTTGTGGAAGCAATAAACCTAAAAAGGATGTAGTAGATGAACTCAACAGAAGAATCCGCTTTTGAAGTTGCGATCAAGGAAAGCAATCGCGGTCGATGATTATGTAAGAAATCCCCACCACTAACCCAAAATCGCCATCTCCATGAAAGAATGAGATCAAGTAGAGTTGTCCTTTGGTATGGGGTATTGCGTGAAGTGAGGTAGGTCTCTGTAAACACGTTTTCTGTCATAAAGAGAGAGAGGCTTATCATATATGGTAACTCACACACCAGCCACACAATAAAAGAACGCAATTGAGAGTTGTAAGTTATAATAATTTGATGCATCCAAAAGTTCTTAAATGTTATGTAGAGTAATATATATATATATATATATATATATATATATATATATATATATATAACTAGTGGGTTAAAATGGTTCTCAAAAGTTCTCTCAACTAATTAGTTCTCAAATGATCATCTCCCTATATATGTATATGGGGTTAAGTTCAAATGAGAACTTTTCGTTTTGAGAACTTTTGAGAACCAAATCTCAACCACTAATTTCAGGTGGGGACCACTATAATTCATGGTGGGGTGTTTATATATATATAAACTAGTGGCTTACAATGGTTCTCAAAAGTTCTCAAACCCAATTGGTTCTCAAATGATCCTCTCCATATATATATATATATATATATATATATATATATATCTATACTACTATATAATACATATTGATTCATGGGGCAATCTTGTCATTAAATTCCTTAATTTTAAGACGCGTACAAATATTGATGCAAAGTGTACAAGTTGATAAAGCATAGTTTTAATACCAAATCCAATGTTTACAAGCAAATCAAGTCAGGGTAATCTGGTCATCCTAATCAATTAATTAACATCCTCTCGAACGATTCATCACCGTCTCTCTACCCACTGGATGCCGCCATCACCTCTCGAACGCCTCATCGCCAGTCGTCTCTCTCCCCATCAACCTATTGCCGCCCATCATCATCTCGATAGCCACATAAATCTCTGTCCACATCTGTATTTCTCTTCTTGATTACCACAAATTAGGGCGTCTCCACGCAACTCCCTCTCGATTGATTATCACTTTTGAATTGAAGGTTGCGTGAACTGAACAATAAGCATTTAAGTTGCAGGTAGGACACCTTCGATGCAACTTCTCTACCTCAGTTCAAATCTTTACTTACAACCCTGGTATCTACAAGAAAGCCAAAGGTAATTCATCAATTTTGTTTCTTATAGATCATCATCTCTGATTTTATGTACGATTTGGAGTTATTATGTTTGATTAAACCCTAATTTCCTATTTCATCGATCATTTAGATGGGTTTTGATTCCCGTATTTTGTTTTTAGGGGTTTTGATTGCAGAAATCATGTACTTTTTAATCCATTTGTTCCTTTCTTGTTTGATTTGCAATTTTCTTCTACTCTTTCGATTTAGGGTTACGGATTCGAACTTCTAAACCGTTGTCCTTTCTTGTACATTTGCTATTTGTTTATTTTTAATGAATATCCATTTCAATGTTGAATTTCAGATCTCAAAAGCAAAGAGTCGCAATTTAAGGAGCAAAACTACTGGTTTCATTTGTGGTGCAAAGGTTTTTGACTGGTTTTAGACATTGCGGTTGATTTGAAACCGCCTTTACTAATTTTGGTGAAAATCCAGATTTCTTTTTGTAGGCTTTCAATTTGGCCGTTAATTATGATTCCGACCATGTACTCTCGATTTTGGTTGCAATTTTGGGTTTTAAGTTTAGTTTCTTGATTCAATGTTGTTTGATGTCCTTTTTATTTCTTTCTGTTTTGACTCTCGAATCATTGTTTCATCCTCTGCTTTCTTCGTTTTTTGTTACATTTGATGTATTTAATTTTTTTTTTCTTTCATTGCAGGTTAGGGGAATTGTTAACTTTGAGGAGGAGCTAACTAAGTACTCTTTGTAAGTTTTAAAAAATCTTTAATGGCTGAGAAACTTTAATAATTCTTAAAACTCAGATGTGTAGTTAATAAGCAACTATAGTTAACAGCACAATTGTATATATAAACTATAACTTATAATGTTTTATAGCTATATTAAGACAACTAAAATAAAAGGCCTCTTTTAATTAGTTTTAGATTTGAGGTTTATTAGTTTTAAAGTTGTATCGATCCCAACAAAATTCATCTAAATTTATTAAATAATTTGTTTAGGATATTTGAAGCTTGATAGAGACTTCTGATGACATTGATAAAGACTTATGTTTGTTTTATTTTTCATGAAAAAACGTTGTGATGAGATGGTGCTAGAGACAGAGAGATAGAGATGATGGTGAAGGTGCTCCGGTGCGATGTAGTTGGGTTCTGAATGGAGGTCAACAAAAGGTGATCTGGACCATTGCATTTGAAGGCTACTAAAGTGTTTCATTGTAAGGTATGTGCTTTGTTTAGTTAAACGATGAGCCTGTTCATCTTCAGATTATCTGGTTCAGGTTGAAGCTTGGAGCGCCTATAAAACATAGCCAGAGCTTTGAGCGACATAAATCATCTCTTTCTAATCACTTTAAATTCTATGTTTGAAAGACTGTTCTTGTGTTACAGTTTACTTATTGTTCAGTTGTTAATTTCATTAATTTCATATTCATGTCTTAAATTTGTATGTCCAAATATATCCAAGAACCTGCTGTCTGTGAGATTACTTCTGTAGGTTTTATATTTGTTACCTAACAAGATGGGTAGTGCTTACTTAGACGTGTGTGAGCTCTGTAGTATCATACATAACACATATGGCTGCATAAAGATTATTGACTGTTTGATGGTATAACTCACATATTATATGAGTTGGGAGATTGATTAATTTTGACTTTCCTTACAGAGTCAGAGTCAAAATAAATGCTCAAAATGCTTCAAAAACAGCTAGAACATCAAGGTCTCATCTTACACTGTAAGTATTCAAAGTTTAAAGTTCCAGTTTTGTATTTCAAATCATCTAAAACTTGGTTCATTTCTTTCTTTACTTTATCATTTCTTATTTATTTTACCCGACCTGGCCCAAAGATTTGAACCGCAAACTCAAATGTTGAGATTGATAGAAATTTATGGTGATAGAAGGTAGCATTGCCACTTACACAGGTAATGCAAATTTTCAGTTTGAATTGAATTTTGATTTAGATTATTTGGGCACTTTGACTTCAGCAGTTTGGGATGTATACATATTTCAACGCACATTCTCATTACTTGAGTTATTGGTTGAAAAAGAATAGCATCGAGTCACTTTGTCAATTGGAGTCACTGGCTGGTAATTCTTTAGTTCTTCTATTTCCTTACTTTGCGATCAAACAATTTGGTGTTTCTGTACGTGCATTTCTTCTCGATTGAACTGATTTCTCAGTATAAATGGAATTGAATTGGTTACTTTTCTCTCATTGTGATCTTATTAGGAGAGTTGATGTACTGATTTCTATGTAATTAGCCTGGTTAAGGTTTCTTTTTTCAGGTTTGTATGCTCCATTAGTTTGTGTACTTGCTGCTACTGGTATCCCTCTTGCCTTTTTTTTTACTTGAAATTTTTTCAGTTATCCACTGCACACTAGGTGTTTGTGTTAATGTTTTTTAAGAATACGGTTATACTTATGTTTCTGATCCATTCTTTGTATCACCATGTTAATGTGGCTTGAATCTGGAATGATATAGAAGGTCCATACTTTGGAATCTTTGAGGTTCAGAATCATTTGTTTTTAAATTTTTGTTATTTATTCTTTGAGATATGTTTTTGTTTTTAAGTTGCATTTATACAGACAAATATTTTGTTTGCTTTTGTAAGACAGATCTAAGAAAATTAATCATAAGAAAACTTTGGTGATCATAACATGAATGGCAGAACTATTTGCAGGTATAATTACGACATTGTAAATGATACTCCTTTGAAAGGCCATCAAGTATTCCAAATATGGTGCAAATATGACGATCCGTCAATTTCAATCTGAAGGTACACATCTCCAAATCTTTTCTCCCTTCAATGAATTTGGTGAGGTTTCTATGATTCTTTAAGGGTTTGTGGTATGATTTCAGATGGTGGTGTTGCGATATAGTTACTACGGGTTTGATTATTTTGACCTTAGGTAGCGAGTTTCTGCAACGTGTTTCAGTATTTTGTTTAATTTTTATTTGTATGATTTTTATGTAGCTATTGATGAATTAGTACTAGATTTTGATGTGAAGTGATTAATTAACCTTCTAATTGTTTGTGTTGTGGTTTCTTGATCTTTGTAGACACTCATGGACAACAAGATACGTGAAATATAAGATGCTTATTTTAAGATCAGGTTATTAATTTATTTTTTGCCTTTTAATGGTTTCTTTTCATACCTCACTAGGAAAGGATGATTCATGTACTTGGTGTTTAATAGATAATGGTAAAAGGATGTTAATATCCCATGAAATGAGGTAATAAATAGCCTAAGACTTGATCTATTAGGTACTTTTGTTATGGGTCAAGCTGGGCAAAAGAGGGCTGGAAATTTGGGTTCAAAATCATGATGGTCTCTTTTAAATCAAACATTTTCTATCCGGATTGTGTGTAGATAACGATAAATACGTTCGCCCTTTATTTTAGTTATTTGTTCATCACATGTTGGCTTTGTTGTTAGTTGAGTTCTTTACGACTGATTTTTTTTTAGAGTTCTCACATTGTGTTAAACATGTTTTAGGTTGCTTTACAACTATAACTTGGGCTCTGACATTCTGTTATACATGTTATTATTTTGATAACCTTTTAGAACTCTTTTATGACAATTTTCTAATGTTACATAAATTCCTGCATTTGCTTTTTTTTTTCATGCATATCAAAGCTCAAAATTAGGTGTTCTGCGACGCTCTTTCCGGGTGAGTCTTCAGTCCCTTTCTTCATTGCCTTGATTTGCTCGAAATTGGGTCTCTTTTGGTTTGTTGTTTTTAACCAGTTAGATGGATGGCTCGGAACTTTTAAATTAAAAAATGGGTGGAGTTTGTTTGGGTAATCTTAATGTATTTATGTGTCATGGTTGTGATTCTTGCTATTCACGTTTTACAAACTTGGTTCCCTTGCTTTGTTTTTGGGTCTCTTTTATTTCTTTTGAACCCATAAACATCAGTCAAATATGCACTCAGAATCAACCCAGTCTTTTATTTTTTTGTTTGCCTTTTTCCATTGTTTGTTTTCTTTTAATTACTGTTGTCTAAAACTTGAACGTGATTGAGATAAAAAGTATCGGTTGTAATAGTACATAACTGCATATTTCTTTTTCATACTATTTACACATTGGCATCATTGGCAAGATGTACTTGCAAGAGTTTAAGAAGTAACGAGGTGTTTCACGGGTTGATGACTATTGGCATCATTGGCAAGATGTACTTGCAAGAGGTCTTCTACGTTTTTTTAAATTTGGTCGTCTCTAAAATGTGTATTTGAGAGAATAAACTTATTCTATGTTAATATTCTATTTGTTTTCATAAGCAGCTGGATATGTTCTCTGTTTTTTTTTTCTTCCACCGTATGCTTTGTTAATGGCTATAATACTTAGGCCATGATTGTATGTTACGAGTCACATACCTTTAATACTTAGGCCATAATACTTAGGCCATGATCGTATGCTTTCTCATATATATCTTATATGTATCCGTGTTTTATGTTTTTTATGCCATCTATTAAGTTTTATTTGTATCAACAGGCCATTGCACACATTAGGACTGTTTATGAGATTTCTTGAAAAAATACAGCAACTGAAAAGATGCCGAGTAATTTAAAGGTAAACGTTGTTTATATTGCTCCACATTCTTATTCATTACTTGCTCTTTATATGTTGATGGAGTTTGTTATTATTATTTACAGTGAATATATAATTTATGACTTTTATGTGATTTATCTCAAAATATGATACATATTCTAATTGAATTTTGCAGGTTCTGGTTATTGTGATTTTGTTAAAGATGATGCGACTCGATCATAGAAGAACAAATCAAGAAAACCAGATCGGGCCTTTCTTAAGAAGTTGTGAAGGCTAGAGTACATTTTAGTAATTAATATGAAGTTTGTGATTTTGCATATATAATAGATCCATGCTTGCATAGTATATATGGTTTGTTATGCAGAACTTGATACTCTAGAGGCTGACATGGGTCAAGAAACTGAAGGTGCAGGGTACCTTCTTATCTTCAACCTGATAATGAGCCTAATTTAAGTGAAGAGCTCAACCTGCCGTCAGCTCCAAGTGAACACACGATGCCATCTGGTAGAGTTAACAATCAGGTGACTTTAAAATACTTGTCTTGTGTGATTGTTGGTTATCGCTAAATGGATTTATTTGGGTGCTGTTTTACTCAAATGGGTCACATAATTTTTTTTACTGTAACTAATTTTTGTTAGTCTCAAGAAATGATAATAACATGTTTGGGTTTACTCAAGAAATGAGGTTTTGCCTAGGTAGCTTAAGTTGATGGAAAACCCAGTTTGGTCTAAGGTTTAATTAAATTATGTATTATTCTTTAATTTGATATTAAAATGTCCAAGTGTTCAACATGCATTATTGAACCTTTTATAGATGGAGTGACCAAATTTCTTTACATAACTAATGAATTATCAAGTGTTTCAAAACAAAGGTATTGTTGTTATGTTCTATACAATGGCCTTAGTGATGTGTTTTAACATATTCGTTTTTTGTTATGTCCACCAAATCTTTAGGTTCCAAGATGAACAACAATCATTTAAAAATAGACTTCAAAGACCTGCAAATCCTATATTTATTTGAGTTTTTTCAAACAAAGGTAATGTTGTTATGTTCTATACAATGGTGAATTTTATGACCTCACTTCAATGTTTCTACAGGGGGCTTTCAAGTGATTGAAATGTTGAACCGTTATGGAAGAAGTGTACCGAGTATTTTAGTCTGTTTTGGATAGTTTTAGGCTACTTTAAGACTGTTGTTTAATGCTCTTTTGGGACTCTTTTTAGAGTTTTCTTAATGTCTTTGTAGTAATGTTTTAATGTTTTCATTCTTATCATCGTCAGGTCATTTGAACACTTCAAATGGGTCAAGCTGAATCTGAAACTATGAAATGCTCATTTTAGATGACTGCAGTATAAGAAGCATTGGCTACTTATGAAATGTTCTATTTGCATGTCATTACAAATGACAAATACAATGTATTTTCATATGTTACAAATGACAGGTACAATGATTGCAATACTCATAACTTTTGTTTGTAAAATGAGTTGTAATTTTCTTTTCTCATTATGGGAGATTTTAGAATCTGGAGAACATTGAGTCTTTGAATGTTGGTGTATCATATCATGTTGGTGATGTGCTTTTAACATACTACTGATGTAAACAAGTTGTTTAATAACCGACAATGTTGCTCATATAGGTAGACTTTCTCTTTATGATTTGAGGATGATTTAATGATTTGAGTTATAAAAAGAAATTTATTTTGAATCAAGCAATTTAAGTTATAAAAAAGAATTTATCTTAAATCAAACTCACTTAACACCGATTTTGATATATTTACATTATGAAAAAGTGGACTTGGAATCCAATACAAGAAAGAATTAAAAGAACAATTGTACATCAAATTAGCAAACATGATTCATATAATTACAACAACGATTTAACATTAAATTAGCAAAACATGACTTATGTTTAGTCAAAAAGTAAACTGAAAAGTCTAATCCTTTAAACACATGGGTTTCTAAACAACAAATTAAATTCAAGTACGACGTTGGTTCTCTTATACAATACAACCGCGCATTGTTGCGGCCAATAAACGCGCATATTCCGCATTATAAGTTTACACCGACCACATCGCGCTAAAAAATGAATACCCTGTAAGTTGTCGCGCCGCCATAACAAACGAACAAATAACGAATAACGCTCTATAAACTGCCGCCGCCGCAACGCGCGGGCACACGCTCATGTACCGCATTATAAATTGTCATCACTGTCGAACGCTCATGTAGCACATTATAAATTATCGTCGCGTCACATCGCGCTAACGGAATCAAATATCGCGTTATAAGTTGTCGTTGACGCCTAACACGTGAACAAAAGACAAATAAAATGCTATAAACGGTCACCCGCCGCAACGAATACCTCGATGTAAATTATCGTGCCGTCATAACAAGCAAACAAAAGACGAATAACACGCTATACACTGTCGCCGCCGCAACGCGCGGGCACACGACTAGTATATATATATATATATATATATATATATATATATATATATATATACGGGAAGGATCCTGCAAAAACACCATTTTTTGTGAGAACTACATAAACAAATCTTAAAACATACATAACTTTTTCATACGTTAATATTTTTTCAAAAAATTTTCACCAAAAGTCTTAAAATTATGTTATCTTTAATACTATAAAATTTTTAAAAAACTTAACGATTTTTTATTTTTTTTGTGTGGTGCACATCTGCATCACAAAAAAACTCATACTTTTAGTATTAGTTAACATTTTTTTTCTCTTAGTCGCACCATATGTCATATATTTTCATCATTTTTTTGCGTTTTTATTGAACGAGCACATATGCATCATACAAAAAAAAAACCCTCATTCATGTGATATACATTAATAGGTTTTTAAAAAACTGCACCCTAAATCTTATAGTTGTGTTATCTTTAGATTTAAAGAAAAAAAAATAACATTTTATAACTTTTTTAATTATATGATGCACATGTGCATCTCACGAAGAAAAAAAACGTTAAGTTTTTTTAATATTTTGCTCCAAAATTAAAGATAACGTAATTCTAAGACTTTTGGCGCGAATTTTTCGAAAAATCGTTAACGTATGAAAAAAGTTACGTGGGTTTTAATATGTGTTTTCGCATTTTTCACAAAAAAATGTGTTTCGCAGGATTCTAACCCTATATATATATATATATATATATATATATATATATATATATATATATATAGTCAAAGGTTCATTGTAGACCCCCTTAAAAAGTGTAGACCCGTAGACCCCTTTTTCTAGCCTTTGATCATTTTAATCTGATGGTGGAGATTAGATTGCTGATTTTATAAGGGAAAACGCGGCGGGGTAAGATCGTCTTTTGTCATCTACGTTTAGAATGAAATTCCCGTCATCGCCTTCAAGATCGATCGTCTCACTTTTCTTCATCAATCAAATTGATTCCACGATTCCACGATTTTGCGATGCATCAATCTTGATTCTACGATATTGTTCTTCATCAATCTGATTTCAGGTATCGATTCCACGATTATGCGATACATCAATCTTGATTCTGCGGAAGTTTTTAGGGTTCTTCATCAATCTGATTTCAGGTATTGATCATCATCAATCGCTCTAGAATCTTGCGTCTCTCTCTCTCTCTCAATTTTTAGGTTTTTAGAAGTCTTATTTCATTCTTCCAGTTATGGCTTTGTTTTGATTATTACATTTGAGTTTTACATAATCTGTAAATTCATTTGTTTAAGGCAGGGGTTTAGTTTTGAAGTTTGCTGTACTTTGGGTCTTTGGTTATGCTTGTTTCTGTTTTATGATATGAGTACACCTTCTAATTTATTACAGTGAGTTTTATTAGTGAGATTTATCATTGAGATTGAGTTTTATTAGCGAGATTTATCATTGAGTTTAATCTCTGAGTTTAAACTTGCAATGTGTTTTTTAAACTTGATATGAGTACACCTTCTAGCTTCTTTTTGATTTATCAATAATTGTTAGCAAGTTGTAGTCATGTTCTTTTCAGAATATTAAACAAACATTAAAGATTCATTGGTTACCTCAATACAATGATACAAGTTCTTGATTTTTCTCAGACATTAATTGAATGTCTGAGGTTAATTTAGTATTTAAAACTCACTGTTTTATAAAGATCATTTATATAACTCACCGAGTTTAAAAGTAAAACTCAATGAGTTTGAAAGTCACTTAATACCTATAAATATTGAAATATCTTAATATTTAAAAAGAAATGTTGAAAAATAGTATAAGAATTGGAGTTTTAGATAAGAAAATGACTTCAGCTCAAGCTCTTGGTCTTTTTCTCTACATACAAAGAGTGCTTATGCTCCTTATCCTAACACACAGCTCATAATCACTTTGACCAACGTCAAGTAAATAATGGATGTAAATAATGGATGAATTTGTAGCAGGGTATCATTGGCCTATAAAATCAAGTTTTTTTCACTGTGTTTGCTTATGAAATTTTCATAATTTGTAGCATTGACTATAAAATCAAGTTTTTTTTTCATGGTGTGTTTGCTAATTATGAAAAATGAACTTGAGTCATTTACATATGATAGGACGATTCAAGCTATGTTTCTCTTACGAGTCAAATAAAAGTTTGCTTATATGATGAGAGGTCAAACATGTCCATTTTGTCGATTGTGTCTTGTAATGGGTCAGATTACACCTTTTGTTGATAGTCAGATTAAATGGTGCATTTTTCGATTGAGTCTTTCATTTTGAAATGGATCGGATCATAGGTTTCATTTTGCTTGTAAGCGTCAAAGTGCATGATAGATTTCATGATGACTTTTAAACTCACTCTGTTTAGTGAGTTTAAAAATCAGTGACTCATATATGAGCTTTATATTTACAGTGAGTTTTATATTTACAATGACTCTTATATGAGCTTTATATAATTACAGTGAGTTTTAATATAACTTACTGTTTTATAAAACTTACAGTGAGTTTAAAAATCACTGTTTGCTCTTTGTTTTTTAAACTCATTGATTAGTATAGATAGGATCTTTAAATGTCTTTTTAAAGTGAGTTGCTCTTTGTTTTTTAAACTCATTGATTAGTATAGATAGGATCTTTAAATGTCTTTTTAAAGCTCACTCTGATGTCGTTTGTGTGTTTAGAGTCATGCTTATCTACTGGATAGCCAAATCCTTCTAATGTCTAGTGAAATATGTTTTAGGTTCATTTTAGGGGAAATGACAATCCATAGGATGAGCGAAGCACTCTCTTTTTGTAATAGTAATTGTGATCATTAATTGTTTCGGTTTGATATAATGAGCTGTTGTGCATTCAGTATCATGATTTTTACTGTGTTAATAGTTTGAAATTTTTAGAAATATCATTGCATTCTATTTTTTTTCCAAAGCTAAATGCATTTTCTAGGTTTTTTGATTTGTTAGGAACACGTATTTGTGTGTTTATTTTATTGCTACCAATATCAAGGTCAACTAGAAGTTCATATGAAAATGAACCAGTATAAAATGCAGATTTTATTAATCATTCACCATCTATCTAAAATATTGTTGATCTTGTCATTTTAGAATATTTTCTAAACAAAACAAGTTACCATAGAATGTTTTGAGTCCCTTGTTATCTGTGTAAAATCTGAATATGTATTAGAATTGAAAATTTTGATTTTCTGTTTGAATATGTATTAGAATTGAAAATTTTGTAACATGTTCAGATGCTCTGCTTTTGTCAGTCTAAAGCTTTTCAATAAGGATGACTAAAACTGGAAATGGAGCCTTCTGTGTTGGGGGTGCTTTCACTGAAGGTGTCCCAAATAGAAAAATTAAACTTGAGTCTTAAATAATAAATAATAGAAAAACTGCAGTGAGTCTTATACTGCAGAGTGTTATTCATAAACAAAGTTGTAGAGGGTTATATAAATAAAGTGCAGTGAGTCTTATATTTGCAGTGAGTAGTGAGTCTTATATTTGCAGTGAGTCTTATATGTGCGGTGTGTTTCAACTTGAGTATAATGCTAAGGAATTGCTTAAAGTTGTCCCAAAATAAATGCTTGATTGAGTTGAGTTGCAGGAGCAAACCAGCTGCCTACCTCAATGTAAGTCTTTGTATTCGATTGTTCATGCTTTTAGTTTAGGTGTACATGTAAGGGGGGCTTAATGTAAGTCTTTGACACCTTAGATACTCTTCCATCCTCAGGTGATAGCTGTCGGTGGTGTTGAGAGGCGACACATACCGGTTCGGTCAGATTAGGCTTGTGGCGACACATACCTCAATTACAAGTCTTTATTCCTTAAAAGACTGGTGAGTTTTAGATTTTCAGTAATATTGTTTCTATCTGCTGATTTGGGCAGCACGTCAGCGGATAAGCAGTTTAATGAGTCAAACAGCTGATCAGTGTATCAGTGGGTCAGCGGGTCAAGAGGCGAATGGGTCACACGGGTTAAAGTTACACATAGTGTTTATTAGTGAATTAATATTTTAATATAGTGAGTTTATTTAAAACAATGAGTTTTAAAAATTATTATAGTACAGTAGGTTCTATTTTTGAAACATATTTGCAGTTAGTTTTATAGGTTTTATTTTTGAAACATATTTGCAGTTAGTTTTAATACATTGAGTTCTCTCACATTTTTATTATTTTTCGTATTGAGTTTTATTTTGTAGTGAGATATTATGAAATGAAAGCAGAAATCAAAATCAAAGTAATTCGAAGAGAAAATGTAAGTTTATATCCCAAAAAACAAAAAAATAGTAATTTTATATATGTAAAGCTCTGTTATATTAATTTTTTTTTATTTTGATGAAGTACAAAATGAAGAAGTTGAAGTTGAAGTAGATAGGACGGATGATGAAATGGAAGAAGATGATGAAGTTGAAGAATTTTGGAAATAAGATGAACAAGAATAGTATCCGGATGAACATGAATTTTAATTCAACTTTGTAGTGAGTTTTATAACTTGTAATGAGTTTTTTTTTTTTTTTTTTTTGTGTACTAGACATTTATTGAATACTTGCTATTCTTTTTATGTGTTGTCAACTAGATGATCTTTTAATCGTGAGTTGGCAGTGAGTTTTATAACATTATCAAGGAAATAATTTAAACTCAGCGAGATTTAAATTTCGTAATACGGTGAGTTTTATTGCATTTGTAAGTCCTATATCGTGGATTCTATTAAACTGGTTTGTGAAGTGCTGGATGTTGGACATAAGTTAGGGGTGTCCCAATATTTATCGGTAGCTACGGACTGTTTGAACCATATTGGTAACTTTTGTTGGTTATATGAGTATTTATTTGAGGTTTATACATGGTTAAGATTGATGCTTTGAACTTAAGTATACTTTCGTTTGAAGTGGAAGTGTTTACACAAACTCTTTAGCATTGACTTTAGTGGTCAAAGATGGATTTTTTTGCTCAGGGATGAATATACTAATCAAAGATATGTTAGCTATGGGTTTTGGGTTTATTTTTACACAAACTTAGGTTGTATATCATGTGTGCATTACAAATACAGCACAAACTCAATTATACTAGTACTTATTCTTGGATAAATGACCTTTGCAATAATTTAGTTGAATAATTTTGGTAATCAGCTATAAAATTGAGACAAACCCTGTTTTTTAGAGCATCTGATGTAAAACTCACTGAGTTTTAATTAAGAAACTCGTAATAATATAAACTCATTTTAGATTTGTAATCACTGAAATTTAAAACCAATAAACACATAACACACGATGTTTACATGGTGGGCCAAATATAATATTTGCAACAATCACAACAAACTCATTCTCAATTGACACAAGCACAATCACATGATCAGATGAATTTACAGGGTTGCATAGCAGCAATGCAAGCGAATAATATATGTAATTTGCAGCAACATGTGGTTTCTCTCTCAGGGGTTTCAAATGCTCAACAGAACATGATGAGTTCCATACAGTCCGGTTCTAATCTTGACCAGGGTCAGAATACAGCATCAACTCCTTAAAGCAGGTGTCTGGTGGTTTTGTACAACAAATACTGGGATGGGAGTATATTAAACATCAGCATATTAAACAGCGGGAACAACTGCTACAAAGCCAGCAGCTGGAGCAATTTCAGCAACGCCAACTGCAGCAACAATATTTGCATAAGCAACAACTTTTGCACCAAGTTGATGGCAGTGATATAAAACTTAATGAGTTTTAAAGAATAAGGAAAAGCCAACCATAGCCGTTTTATATCAGTGTCGTATTCTTCAAAACTCATTAAGTTGTATTCTTAAGTTTTAAAACAAAGCCAATAATATTTACATAAACTCAAGTGGTAATAACTCACTTCTCAATTTTACTAAAGAATAAAACAAAGAAACTTTGATCACACCGAGTCAAACAATATATGCATACATAGATACAAAATATATATGTCTACATATGCATGTCTAAAAGAAAAACATACCACAGTTAGTAGTGTTTCTAATGCTTCAAGTGAGTTTTAAACAAACTGTGAGTTTTAAATCCTTAGTGAGTTTTAGAAAAGCCATATATGCAAGTTCTTTTCTCACTATGTTTAAAACAAACTGTGAGTTTTAAATCCTTAGTAAGTTTTAGATCCTTACTGAGTTATAAATCCTCAGTGAGTTTTAAACAAACTGTGAGTCTTAAATCCTTAGTGAGTTTTAAACAATCTGCGAGTTTTAAATCCTCAGTGAGTTTTAAACAAATTGTGAGTTTCAAATTCTTAGTGAGTTTTAAATACTTGGTGAGTTTTAGAAAAGCCATATATGCAAGTTCTTTTCTCACTAAGTTCAAAAAAAACTGTGAGTTTTAAATCCTTAGTAAGTTTTAGATCCTTAGTGAGTTCTAAGTCCTTAGTGATTTTAAACAAACCGTGAGTTTTAAATACTTAGTGAGTTTTAAAAATCTATGAGTTTTAAATCCTTAGTGAGTTTTAAACAAACTGTGAGTTTTAAATCATTAATAAGTTTTAGATCCTCAGTGAGTTTTAAACAAACTGTGAGTTTTAAATTCTTAGTGAGTTTTAAATACAACAATGAGTTTTAAAACTAAAAACAGTGAGTTTTAAACTCAACTATTTTTAAACTCACTGAAAACTAAATTTTAATTTTAAAACTCACTACAAACTAAATTTGAGTTTTGAGACTCACTACAAACTTATATCAAAATTTGAGTTTTAAAACTCATTGCAATTGGTATAAAACACCATTTGAGTATTAAACTCACTCCAAATTTGAGGTTTAAAATTCAAGTTAAAACTTCGGCTGAAAACCCATTGGAAAATTGAGTTTTAAAAAACATTGCTGAGTTTTATAATTTTCAGCGATGAGTTTTATAATTTTCAGTGAGTTTTAAACTCAAAGTGAGTTTAGATAACATCGATTTAAAGTTTGCAATGAGGTTTAAACACACCAGTGAGTTTTAGACACACCAGTGAATTTGAAACTCAATTCTGGTTTTTTATAATTTGCAATGAGTTTAAAAAAAAAAAGGATTTCATAATTTGTAGTGATTTTTAAAACACGATAACTTTAAACTCAACAGTGAGTTTTAAATTGCAATGAGTCTTATAAATAAATTATAAAAATCAGTGGAAACATGTTCAGAGAGTTTTAATTTGAAAACTAATTATAGATACTCTTTCATGTAAAAAAACCGATACGTTTTAAGACTCACTTCAGTGAGTTTTAAACCACCTCACAACTGTTTAGATTTAAAACTCACTAAAACCCTCATTCAACTAAGTTAACCATGCTTTACTATAAAAAGTCATATTAAAATTCATTTGAAAACAGTGAGCTCATATTAAATTCCAGTGAGTTTTTTAAGTAAAACTAATATGAGTTTTCAGTTAGTTTGAATCTCAAGTTTTCACTGATTAAACCTTTATTCTCTGAAAACATGAAGTCACTTGTTTACAATTAAACTCAACTAATTAACTTTTAGTTTTAATTTATAAACTTGAGTTTTAGAACTCTATTCTAGTTAAAACAAAAATTTACTAGAATAAATCTCACCAATATATAAAATTCTACTTAAATATACTCAAGTTTATTTTAGTGGTAAGTTCTTAAATTTGCAGTAAGTTTTATTTAGTTGTGTGAGTTTCAAATTTAACTCACTGTAGTTTAGAACTCACCAATAAATAAAACTCACTGCAAGTGAGTTCAATTTGTTAATTGAAGATAACCCTATTTCTTTTTTCAACAAATTTAAGACTTACTATAGTTTTAAAATTGAAAATAACCCGATTTCATTGGCACTT
The DNA here is from genome assembly GCA_039602395.1 of Deinandra increscens subsp. villosa. Lineage (NCBI taxonomy): Eukaryota > Viridiplantae > Streptophyta > Magnoliopsida > Asterales > Asteraceae > Deinandra > Deinandra increscens. Next base: position 47,763,076 of record JBCNJP010000024.1, on the reverse strand, counting down.
TCTTCTCCGCGGCCTTTTCTTTGATTTTCTCTTGTTCTTGAATATCATCACCTGAGTATCAAATATCAATCAAATAATTTTTATTTTTAAAAACAAACGAATCAAAATAAAACACAAGTTAAAACTTTGTTTTGTTTAAAAACCTGGAATTAGAAACAGTTGTGACTTTAAAACTCACTGAAAAACTCAGATAAGTTGTGGCCATATCATAATAAAACACATTGTTACTTAATATGAGTTTTAAACAAGACAGTTTCAATAAATACAAGTCAAAACTCACTTTTTAGATTTATTGAACATTTGTTTTTAAAACTTAAGAAAAACTCCCTGCTAACTTTTAGTTTTATTTTAAAGTCAATTGGTTAAATTAAACTCACTAACTTGAGCTTTAAAATTCTAGTAACTTTTATAACACAAGTTAAAATCACTAACTTGATTCTTTCTCCAACTTCTTCTCCAGTAGTGTTTTCTTTTTAGCCATTTTAACCACTAGCATTTTCATTCTTCCCTTTTCCTTCGGTATTGTTTGCTTTTATACCTTTTCTTTTTTCCTTGGGTCTTCAAATCATCATCTAAGTATCAATGAATAAAGTTAAAATTAAAGTTTTAAACAACGCAGATGTCTAATAGTTCAAAAACTCATATAAAACTCACTGAAATATAGAAAGAGATTAATCTAATTTTACACTCACATGTCATATTGATAATGATAATCAGTAAGCTTTATACAATAAAGTGAGTTTTAATCGAGTTCATAATCAGCGAGTTTTTCCAAATCATGCATTAAGATCAAAATCATTGAGTTTTAACCAAGCTAAGCTTATAAGATCATTGAAACTCACTAAGTTTAGAACTAATAATGTATCCCCAAATCAGTTGCTACAGATTAAAACTAAAACTCACATTGATGATTTTATTTTAACCCTCAAGTTTTTAGTGAGTTTTAAGATGGTTGATTAAAACTTAAGTTTGTTCAAATTAAAAAATCACTACAAATCTATTCTTGTAAATAACATAAATGAGTTTTAATTCTCAAGCATAACAGAATATACATAATCAAATCCCAAATCTACTTTAGAAAAGTGTGAATCAAGTTATAAAGCTCACTGAAAACTCATTACAAATTCATTTGAGTTATAACTCAATTACACTTTAAAACTCACCACCAAATAAAACTCACTGAAAAATTAAGCCAAAGAGTATGTTTTGCATTCATGCTTATTAAACTAAGAATATAATGCATAAAATGGAAGAGATATTATATCAAACACCTGGTGTGCAGCTTAGAATTCCCCTTTTCCTGCACCCTAATTTCTATCATCTTAAAGTCAGGGATCACTAGAATGGTGTACACTTTTGTTATATCAAAACTAAGTGAGTTACAAGCTACATATGGATAAACAACCTTACCATCCTAAACTATAGTGAGTTTCCATTGTGAATGAATAACAGATTCAAAGCGAGAGATGTGAAGTACGAATTACCTTTTTCCATCACTGAGTCATGATCGGTTGTCGAAGATCCGCATTTTTTATTGATTTTTGAATCTAGATTTACTGCTTCTCGAGCCATTGGAGGTGCGATTCTTTGGTGGTAATACAGAATTGATTTTGGGAGGTTAGATTATCGGAGGTTAAAAGTAGAAATTAGGAGGTTTTAATGGCTGATTCGTTGTTGTGATCATCGATTGAGGAGAATGACGTCGATTATCGGAGGTATGATGGAGGATTTAGGAGGTTTTCATGCTGATTTCGTCGGTGGGATGGTCGATTGAGGAGAATGAAGCGAGTTTTAGGGTTTATGAGTGTAAAATGGGTAAACGCTGAGTTTGTCAAATTTCAATGACCATCGTACCCCTCAGCCAAAAAAATCAGTGTTTAAGATCCAACGGTTGGATAAGGGGTCTACGGGTCTACGTTTTTTAAGGGGTCTACAATGAACCTCACCCTATATATATATATATATATATATATATATATATATATATATATATATATATATATATGGAAGGTGGGAGGTTCATTTGAAAACCATTCTAAGCCACTAATTATATATAATGAAATCCCCCCTGAATTTGAGTGCCTCCCCTCCTCCCTCCCTCCAGAAAACGAGTGGCTTATGTAACATCTGCATTTCCCCGATTGTGAAATCCGACCCATTTTAAAATTCCGCATTTTACCAATTTTGGAATATTTAAGTATCGAGAGAATTTTCGGTTATTTATATCCCAAATAAAGTTTTTAAATGATTTATAATCATTTTTCAAAACGAAATACATAATTATCAATTGTATTCATATTGGAAACCTTGAATCGAAAATAAAGCAATTCTTGGTTTTTACGCGATTTCGATACGCGATTCGTCGTTTGCCAGGATTCTCGTATTTTGTTATCATATGTCAATTTCAACATATTTATGAGTCTAATAATCTCATATCATGTCATGAGTCATCAGACACCTAATCGAGTCGCTAAACGTTGGTAAATTGCCCAAAATCGATACGTACGTCAAACCGACCAAAAAAGCGTTATGTGACCCTATGTGTGCATTTTTATGACTTATCTGGCGTACTTATATTCGTTTTGAGTGGATTAAATGTGGTTAACATGATGGGATGATGAATTGGCTAAATTAGCTGAAAACAAGACTCGAAAACATCAAAAAACGAAGAACCTAGCACGCGAAATGAGAAATCAGTCAAGATACGGTTCAAGGAGGCTCTAGGCGTATCCCCTAGAGCATACCCATGCCCCAGGTGATACACCGGATTTGAAATTTCCAACAGAACCCTAATTTCCCCCTATTTAAGCATCAGAAGCCCGCATGCTCATCATTTCTCCACCCGTAAACCTCCAAAACGACTGAAATGATCTGATCTTCATCCATTCTTCACCCAATCTTGGATTTGGAGCTAAATCAAGGAAGATTCAAGCTTGGTTCATCCCATTTCTTCCATTTTATTTTGGTTCATGTAAGTTTCTTCTTAATCCATGAATTTTCATGATCAAGATCTGAACTTTATCATATGATTAGGCTAGTTTCATGTCATAAATATTGTATAATGCTAGATCAATGAAATCCATGTTCAAGATTGAATCTTTATGATGACTTAGGGTTAGATCTATGATATGAAATATGATTAATGCTTGATATATAAATTCCATGTTCAAGATTGAATCTTTATGATGATTTAGGGTTAGATCTATGATATGCATGATGACTAATGCTAGATCTATGAAATCCATGTTCAAGATTACAACTTTATTGTGTATTAGGGTTAGATCTACACTTTGCATGTTGATAGTCATTAGATCTATGAAATCCATATTCAAGATTATAAGTTTATGATGTATTAGATTTAGATCTATACCTCGCATGTTGATAATCAATAGATCTATGAATTTCATGACCAAGATTAGATTTTTATGTGGTATTTTGATTAGAACTATATCATGCATGCTCCAAATGATTAGATCTAGGTTATGTGTGTGTCTTGATGATAGATCTAGGTTAGATCATGAACTTGCATGTATGTTTTTTGATATGGTTATGCATGTTAGGATAATTTGGATTCTCGTTTGACCCCAATTGACTTCATGGAAAATATGTATATTCTTAGATATCATGATTTAAGCCATAACTTTAGGATTGACCCTTATTATCATAACGTACGTATCACCTCATAAAATCATCAACGAGTCATCAAGTCAATTGTATCGTGAAATTTGAGTAATTATTTATTTATTCATTTATTTATTTTCTCCATCTCATCTAGCCGTCATGGTTATCTTCGTGTCTAACCATCTCGTTGTATGGTGTTGTATCTGTGTCACATCTCCTATAACAGATGAGTATTAACGGCCCCTTTTCTTTTAAACGTTTTGGGGTGCAACATGTACCGATATCAAACACAAGATCTTTATTCATTATTCAAAAACTACATGCGAACTCTATATGGTTATGTGTGCTTTTATATGCGAACTTGTGTGAATTATTGATGGATCAATTGGTTGTAGAACACGAACTATGGAACTCGAACTAGAGCTCGAAACTTAGACGTATCTCATCAACTCCTTGAGCCGAGGTTACAATACCGGTTCTGTTGGTGTGGCAACCCGCCTGGTTTGGGTGTCGGGTGATTGAAAGCCTAAATGCTGAGGGCTTTAGTGCGTCGCTCTTATGTGCTTTGGTTCATTACATGTTTATCATATTGAATTACACTTAACTCAATGGATCGCAAGTTTCAAATCTATATTAGTACACTACACCTATATTTACTCACCAACTATTCGTAGTGGACCTTTATTTTGTACATGTTGCAGCGTCTGCTGTTAGATGATGATTATTGATGATGACACCTTAGGATGCATGCGAACATAGTTGTGACCTAAAACTTAGGATGTGTATTCTGTACCTTAGGATGTGTTTAAATCGTGGAGGTTAAACGATTTTAAAAGTTACTTGTTTGCCCTTTGTTTTAAGGGTATAAAAATTAAAAGGCTAGACTAAAGGCACGTCATTAAAACTAGCTATTGAAATAAAAGACAATGATACCTTGACTGTCACGTCATAAAAAAATAACGCCATTAGTGTTCTGTTAGTTTGTCATATTTTTTCGTCATTGTGACGCCCACTCCCAGACTTGGCTCCAGGAGGGGTCACGCATCGGATTTACTCATGAACGCAAGGTACAACAAAGATAACAAAAGCCGCGGAAATTAAAATCTTTATTTATTTATAATGCAAAGTACAAGTAAGATAAAATTTCTACAGCGATTATAGGAAATTATAAAAGATAGTTACTATAACTATGCCTCTATTTACGATACTTATGCCAGCAGCCCTATAGCTTCCCTCTAACAGCTTGCCCACCTCACTCTGCTCAAACCTTAGCCTTTCCCTTCAAGCTCGGATCCTTAATATCACCTGATATACATACTTTAAAGGATCAACTTACGCTGGTAAGTTCTACATTTTTCTAAAAGCGTTACCTTTTTCTCGAAAGTTTATTCCAATACTTGGGCCTAACGGCCCCCTTTTTACCTACATTTATCAGGTATAAAACATAACAACATTATACCAAAACATAACCTTTAAACATTTATCAGGTATAAGACATAACAACATTATACCAAAACATAACCTTTAAACAATTATCAGGTATAAGACATAACAACATTATACCAAAACATAACCTTTAAACATTTATCATGTATAAGACATAACATCATTATATCAAAACATTTAACCATTATCCGTTAACCATTTATCCATTCAACTAAGCATTGTCTATTGGAACCACGTTAGTTCCTTCGGCAACCATCGCCACCCGAATACCTTTTCAAGATAGAGTAATCGTCGCTACCACGGAGAACCGTCATTCCCCGCTTCTAGTTGTACAACTACCTTTTTCCCCTTTTCAGTTAAACAATATTTGCTTTGATTAAAACCTTTTCAACATTTTCAAAAGTCCATTTAAATAACCTTTGTATTTGAACTCATAACCTTTTCAACACCAGTCTGTCACCCGTATAAGGAATAAGCATTTCATAACTATAATGTTATTGGTCTTGTTAAACTATAGTGATACCTACACTGGACTGAGTCTATAACATTTCATATTGTATTACGGGTGTTTATATATAGGAAGCACCACAGCGTATCCACCACACCTTAAATATAAACGAAATTGATATTGAACCATCCCAGTGTAGATTACATCTTACAAATCACAACAAGGCCAATAAGATTATATTTACCCGACACGTATTCGCATACGCAAGCTTAGACCAAACCTTTACATTTTTCATTATTCAAAACTTTATTCAAAAGTTTCACATTTTATATTACCCGTTCATTATAACCTTTCCGAAAACAGTTTATAATAGGTAATCACAATTTTAAAACAGTTATAGGCATTAAAACATTTCATGTATGTGTATGAACACAAACAGGTAAAAAGCATTTCAAATACTTTTCAAGTAAACAGTTGAACATGTATACCAGCCCGAAAACAGTAATTGCGTATTGTATGGCGTTAACGCAATGTTTTATATAATAAAACACTTCCTATGTTTATTTTTACTCTTTGTTAACTTAACAATACTTAGTTATTAAGCTTATTCCTTTTAAATGTTAAAATGACCAAAATGCCCTTTAGGCATTTATCCTTTTCTTTTAGTGATAATATGAAGACGCGCATTCCTATAAGTAGACGCTCGCTCCGAGATCGCCTAGTGAGGTATGCCAGGTCCCAACTGAGATTTATGCGACACCCTCGCTTGGCCAGAAACCTCAGTGTACAAGCGCCTACCCTTCCGGTCTGCACGAACTTCTAAGTACCCGAATAACTCTGTATATTATTTTATTATAATTTCTCACTTTTTAAGCCATATATATTTATTATATATATTAACATGTTAGTATATCAAAATCAAGTCCCAATACCTCCCAGATTATTTATATTAGGTAATCTTATTTCAAAACCCTAATTTCCCATTTTTCTCCTTTCTTAATAAAAAATCATTTTTATTCAAAACCAACTTAGGGTATTATTCATTATAACATTTTATAATACATTTTAAAATATTAAAGCTTAACCTCGTTTACCCAATTTTGGCAGAACAACGTTACGAAAACCCTAATTTTGACTCGTTTACAAAACCATTACCAAACCTTTTCCAAATCTATAATAAACTTAAGTATTTCTTAAAATACATTATTTTAGGATTACCTATAAAATTTCAGACCCTAATTCCGACCTGATCACCCGTTTTAGCAAAATAAGCTCAAGAACCCTAATTTTAACACATTTTTAGAAACCCTACTTAGAGATCGAATTAACAAAAACTCAAAGAGGTTATTTTATATCATACCAAATAAAGAAGAACTACAAAGTTTCAGCTTCTAGCTCCTCTTCGTTTGCTCAAATTTGATCGAAGAAGTTGCTGGTCCAGAAGAGGGTTTTTCGGTGAAAGAATTGAGAAATTGGTGAGTTAGAATTGATGTTAGATCGAGTATTTATAGTCCCTGGATTCGTTTCATCCCCCTCCAAGTGTCCATGGTGATTACCTACTCAAAGACGACGCGTATACAGAGAATTTTATAGAACAAGTTAAGAAACGTGGCTAAAAAACGAGCCAAACACGATTATGCTACATATCACCCCCCCCCCCCCCGCATATCACGTAGGGAGGGGGTATTGCTGCACGATACGCAATCCATGAGGGTTTCAGCCATATTTTTGTATTTTACATTATTAGTCCTTTTTGTTCTATTAATTGCACTCTAGGCCCTCAAACTTCTATAGTTTTGTTATTTTATGCACCAAAACATTATGGAACAGATTTCTAACATTTTTTAAGGCTCGGGATACGTTCGATAATATATATACATATATATATATATTTATTTATTTATTTACGTATTCGTTATTTTTCGTTTACGTAAATTATCAATTTGCATTCGTAACTATATTATACACGTAAACATATGTATTCCTTTGTTCTCTATCTTCTTAAACACATAGGCCTTAGTATGTTAATCATAATGATAAGTTAAATACATATATTCAATTAAAACACGTATACGAGACGTAATCATTCATGTCTCACAATTTTTTTAACCCATTCATCATTTTTATCATATAAACACGTATTAATTCATTTATTGCCATTTCTAACACGTATTTGTAATAATACACATAGGTACACATATTAAGATACGTAGTTACCTAGACAGAAATATCGGGGTGTTACAGTCATTCAAATCTCTTGCTAACCCACAATCAATTATCCACCCTTTATCAGCATGGAAATTGAAAAGGTTTTGGTATTTGACACTAGAGGTACTGGTATTCCAATCAAGGTTTGGCTGCTGAGAATGTGGTTAACACACCTGCATCTTTAGGAAACATGTTATGTTTTTTTGATAAAGATGTAAGTTCATACTTCTCTTAACTAAAAACTTTTATTTATATTATTACAAAATCTCTTATTAAAATTGATATCACAGGGTGACGCTATTCAGGCGACGGGATAAAATCTCACAATACAACTACAAATTATGATCTGGAACTTTACACATGCTATTCAATTCACGATTACGTTTGTTTGCCCACTTCCAAATTTCTTAAGAACTGTCAGTCTTCGCTTCACATCGCATGCTTGATCTTATACTAAGGAAGACATTCTTTTGGAAACCATGTGCCCACACACGCCACAAAAAAAATGTTGTTGAATGAAAGCACCAACATCTTTTGGAAACGACACGAGCCTTAAAATTCGAGGCTAACTTTCCAAGAAACTATTAACGGCACTTATGTCATAAATAGAGTAGCGTTGGAGGTCATAGGAAAGAAAACGCCCTATGAGATTTTATACAACCAGGTACCCAATTATGAGAAAATGAGGGTATTCGGTTGTCTTTCGTATTACAAGCACGGAGACTAAAGGAGATATATTTGAGGCAAGGGGCAAACCGGGAGTTTTCTTATGGTACCCACATGGAAAAAAAGGGTAAAAAGTATATGATGTCAAACAAAACAAAATTTTGATATCAAGAGATGTAATCATGAAAAAAAGTCTTCCCCTTCGTGACTGTTGAGACAACCACAATGGAGGAAAATATTTTTAAAATACCCAGTCACTTTAAAGTTGAAGAAATAATAAAGAAAAAAGGATTAAACTTGGAACATGATGACTCGGATATGGAAAGTGGTCAGAATGTTACACTTAAGTCTAAGAATGAATTACCAATTAATGAGGGCCTAATCGCAAACCTAAAAGTTGAAGGGAATATTGATTAGGTGGACCAAGGCATGAAACCAACCAAATGAGGAACGAAAAGTGGGGGAGAACTCGTCCAAGGTATCTAGATGATTACCATGTCTTAATTTGTCACACCCTAACCAATGGCGGAATACGTTGGGGCATGAGGATTGCTCAGATGCTAGTGACAACTAATATAGTTACGAAATTTAAACCACTCATTAAACATAAATAATGTCATACAACTAGTAATATCCAAACAAAACAAATAATAGTCTTATTTTAATCTTAATCTAGGTCCAAAAACATGTCCTAAGCGTCCACGATAACTCATCAGTTATGTCCTGCAACATGTACAACATAATAAAGTCAACTACTAGAGTTGGTGAGTAAACATAAGTTTCGCATAGAATGTAAGTAAAAACATGCGATCTAACGTTACGTGGAAATGCATAAGTATGAAAGAACATGTAATGAAATAAAGCAAGTACTAGAGTGGTGCATAAACCAATCCTGACGTTTAGGTTACCAATCACTCGACGCCAAAACCGGTCAAGTCAAGTGGGACGTCACCCCAATAAATCTATTATTGGAACCCAGGCTTTTTACAGTTAATGTTATGCGAATGATCATGAAATATAATGAAAGAACACCATGCAATATGACATACAGTTCACATACAAGCAAAACACACAATAACGAACAAGAATCGCATTTGAGTTAAATGAAAAATATATAGTATGAAAGTTCGATAAGTATACATGTTACACCCCAAAACATAAAATAAAAAATGGGGCTATGAATACTCACCTGATAAGCTAATCAGGTGACAAAGAACAAGAAACGCACGAGAATAACTAACCTTGATGAAAACCTAAAGAATTCGAAGAATTGACAATTGTAAGGACTGAACGACCAGACTATGCTTTAAACGATTAATTGGGGAATTTATTTATTATGGAAAATTGGATTTTAATAATACAAGTTTTAAGTCATTGGCGGGTAATAATATGAGTTTCAAAAATTGTTATGAATAATACCAATTAATGAGGTAGGTTTTTATAATGAAATGCCGTTAGTTGAACCCTAACGGTGTTAGTCATTTACTGACGTGGCATATGTTGAGGGATTATTTTATAATTTTAAAAAATGGAGGGGCTTATTTGTAATATCTATAAAATAGATTTGAAAAAGAAAAAAAAAATCAGAAAACACAACAGCCCCGTTCCCCTTCCCCGACCAAACTCTGGCGACCCCTTCCTCCTCCGGTTTTACTGCCGGTGACCCTTCATCCTCCGATTTTCCTGCCGGCAACCCCTTCCTCCTCCGATTCTACTACCGGCGACCCCTTCCTCCTCCGATTTTCCTGCCAGCGACCCCTTCCTCCTCCGATTCTCCTGCCGGCGACCCCTTCCTCCTCCGATTTTCCTGCCAGCAACCCCTTCCTCCTTCGATTCTCCTGTCGGCGACCCCTTCCTCATCTGATTTTCCTGCCGGCGACGACACTCCCACTCCCATTTCCGTTGCTGGTTCAGATCTACGCGAACGACGGTTGTGGCGGCTGACTGGCCCGAATGTGATTAGCCAGAGATCGTCGTCACCAAACAGAATCAATCTGGATCGATTAGGGTGGCGCAAACCCGTCTAGGGTTCCACCGTGGTTCTTGTTGGCGACACAAATCTGAGAGATTTCTAGAGTGGATGGTGAAAGGCGACAGTGAGATGGGGTGGACGCCGGAGGAGATGATGGTGGAAGCCGGTGGTCGGAGGAGATGAAATGTGCGTTGTTGCTGTTGCCGGAGAGCCGGCCGGAGATGGGTCGTCGGAGAGCCGGCGGCTCTCTCTTCTCTTCTGCCCACATTTAGGTTTTTCCCCCCTTTTCCTTCTTTTAACCCATGTTATAGTAATTACAAAATCAACCCCTACACTTTAATAACTTTGTTAAAAAAAACATAGTTTGCCACGTCAGCAAGGAACTAACACCGTTAGTAAAAAACTAACGGTGTATCATTGTAATCCAATACCTATAAAATTGGTATTATTGTGATAAAATTTTGAAACTCGTATTATTATCCACCAACTGGGTAAAACTCGTATTATTAAAATCCAATTTTCCATTTATTATTTATGTCAAAAATATTTTATTTAATATTTATTGTTACTAAAAGACCCTTTTATGATCATAAATTCCACTTTAGATAATTATGTAAAGTTTAGGGTTAAACATGTAATTTCTCAAACTTAGGGGTTAATTATGTCAATTGAACAAAGTCCTAAAAATATATTTTTTCCAAAAATTTAGGGTTTATTATATAATTACTAAAACATCATAACAATTATGAAAATTTCATATCTTTAGTAAAATTACACTTTTTACCCCTTAAGTTTCAATAATTACATAAATAGACGAAAAGTTGTAAGATTTTGCGGCGGTCATATTTAGACTTATGAGAACCTGAAAATATGTTTATTAGAAGTGCGTTAGTAAGCTTCATTCACTACAAAATTGTTAGATTAGAAAACTATGTGATAAAACACTTACTTTAACGGGTCAAAACACGTAACTCTTAGGTTTTTTTTTTATAAAAATCAGTTTTGATGGTTTGGAAACATCATCATGAATAGATTACAACTCTTGGTAAATGGTAATTGTGATTTTTAGTAGTTTTTCCCCAATTTAAGTGTGCGTTTAAGGTTTGACTTTTGACATAGAGGAGATTTGGTCAAATACCGCAATGGGGTATCATAGAGCATACAAAATAAGAAACTTTGATGAAGAAACTTACTTGTGAAAGTCGAAGGAAGCTGGTCAAATCAGAAGGTCAAACTGCTGGACTTTGACTTTTGAAAACGCAAATGGTTGGACAGGGCACGAAATTAAGACTTGCAGAAGCTTGAGGGAGGTTCATAGGAGCAATATCAACCAGTATTTATAGGGTAGGGGTCGTATAGGGTTCAATTTTGACAAAAAATAAAGTCTTGGAGACAAAGTCTAGAAAATTAAGAAAGGAATTTATTGAAATTGATTATGGAAATCGATTCAATCATGGAATTGGCTTGGAGAATAAGTTAGGGGAGTTTAGTATCAAAATATAGAAAAAAACTAGACCAAAAACGAGTTAAAAATGAGGATTTTAGGCCAAAATAGCCAAAAAGTCGAGCTAGTCGCGATCTGTTCACTATATAATTAAGGAAACCAAAACAGGAACACAACAATTGCGCTGCTACAATGGTTGAGGCCCTGAACCTTGGACCCGGAGGTCGCTGGTTCGAAACTTGCGCCCAACATCACCCTTTTATTTTTTTTTTCTTCCTTTCATTCTTTATTCATTTAATTATTTTTTTCTTTTCGCTCGTACCTTCATTACTTATCCGAATGACCTCAAATTTTAAACACAAGCTCGAAATATATGAAAGAACATTATGAGACCATAAAATATGATTTTCCAGCTTTGCGGATCGTTCAGTTAATTCCCGAACGCGCACGAAAACCGAGATTTCGTTATTCGCATTTCGACCTCCGGTTTCCATGAAACTTCACACAGACCTACTTGTGTGCGTGACTAGTGCTACCCACAAGTTTGATACGTGTTCGGATTCGCGTAATTTCTCGGTTTGACTTAAATAACGAAAATGATTGAATTTTCGATTTAGAATGCGATAAATGCAAAACATTCAAATGATTCACGAACGATACATTTAATGACATAATTAAAGATATCCAAATGATAAAAGAGATAATAAAATGAAATAGGACATGATCCTTCATTGATTATCAATCATAGTTTGAATTCGGGTCGGGTACAAACAATTTGAAAAAAAACCGAAATGTTACATAATTCCCCTATCTATAGACCAAGAACAACCCGCTCTAAATCCAGAGTCCTCGACGGTACACCCTTTAGCACATTATATTTCTTATGATAAATTCACTAACGAACATAAAGCTTTTTTGATGGTCATTACCACAAACAATGAGCCAAAACATTACAGTTAGGCAGTTAAAGAAGAAAGATGGAGAGAAACCATGAAGATAGAAATCAAGGCTCTTGAAGAAAACGACACGTGGACACTTGAAGAATCACCTAAAAGAAAGCATGATATTGACTCGAAATGGGTCCATAAAATAAATTACAACCGAATGAAGAGGTGCAGAGATATAAATATCATCTTGTTGTAAGAGGATTCACACAAATGAAAGGGATTGACTTCCATGAAACTTTTGCTCTAGTAGTGAAGCTTGTCACCGTTCAAACCCTTCTAAGAGTGATTGCTAAATGTGGCTCGTACATATACCAACTCGACTTCAACAATGCTTTCCTACATGGAGATCTTCATGTTAATGTATATATGAAAATTGCCTAAGGTTTTAATAGGATAAATGACAAACGGGTTTTAAACTCAAAAATCCCTTTATGGGCTTAAGCAAGCATCAAGGAATCGGTAAATATTTTTTACTAAGTCTCTGATGGAAATCGGTTTTAAACGAACAGGAGCCAACCATTCGTTGTTTGTTTTGAAGAAGAAATACTTATTCATTCACGCTCTTGTCTATGTCTATGACGTCATCATCGTTGGCAAAAACTTAGAGAAAACCCAGGAGTCCAAGGTCTTCTTTGATTAATTTTTTTTAGAATTAAGGACCTTGAATCTCTGAAGTTTTTCTTTGGTATTGAAGTGGCTAGAATGAAATAAGGGACGGTGCTAGTAAAAGAGAACACACTCATGACATTCTATAAGATACATGAATGATGGGATGTCGTCCGAGCTCTATTCCAGTGGGACAAAACTTAAAGCTCAACAAAGGTGAAGAGGAAGCACGAGTCGACATCAACCAATACCGAAGGCTTGTAGGTCGACTTTTATACCTGCAAGCAACAAGGCCAAATATCACCTTACATGGTGAAAACTTTGAGTCAATTTGTCAGTGATCTAAGGGAAAACCATATGGAAGCAGCAAATTGAGTCCTTAGATACCTTAAGTCGACTCCTAGACAAGGTATCCTGATCCCAAAATATGGGGGGGGGGGGTACTAACCTTACTGCCTATTGCGATTCTAACTGGCTCAAGTGTCCCATCACCAGAAGATCCTGGACGGGTTATGTACTTCTTCTAGGGTGGGTGCCTTTATCATGGAAGTCAAAGAAACAGTCAGTTGTATCACAATCATCCACCGAAGCAGAATATAGAGCCATGGCAACGAATGTTAGCGAGATCTTATGGATGAGGTGGTTTTTGAAGGAATTGGACATGGCACCAACTGGACCAACGTATCTCTTTTGAGACAACCAAGTTTCTCGGCATATATCTAACCAAGGGCGGATCCATATAGAATCCTTCGGGTTCACGGGAACCCAATGGATTTAGAGTTTTTAGTGTAAACATATATATAAAAAACTTGGGGTGAATCCATATATATCGTGAGTAGTGAATCCATGTAACACAATTTCCATGGCTTAGATGGTTAACATCACGAAAGTTAACCTAAAGGTCCCAGGTTTGAAACTTAGCAAGTTGTTGATTTTTTTTGTTTTTTTTAATTTTTTAAAACAAATTTTAGAGTTTAAATTTCTAAAACACATACGCAACAAAACCTCATAACACGCATTCACGCCTCTTCACTCTTCTGACCCCATACTGATACATTTCTATCTGGCGACCACACTTAGGGTTTTAAACTTCAAACGCAAATTAAGAATATCCCCACACACAACCGCTCTTGCCAGTCGTTCAACTCTCATCCGTCGACCCCTCCCTCAGCCCTCACCTCACGCACGCAATAACTTATCCGGCGACCCTCTCACTCTCCAGGTCTCCAACAGTCTCACTTTCCTCGGCAACCTTCTGCGTATCAAGTATTTGTTGTTAATTGTTCAAATTTGATGTGTGGTTATAGTCGATTTGGAGCTAACTGTTACTGTTTGATAATAAGGTTGAAGATACACGGGTGCGGTTTGGAAGATGGACGGAGTTTCAATATGTCTTTCAAACCAGCTCCACAAGAATGGGAGCGGTTTGGAAGATGGACGGAGTTTCAGTATTTCTTTCAAACCAGCTCCACAAGAATTTGTACATTTTTTTAGATGATGAATCCAAAGCAAAATTACATATGTGACTTGTACATCATGCATTGAGAGATGTATATATTAGAGGATTGATTTAACCAGGTCTTGACAAAGAATTACATGATTACATTACAAGAAGACCACATTTTTGCATAATTTGTATATGTCCTTCCTCTTAAGAAATAATTTGCTTGTTAGATATCACAACTCTTTATTTTTAAAGTAATTTCATACGTATGCCGTAAAAGAACCCTCTTGTGATTTTTCACATGTAAAACTTAGATGGATACTTCATGTGGCTGGTTATGTAGTATCTGAAAGTATGATTCAATAGCTGAATTGATGTGTTCATAAGATGATTCTGTTAATTAATTATTTTTTCTAAGGTATTGGGTGTTAATATTTTGGATCCAAATTGTCAGGCTTCTATAACAGAGCAAACAATGATGTAGCTTGTGACGGGTATCATAAATACAAGGTACATAACACGTAGGTGTTCTACAACTGCTTGGTTTCTTCTAGCGTATATTCGTATGTTACCGTGTTATTAACCTTACCCAACCCGAACCGACCAAACAATAAATTGGACATTTAGTTGTTAGAATTCTGACCATCGAAAAATAAGTGAACCCAATGAAAAAATCCTAGATCCATCCCTGTAGCTAACAATCCCATAGAGCGAACCAAACTGATGCAGTTTCACACCGTAAACAATCGAATACCGAGTATTTCAAGCAGAGAAACAAAGAAATGAAGAATTATTTATTCAATATTATTCAAAACTCAAAAACTGAAGAACCCTAAAATAATAGCATCCTTAAATAATGCTCATATCTACAAGATAGACATGAAACTTTCAAACGGAAATAACTCAATTCTTAACTTATTTAAAAATAACTAAATATAATCTACTAATAAAAATAAGTTATAATAAAGCATCCACCATCATACTCCCCCTCTTAAAAAACCTCGTCCTCGAGTTTTGCCTCTTGCCTCTGTTGGAATTTTGGGAGAAAAACTAGTGAAAAAATTGGTTTTTTCACTAAGTGTGCAAATGAGTTTTTCACCAACTTTGGACTAAAATAAAATACAGATAACATAGGTTTTTGCCTCTGTATTTTATAGGTTTGTGTAGTACGTTGTGAGGGCTTTCCAACGCATCAAACCACGTCCAAATCCGAGCTCGTATGAATGAGATATCGAAGCTCAAAGTTGAGGTCTCGCAACTAGTGAAGCTGCGAAAATTAGAGAGAAAAATGCTAAGTATAGCATGTTAACTCATCCCACATTGGTTCGGGAATGAAACCAAAAGTGGTTTATAAGGTGGTAACCTTACCAACTATTGTTTCCTTTAGTAGGACACATCCCTTGGACCCTGAGGGGTGCGAAGCACCCCTAACTCGCACTCGCACTCGCACACGCACGCGCGCGCGTGGCGTGGGCGTATGAGGCGCAATGTGGCGCTTTGATGGCGCACTTTGCACTTCGCATCGCTTGAGAGCCGCCTTATTGTTTTTAAGTTCAACCGGAAGTTGGTCCGGTTGAAGACCAGGCGGATGTTCAAGTGGAACAGTTGAACCGGAACCAGTTCAAGTGGAAAAAGTTCAGGTTGAAGTTCAAGTGGAAAAGGAGCTCCGCTTGGAGTTCAAGCGGAAGTTGAACCGGAAGATCAGTTCTTCCGGAAAACAGTTGTTACGCGGAGATTCCTCCGGAATGACAGTTGTAAACGCGTTTTGAGCTACTTAAGGTAATTCCGTGTTAATTAGAAATCAATTTGCATTAAAGACGTTTAATGTAAAGTTTGACTACGAATTAACCTTTGAGTGCTCAACAAGAATTCCCACCACTATAAACACATCCTCATTAGTTGAGGCAAAAGACACCAGAATTCACAGAGTTCTTATTCTCTCTTCTTCCTCTTCTCTCACTCTCTCAATCTTCATCTTGTTCGTCAAGACTTCAAGAACTCGAAGGTAAACTTCAAGCTTAGAGTTATCCCGACCGTACAATACGGTTTAGGCGATTGTACCCTGGGAAACAAAACGGATCTTCGGTAGACCCGGAATTTGTTTTAAGGGACCCGGGTTTTGACCCGAATCCTTCGCCAAGGTTCCTTGGAACCTTTCTCGTTTTTCTTAATTAATATCAAAGGTTTTCTCAAATCAATTTTCTTTGACTTTCAAAACTTTTTCCATAATTCTCTGTCATTAATTTTCTTCATTCAAATCAATATAATTCCATTTTATTTGTTTTGTAAGTTTAATTTATTTAATTTCCTTGTAATTTTTTATTCATTTCTTTGTATTGTATTTCATTTCCGTGTAACTTTTATTATTTCCTTGTAATTGTTGATAGGAGTAGAATTTTAATTTTCATTGTATTGTAATAGATTAGATTTATTTTCTTTTGTTGTAATCGTACTTAAATAAAAGTATTTATTTTAATTAAATTTGCGAACGGTTTTCCTACAAACTTAAAACAAATTTTTAAAACACCGTTCGTTTTATAAAAACTTCATTGCCTCGAGTCTCAAAGTTGGACTTAGATTTCTCGAGGTGATCTAGTGTTTTAAAAATAAATTTTTTTTTTAACTCGTTTTGACTCAAAGTTGGACTTAGAGTTAAACGAGTTGTCGGTTACGACAAAACTTTAACATTCATTTGTTGGACGTTAATTTTTCTTTTATAACCTTAACATCCATTAGTTGGACGTTATAATCTAAAACCATCTAACCTCCATAAGTTGAAGTTATATATAAAAACTTTAATACACTTTAATCCATCCATTTGTTGGACTTTAATCTCGTCAAAACGTGCGTGTTTAGAGATTAAAACTCTTTTCTACTCCTCGAAAACCATCCATTAGTTGGAGGTTTTTTCTTACGTTTTAAACGTGCGCGTTTAAATAATAATTCTGAATATTAACTTGTGTAGTCTTCTATTTCAGAAAAATGACTAACACGACCGAAAAGCCTAAGGAAACACCATCGGTTGGTACTTTCACTGGCATAACGGCCAACACCATCGCCAGTCATGCCGAAAAACCCGAGAAGTTCTCGGGTTTGCACTTCAAAAGGTGGCAACAGAAGATGTTGTTCTACCTAACCACCTTAAACCTTGCGAGGTGTCTCACTGAGTCCGCTCCCCAACTCGGTGAAGGGGAAGCCAATGCTGAAACCGTTAGTGCGGTTGACGCTTGGAAACATTCGGACTACTTGTGCCGTAACTACGTGTTAAACGGCCTAGTGGACTCACTGTATAATGTCTACTCGGTGTTTAAGACTTCCAAAGAATTACGAGAGTCTTTAGACAAGAAGTATAGAACGGAGGATGCTGGCACGAAGAAATTCGTGGTAGCCCGTTTCTTGGACAACAAAATGGTTGATAATAAAACCGTGATGAGTCAAGTCCAAGAGCTTCAGATTATACTACATGAGGTCCACGCAGAGGGTATGCCCCTTTGTGAGACATTTCAAGTGGCGGCAATGATTGAAAAGCTTCCGCCTTCGTGGCTTGAGTTTAAGAATTATCTTAAACACAAAAGAAAGGCGATGACCGTTGAGGATCTCATTGTCCGTCTTCGTATCGAGGAGGACAATAAGATGGCTCAAAAAGCCACCACCATGCAACCTTCGGCTAAGGTGAATATGGTGGAGGTTGGTCAGTCTTCCAAGGGAAGCAAGCGCAATGGTGGGGCCAATGCCAAAGGCAAAGGCAAAGCGGTGGAGCACTTGGCACCGAAGAAAGGGGTTGTGAAAAAGAAGCCCCAGAAGTTCTCAGGAAAGTGCTACAACTATGGGGGGCATGGTCATCGGGCGGATCAGTCACATGATGGAGGATGACATGCCACTGGTGGCCATGATCACGGAGGCGTCTGCCTTCATTTCTGAAGTCAACATTGTGGGGGAGAACCCTGACTGGTATGTTAACACCGGTGCCACCCGCCACGTGTGCGGAGACAAGTCCCTCTTTAGTACGTTTAAAGAGGCGAAGGGGACCGAGAAGCTTTATATGGGGAATAAAGCTACTGCCGACATCATGGGTGAAGGCAATGTGGTCTTGAAGTTCACTTCCGAGAAGGAACTTACGTTGAGCAGCGTTCTGTACGTGCCGGAAATCAGGAAGAATCTTGTTTCTGGATGGCTGCTCAACAAGTTTGGATTTCGCATTGTGATCGAGTCTGATAAGGTCGTGTTGACCAAAAACGGCATGTTTGTAGGCAAGGGCTATGCCCAAAACTATATGTTTAAATTGTCTACCATGGTTATTAATAAAATGGCAAAAGCCTCCTCTTCTACTTATATGATTGAGTTTTACGATTCAAATATGTGGCATGGTAGATTAGGACACGTCAATTTTAATTCAATTCGCCGTTTAATGAATTTAAAATGTTTGCAAAATTTTAAAATAGACTCGAAATCAAAATGCGAAACGTGTGTCGAATCCAAACTTACAAGACAACCATTTAAATCGGTTGAACGAATAACCGAACCCCTAGACTTGATTCACACTGATGTACACTGATGTGTGTGACTTGAAAGTCGTCCCCACGCGTGGTGGACACAAGTACTTCATCACGTTTATTGATGATAGTACAAGATATTGTTATGTATACTTACTTAAGAGTAAGGATGGAGCAATAAACAAGTTTGTCTTGTTTAAGAACTTGGTTGAGAATAAATTCACCAAGAAAATCAAGGTTTTGCGGAGTGATAGAGGAGGTGAATATGTTTCACCATTTGCGGACTTATGTGCACAAAGTGGAATTGTCCATGAGACCACCGCACCTTATTCTCCACAATCCAATGGCATTGCGGAACGAAAGAACCGTACATTGAAAGAAATGATGAATGCCATGTTGAATAGTTCTGGGATGAGCCTAGACATGTGGGGGGAAGCCATCTTGACGGCTAACTATCTTTTGAATAAGATACCCCGTAAAGATAAGGATAAGACTCCTTATGAATTATGGACGGGCGAAACGCCATCCTACAAATACCTCAAAGTGTGGGGGTGCCTAGCTAAGGTATTAGCTCCTTTGCCTAAGGTGCAAAGTTAGGACCCAAAACCATGGACTGTGTGTTCATTGGATACGCTAGAAAACAGTAGTGCATATCGGTTTCTTGTCCATGACTCGAAAAATCCCGATATACTCGAAGACACTATCATGGAATCAAGGAATGCTTCATTCTTTGAAAATGTATTCCCGTGTTTGTTACGAGAACGCGCGAGTTCATCGACACCATTAGTTGGTGACGACACTCATGAAGAACCATTTGTTGGTGACGAGGTTTATGAACAACCATCTGTTGGTAATGAGGTTCGTAAACGGTCTGCATCTGATGAGGGTGAGCTTAGACGAAGTAAGCGAAAAAGGGTTGGAAAATCCTTTGGACCTGATTTCACGGCCTACATGGTGGAGGGTGATCCCAATACCTACCGCGAGGCGGTAACCTCTCCAGATGGGCCTCAATGGAAAGAAGCCATCAAGTGTGAGATAGAGTCTATCTTGCAGAACCACACTTGGGAGCTTGTCGATCTTCCTAAGGGTTGCAAACCACTTGGATATCGGTGGATATTCAAGAAGAAATTGAAAGCCGATGGCTCCATTGACAAGTATAAGGCGAGGCTAGTGATCAAAGGATACAGACAAAAAGAGGGTCTGGATTACTTTGATACTTACTCACCTGTTACACGCATAGCCTCGATAAGGTTGGTGCTTGCTATAGCGGCTTTACGAAATTTGGAGGTTCACCAAATGGATGTAAAGACCACGTTTCTAAACGGTGATTTAGAAGAAGAGATCTACATGGAACAACCTGAGGGTTTTACCGCTCCTGGCCAAGAAGGCAAGGTGTGTAGACTCGTCAAGTCTTTGTATGGCTTGAAGCAAGCTCCGAAACAATGGCACCAGAAGTTTGACCGTGTCATGCTTGACAACGGATTCAAAATAAATGAGTGCGACAAGTGTGTCTATGCGAAGGACACACCTAGAGGTTATGTGATTCTATGTCTTTATGTAGATGACATGCTTATCGTTGGGAGTGATGATAAGATGGTCAAAGATACTAAATACATGTTGAAAGCGAGATTTGACATGAAATACATGGGGCTCGCAGATGTGATACTCGGTGTAAAAATCATTAGAACCCCAAATGGTATTGTCTTAAGTCAATCTCACTATGTGGACAAAATCCTTGAGAAGTTCAACGCAGGCGATAAGAGTGTGTCTCAAACTCCGGTTGATACTACCCTTCATCTTGCTAAGAATAGAGGAAAATGGGTTGCTCAGTTAGAGTACTCAAGGGTGATTGGGAGTCTCATGTATCTTATGACATGTACCAGACCAGATTTGGCTTATGCTGTGAGCAGACTAAGCCGGTACACGAGTAATCCGTGCGCGGTACATTGGAAAGCAATGACTCGTTTACTAAGGTACTTAAGATACACGAGAGACTATGGACTGCATTATACCCGAGATCCAGCAGTTATCGAAGGATACTGCGATGCGAATTGATTTCGGATATAAAGGATTCCAAATCAACAAACGGGTATGTGTTAACGCTTGGTGGCGCGGCTATTGCTTGGAAATCGGCTAAGCAAACTGTTATAGCGCGGTCCACAATGGAATCTGAGTTCATCGCCTTGGATAAATCTGGTGAAGAGGCGGAATGGCTACGTCAATTTGTTATAAAAATTCCAAGGTGGCCTATGCCAATGACGGCTATTTGCATACATTGTGACAGTAAATCGGCAATTGGGCGCGCCCAATCCATGATGTACAATGGCAAATCAAGGCACATTAGACGTAGACATAATACGGTACGACAACTAATCTCTACCGGAGTTATCTCAATTGACTATGTGAAGTCAAAGGATAACACTGCGGATCCGTTTACAAAAGGCTTAAGCAAAGAGTTAGTTTTGAAGTCGTCAAGGGGAATGGGACTAAAGCCCATTGGGTTGAAAGCTGATGCGAAGGAAAACCTAACCTATGAAAATGGAGATCCCAGGCTCTAGGTTCAATAGGACAACCTAATCGCATTGGCTAAGGTCA
This sequence comes from Deinandra increscens subsp. villosa, assembly GCA_039602395.1. Lineage (NCBI taxonomy): Eukaryota > Viridiplantae > Streptophyta > Magnoliopsida > Asterales > Asteraceae > Deinandra > Deinandra increscens. Next base: position 47,741,186 of record JBCNJP010000024.1, on the reverse strand, counting down.
CTGTGGGGGAGTACCCCTAAAATCTTACAAGGGAGTTGTGTACTTCCTAGTCCATTCCTATCACCAAACAGTGAAATGTGTGAGGTTAAGCATACGATGGTCAATGACTTTGTAAGTCATACATGATTTTGAGTAAATCATAATACCAATGCTTTTAATGATTGTGGTAATCACCTATGCAAGAGAGAAGTGCGGTCGCTTCGAATGGATTTGTTGGGCACAAATCCTAGAGCTCTAGCGAACCAGGCAAGTGTTCCAGGACCATGATTGGACGCGACAATGAGGGCTAACCAAGTTAGGGAAAGTGTTGTGTGGGTGTAATAACGGTTACACAAACGGTCGATTGGTTCAAAGACATCGCGTCTACCAAACACCAGTAACCCAAGTATGCTTCACAAAGGAAGGTTCAAAGGGGACACCTACCTATCCTGCAATACTGGACTGCCGAAATTGCTTTTGATTCTTGAAGAATAGATCGATACCCATTCATGTGGGGGATTGTTGGAATTTTGGGAGAAAAACTAGTGAAAAAATGGGTTTTTTCACTAAGTGTGAAAATGAGTTTTTCACCAACTTTGGACTAAAATAAAATATAGATAACATAGGTTGTTGCCTCTGTATTTTATAGGTTTGTGTAGTACGTTGTGAGGGCTTTCCAACGCATCAAACCACGTCCAAATCCGAGCTCGTATGAATGAGATATCGAAGCTCAAAGTTGAGGTCTCGCAACTAGTGAAGCTGCGAAAATTAGAGAGAAAAATGTTAAGTATAGCATGTTAACTCATCCCACATTGGTTGGGGAATGAAACCAAAAGTGGTTTATAAGGTGGGAACCTTACCAACTATTGTTTCCTTTAGTAGGACACATCCCTTGGACCCTGAGGGGTGCGAAGCACCCCTAACTCGCACTCACACTCGCGCGCGCACGTGGCGTGGGCGTATGAGGCGCAATGTGGCGCTTTGATGGCGCACTTTGCACTTCGCATCGCCGCTTGAGAGCCGCCTTATTGTTTTTAAGTTCAACTGGAAGTTGGTCCGGTTGAAGACCAGGCGGATGTTCAAGTGGAACAGTTGAACCGGAACCAGTTCAAGTGGAAAAGGAGCTCCGCTTGGAGTTCAAGCGGAAGTTGAACCGGAAGATCAGTTCTTCCGGAAAACAGCTGTTACGCGGAGATTCCTCCGGAATGACAGCTGTAAACGCGTTTTGAGCTAATTAAGGTAATTCCGTGTTAATTAGAAATCAATTTGCATTAAAGACGTTTAATGCAAAGTTTGACTACGAATTAACCTTTGAGTGCTCAACAAGAATTCCCACCACTATAAACACATCCTCATTAGTTGAGGCAAAAGACACCAGAATTCACAGAATTCTTATTCTCTCTTCTTCCTCTTCTCTCACTCTCTCAATCTTCATCTTGTTCGTCAAGAGTTCAAGAACTCGAAGGTAAACTTCAAGCTTAGAGTTATCCCGGCCGTACAATACGGTTTAGGCGATTGTACCCTGGGAAACAAAACGGATCTTCGGTAGACCCGGAATTTGTTTTAAGGGACCCGGGTTTTGACCCGAATCCTTCGCCAAGGTTCCTTGGAACCTTTCTCGTTTTTCTTAATTAATATCAAAGGTTTTCTCAAATCAATTTTCTTTGACTTTCAAAACTTTTTCCATAATTCTCTATCATTAATTTTCTTCATTCAAATCAATATAATTCCATTTTATTTGTTTTGTAATTTTAATTTATTTAATTTCCTTGTAATCTTTTATTCATTTCTTTGTATTGTATTTCATTTCCGTGTAACTTTTATTATTTCCTTGTAATTGTTGATAGGAGTAGAATTTCATTTTCATTGTATTGTAATAGATTAGATTTATTTTCTTTTGTTGTAATCGTACTTAAATAAAAGTATTTATTTTAATTAAATTTGCGAACGGTTTTCCTACAGCCTCAACCCACCAGGATCAAACGGAACGTCTTGACGGTTTTTTCCCAAGCGGATTTTAGCCTTACGTAGACGGGCGGGTCTCGGGTCTATCGGGTTATCGGGTCCTCCCACATAATTCTCCTTCTCCCCCTCTTTTTAAAAGACTCGTTCTCGAGTCTTAAAAATGTCAAATAAATTAACTTTATTTTTAAAGCGAACACCACCTTTTATAACTACATCACGACATCACGACAATAAATAGTCTTAACCTCTTTCAAAACTAGAGTACAAAAGCCAATTCCATCCCCATCAAAATCTTTATTTATAAATATGAAATTTTAATAACCCAAATAAAATGGATACCTCAAAATATCAATCTGGACCCAGAATTTAATGAAGATCTCAAAAAAATCGAAGAGGCTATTATTTTGGCTTGCATCCCAAATTAATTGAGTCACCACAGTCCACTCTACCATTCCGAATTAACTCTAATCGCAACAGATATATTTTCTTACCTTTTATGCCACTTGATGAAATAATCTTATTCCAATTTAAACTCCAAACCTCACGGCCAACATTAATATTCAAATGAGTAAATTACATAAAAGGTTCTTTATATATTACCTAAATTTCGCATTAGGTCCTTTAACTAAATTAGTTACACCAGACATCCTTTATGTATTATATTTGTTTCAGAGAAGGTCCTTTATCTCTAACGACGTTAAATCATTCCGTTAAGTGAAGGTTAATTTTGTCATTTCACAATAATTATTAATTAAACAATTTTCTTACTAAAAAATCTTTCTGAAAATTATAAAGACATCTTGATGACTTCTTTTCTGTTCTTAAGATCAGTAAACAATTTTCTTGTCTTTATCCCTAGCCGACTTCCTTTTTTGTTTTTAAGCTAGCTACTAAATTCATTCTATGTTTGAAGAAATTCATAATCAATAAACTGGAAACTGCCAATTGGGATTTACAGAAAGAGAGAGATCGAGTTGGTAGGGATGGTCGTCTCCGACAACCCATTTTCCGGTAAGTCATAGTCGCAACAAAACTCCGGCCAGTCGCATCTGGTGACTGATTGTGATTCGAGGTGCTGCGATGGACGATGGTGCTAGGGTCTTCACGGTACCGTTTTAAGGTGCTTCCAAGAGCTACGACTGCATCTCAACCCCCGCTAGGGTTCCACACGCTCAATGGCGGCACTTCTTCTACCTTTTCGGTTCATCGGCTGTAGCGGCAACGATGATGGTTCTGGTGGGTTAAGACCGCCGATCTGCGATGTTGGAGATGGTGAACGCCTCTAGCCGCCGTAATTTCCACTGGTCGCCTCCGGAGAAAACCACACCCGTTGACCATCTCTTCTTCGACAAAAACGATGTAAGATAAATAACGGAGTAACACTAATTGATTGAAGGAGCCATCAATTTGATTGTGAGCAAACACATATCAGGTACATTTGGGATGTAAATGGGGCAAAATCCACGGAAGAAGAAGAGATAGATGGTTATGAGAACATTATTTAATTAAATAAATGAGAGATTAGATAGAAGATTTAATAAAAAGAATTGTTTAATTAATAATTAATATGAAATGACAAAATTACCCTTAACTCAACGGAATAATTTAACGCCGTTAGAGATAAAGGACCTTTTCTGAAACAAATATAATACATAAAGGATTAATTTCTGACGTAACTAACTTAGTTAAAGGACTTAATACGAAATTTAGGTAATACATAAAGGACCTTTTGTGTAATTTACTCTATTCAAATTGAATTCCATAATAAGTGATTTCCAAAACTCACTGTAATCAACAATTAAAAATTTAAAAATGAATTACTAAACTCCACGTTTGTAGGATACGCCAAAATTTCAAAATTTCAGAGTGAGATTCAATCTTTTCCCTTCTATCATGATTAGGGGTGTCGAAAATACCCGAATCCGATTAACCCGACCCGACCCAAACCCAAATAAGGTAATTAGGGTCGGGTCTAATAGGGTCTAAAATGCTTAATCGGGTTATTCGGGTTAACCCGACAAACCCGAATTGTAGTTAGGATCGGGTTTCGGGTTAAATTTTTTAAAAAGTTTGGGTTTCGGGTTAACCCGAATAACCCAAATAGTAGTGGTTTAGATTGAAATTATATACAAATAGATGTTTCACCAGCATGCTATAACGTTTAATTAAACAACAAAAAAAATAATGTGTATGAAACCAACAAATAATAAAACAAATATATAGTAAAAAATGATGTTGATTAGTCCACAAACTTAAGCAACTTATATGATCACCAGTACACGGAATAGGTTTTCCAAAACATCTAAGATTGCTTCCTCCTCTAAAATATCTAGAACATATAAACATTAGGAATATAGAAAATATACATGTTAAGATAAAATAAACAAAGCTAAAAAAATCTTGCATGTGGCAATGTATCTTCTTCACGTATACAAAGTGAAAATATCAACATAGACAATATTCGATATTCATAAGAAATGGTCATTAGACAATGAAACGACTTTGAAATTAGAAGTTTTATATGAAAAGGGAAAATAATGACAAATTTTACTTAACATGGAAATCATTGTTCGTCACTTATGCACCAATCAACTTCCATTACAAAGGCAAAATGAAACCCGACTAACCCGACTAGCCCGGCCCTACTAACCCGAAACCCGACTAACCCGAACCCTATTAACCCGAACCTTAATAGGGTCGGGTTGCGGGTGAGATTTTTTTTCTTAAAAACCCGACTAACCCAACCCTAATAACCCGAAACCCGATCGGGTTGACCCAATTAACAGCCCTAATCATGATGGAACTCCGAGGTAAAGACGAAAAAATAATGCAAACAATTTACCAATTCATCCCTTGAGGCGGGTGGCATGCATGGAAGGCGTGGGTGACACAGAAGGCGTGAATTGCGCGGCGGCACAGGTTGCATGAGCGGCTCGCGTGAGCGGGGTAACGTGCGGTGGAAAAGTGATCCATCCAAGAAATAGTTGTACCAACAGACACTCTTCCGTGTCGGGAATCATGCCGTCTTCATCGTATTTCGGTTCTTGATAGATAGAGTCCCCCTCCTCATCCTCATCGTCCGAGACGGTGAATCCTAATTCGGTTTCCTCCATACCTTCTTCGTCATCCCAGATGGCCGAATCGGGTTTTGTTGCCTCATAGCGTTCTTCCCGCCGTAACTCCAAGTCCCGGACTCGTTGTTGCTACTTTTTGATTTCCGCTATGTCCCGGGAATCCCGTAAGTGGTCCTCGTTGCCTCGGTCGGCGGATCTACAAGAAAAACAAATGGAATCCGGCTCCGGTCTTCTAATTGAATCGTCTATTGAGCTCTGATACCAACTGATGCAGTTTCACACCGTAAACAATCGAATACCGAGTATTTCAATCAGAGAAACAAAGAAACGCAGAATTCTTTCTTCAGTATTATTCAAAACTCAAAAACTGAAGAACCCTAAAAGAATAGCATCCGTAAATAATGCTGATATCTACAAGATAGACATGAAACTTTCAAATGAAAATAACTCAAATCTTAACTTATTTAAAATTAACTAAATATAATCTACTAATAAAAATAATAATAAAAATCAAATTATAATAAAGCATCCGCCATCATATGATGCGGAAGCGGATAAAAACGTCGGATGACTCTGAGCAAGGAGTCAAAACCGGCGATCCTTAGATTAGGGTTTAACAAAACCTCTAAAAAAATCTTTAATAATCAAAACGTCACCTCAAATAATGAAACACACCAATGTTTAAATAGAAAAACAAAAACTTGTAAAACAAGAAAGAAAACTAGGTTAAAATAAATAAACGGATAGTGGGCCGATGAGGAGCTTGGACGCGGGCCTGCTCATACTCCGTATCATTCTCCCCAGAGGCGGAACTAGAATATTTTTTGTAGAGGTAGCACAATTTTTTTTGGCAACAATTCAAAGGCAGTCGCGAAGGGGGGGAGGGGTAGTATTTAGTTGTTGCACAATACGATAATTAAGCATCATTTGTGTAAACAAAAGAAAAGCAGTGAGCTCACTAAAGTGTATGCGTACAAGTAAGTGACACTATTTACAACCACATCATTCATTCAATTCGAGTCAAAGTAAGTGACACTATTTACAACCACATCATTCATTCAATTCGAGTCATTATCTGTAACAAAATACATACTTCTTAAATTTTTCTAAAAGATGATACTTGTAGATAAAAAAAATTAAGTAAAAAACGCCATGAAAATAATATGTTTTTTAACGGTATATATGTTTGGGTTCAGCGGCGTTGTCTCTTCATATACGCATCTCAAATTTCAAAGAAAACCTGATTACTTTACGGGAAAACCCGAGTCTCCAGCCCGGGGAGCATTTTGCTCACACCCGGATTTGTACCCAAGACCTCAAGGTCTCAAGTCCCCCAAATACCACAGAGCAATGTATGGCTAAAACGGAATGATGATTTTGATGGATCGATGTGGTTAATGAAGAATGATGTTAAATATAGATTTTATGCTGTTGATTCCGAAGATGCTGAAATAGTGTTTTAAGAAAAATAGAAGAGGCACTTCGTTCTAAAACCCAGAAATCATTGTATTATTTATTTAAAACAAAATATTCTGACAAAGACTAGTTTTAAACTAGCTACCTCCATGATAGAAGTTAGGCGCCTAACCACCTGAACTATAACATATTTTGTTCCAAATTCACGCCTAATGGGATATAATACTTCAAACTAAGGGGTAGCAAACATAAAAAACTAAAAAAAATTAAAAAATTTTCATTTCGAATACAAGTTTAAGGGGTAACACGGGCAACCCCTGGACCCAAGAGAGGTCCGCCCCTGATTCTCCCCTTCTTCAAAAAAACTCGTCCTCAAGTTTTAACGACCCTTCAAAATCACTAGAGTCACCCGGATCGAATGGAACATCTTGACGACTTTTGTTCACTATCGTTACAACCAAGATCATCACGACCTACTTTTTAAGTTTATCTTCAAATGTCGCTCGAGTCGGCTTCAAGCGAACACCATTTTGACGGGCGAGTCCTGGGTCTATCAGGCTGCCTAGTCCTCTCCTATCCAACTCCTTCTCCCCCACTTCGAAAAAGACTCGTCCTCGAGTCTTGAGAACATCGAAGAGATAACACTACTTTTTCCAAAACGAACAACATACTTTAACATCTCTAACAAATAAGTCATACGACTTTGGAGCTTATACGAGACATGAATATTCAATAATTCAAACAAACCTTTACATGCATAGCCTCTCTTTAATACATTCTGGCCTTTGGTCATAACATCCATGTACAAAAAAATATTGTTTGTAGACTTTGTTAGCATTAAAAAGAACACTGACCCACTTTCGTTTGCACAACATTACCAGGCTGCTGTCCAAATTGATTATCCATTTGGCCATCAATTTCAGACCCATTTAACGATGCAAGGCCAACCAAGGATTGGGTTGCGCCATTTGCGGATCTGTTATTTCCAGCCGAAAAAGAATTCCCCCCACGTGCAGCTACATCAACTTGTCCCACAAGTTTCAATTTTGAAATATCTCTGGAAATTAGAAAGGGAGTTAATAAATATATCAACGTAATATACCAAGTCAACTCGAGATTCGACCGAAAAGGAAAAATGGTTTTTTATGCCGTCTTGCTCACCGCTTGTTGGTGTCTTTGGAGGTGTAGAAACGAGGCCGCCTTCGAAAGAAAGAAATCAGCAATCCAAGTGACGATCAAGGAGATAAAGTGCTCAACCTTTTTATGGGTCAAAAATAGGGGGAAGTGGGGTAGTTTGAGTTGGAAAATATGAGATAATTTTACTATGTAACTCTTTTTCTTTGCATGTTGTATGTTTAAAGCCCTTTTCTAGCTCCTAGCTAGAGGGTGTTTTCTAATGAAGCTGTTGTTCCAAAAAAAAAACATAATTACCTATTTCTACATAAAGTCTAACATCACCCCATCAATTTCCACATATTCTCATCCTTTTAATTTCATTTGACTTCACACATACCGATACTTTTGTCTATTTTTTTCTTTTAAAGAAATTTTATTAAACCACCTTGCCGGTGATGAACTTAAAAGGCACTAGTTAAATAATTTAAAAGTTTGAATGAAGAATATTTGTTATACATGCATTGAAAATAAACGACAATTTTCAAAAAACATTTATTCAACCATATTTTTTCTAGTAATTATAATATTATGGTTAGTAGTTGTACATAAACTATCTTGTCACTCATATTTTAGTATATATATATACATCACAATTTTATTAATAATACACCACCACCATCAACCCAAAGTAGTTACCACAATGTATAAGTCACATCTAGAATTATTTACCCAACTTTGTCATGGTAAAAATGGTTTTGTCAGGTGATTAATTATTTGGTGTTGCTACATTTGCTATTTTAATTAAAGTGACATGAACCTTTTTTTTATGATGGAGTGTTTAATTTGACTTATTTACTATTAATAATATTAGTAATATTATTAATATTATTATTAATAGAAAAGACATGTAATTATTACCTTGTTATTGTATAGAATTAATTTAATTCTAAAGACATGTAATTATTAGATCATAATTAATGTATTTTTTGACTAAATGTTGATAAAGTTGGTATATATATCATATTATCTTAATATTATCTTAGTACATTTATCTTGACCCATTAGAAAAAAATCATTAGCATTTAATTCATGATCCCTAATTAATTGAGAATTGATTTGATCGGCCTCCAAACCCTCTGTCACCTTATGACAACCTCACAACCCTACTTCCAGTGTATCTCTATTAATAATTTTAGAACGAAATTGCTCAGGTTTTGATAGCATGATTTTATTTTGTACCTTAATTTCCTTCACTTTCATCTGTTCGTGCTCTTCCATGGTAATCTCGTTAAAAACTTGCCTCACAAATAAGGAGTCTTCTTCGCTAGCATATTCATCTCCATAGTTATTAAAAGAAGGAGGTGAAGAATAGATAAAGTCGTCATGTGTAGGATGCTCTTCATCCCCGGTTGACTCATCCCAGACGGGTTCTTCCGATTCCGTTTCCTTCCATGTCGATGAGGCTTCCAGATCTTGGATCCGTTGCTTGAGTCGCCGGATCTCTTGTTGTAACTCGAGGTCCCGAACTCCCTGTCGGAGTCGTTTGATCTTTTCAACATCTCTGGGGTCACGGTGATGATCGTCGTTGCCTTCTACGGTGAATCTACGTCGATGATCACGGTGGTTCCTCCTTTCTATGACTCTGATGCCAAATGATGCGGAAGCGGATAAAAACCTCGGATGACTCCGAGCAAGGAGCCAAAACCGGCGATCCTTAGATTAGGGTTTAACAAAACCTCTAAAAAAATCTTTATTAATCAAAAAACGTCACCTCAAATTATGAAACACACCAATGTTTAATAGAAAAACATAAACTTGTAAAACAAGAAAGAAAACTAGGTTAAGATAAATAAACAGATAGTGGGCCGATGAGGAGCTTGGACGCGGGCCTGCTCATACTCCGTATCACAAACATGTTGAGATGTATTGTCATTTTGTTAGAGAGTGAGTTGAATAAAAAAAAATACAACAAATGAACATAGACACCTGGATCGCAACAATTTCGTCTACTCCTTTATAAGTTGGACACTCAAGACCTTCATGCTCCAACGTAGGGCGAGTAATGATGAGAATTATTCTTTCCCTATATATTTAATCAATAGCATTTACTAGCTTTTACTTCACCTCATAATACTCCCTAATTTCTTGCCTATTCTCAATGATCTTCTGATGCATATATCACCATGGTTGTATTATGGTTTGAATATAATATTTACAACCAATAATCAAAAGAAACTTTGATCATAACAATTTGTTACTTTGTCATATTTTTTTCGCCATTTAAATCTTTTGCTAACCCACAATCTATTATCTACCCTTTACCAATAACTTTTTTAGATTAGAAGAAATGGCAATTGAAAAGGTTTCGACACTTGACACTGGAGTTACTGATATTCCAATCAAGGTTCGGCTGCTGAGAATGTGGTCAACACACCTGCATCCTGAGTAAACCTGTTAGGTTTTTGTTGATATATAAAGATGTAAGTTACATACTTCTCTTAACTGAAAACTTTTACTTATATTACTAATAAATATCTTATTCAAATTAATATCAGAGGGTGACACACTGACACTATTCAGGCAACAGGTTTAAAATCTCAAAATACAGCTAAAAATTATGATCCAGAACTTTAAACATGCTATTCAGTTCGCGATTACGTTTGTTGCCCACCTCTAGATTTCTTAAGACCTGTCAGTCATCGTATAGCTTTGAAACTAGGTGCTGCTACAACAATAAGTGTTATAGCTGAGAAAATCTGTATCCCAAGATCTATGTCGAGTTCTCAACATATAACATGTTGGTTTCAGGCCCCAAATAACACACACTAAACTTATGTATGTATATAGAAGTAAATTGGCAAAGAGTTTGGAGACTTAAACTTGTATTCAAAGATGAAAAAAAAAGTACAAAAAATAAGAAGCTAACTATACTATTTATAACAAACAAAACACATGAAATAACAACTCCACGTTCTCCTCCTAATTAGCAGCCACCCCCTAAAAGCTCGGTCAAAATACGACTTATTCAACCTGATTATGTTGGTTCAGGCCCCAATCTCTCACTCTAAAACTCACGTAAACTTTACAATATATAAGTTCAAAATTTATAGTGAATGAACAAACACAAAAGAATGCGTATAAATGAGTAGTTCGAGAGTTTTTGTGAAGGGAAAAAGCATGAATTCATTCAATTAATACAGTGCTATATATAGCCTACAAAACAAACAAACATGGAACAAATCAACCTACTTCTACCCTAAAGAAATGGTAAACAATTTGACCACCTCTCTTTACCCAACGTGCACATCTAACTTTTCACCAAAAACCCGGTAAATCTTCTGACCAATTCCCTTTTATTTAACCACCAATTCATTTATTTATACCATGCATAATTGCACTAAAATACTACTTAATAAATACTTAATAAAAACCGACCCGTGAACCGACCAGTCAAGATTAAACCCAACATTCACCCCCTTAATCTTGACCCTTTCCGGACACCCGACCTTCACCTTAGTCACGTCCAAAGTCTTCCCGGTTCAACCCGAATCAAACCACCACAATTGTAACATCTCACATGGCATCCCGTTAGAACCGTTCACTAACATCTTGACTCTTCACGGATCAACGACCTCACCCCGGTCACATCCAAAGCCACCGATTTGAACTCTAACGCCATAATGTCACACCGTTTTTTTTCTTTACAACCTTCACTGACCACCCTTGTTCAAGAGGCTCTCCACCGACCAAGAAAACAAGCTACCTCGCTTCTACTGCTTTCTTTACCCCGCTAAACGAACACAATCCAAAGCCACCTGCTTTGACGGATCCCTTCCGTTCGTCTTTCACGCGCTACGCCGGTCTCCCCTTATCACGAACAAAATGATCAAGGCCTAAAAATCGCAGCACCCCCTGCTCAAAAAAACCTTCACAAAACAGCCAAGAGATACACCGGTGTTCACCCGTCACCCCCGTCGTCCAAACCGGTACTCTCACCACGACAACGAATGACACGAACACCCCGCCGTCTCCGTCTTCTGCTGTTAAAAACAGTCCCGAAACAACCCCGAAATTTGATGCTTTACTTACCGTTCACTCCGTTGTCTAAACCGGTACACATCCGCTACAACAATTGAACCGAAACATCATACCATCTCGTCCTACGCTGTCTCCAAACCGTGATCAAGACATCACAGCCCCTGCGAACCAAAACCAGGTTCTCTTCGCTGCTGCGTTTGCCCCGCAGCCAAGGGCTACGCTCCTTTCTCGAAGCCGACTCTCAAACCGGCCTCTTCTCCGTCTTCACGAGCCCTAGGCTCTGATACCAAATGTTGGTTCAGGCCCCAATCTCTCACTCTAAAACTCACGTAAACTTTACAATATATAAGTTCAAAATTTATAGTGAATGAACAAACACAAAAGAATGCGTATAAATGAGTAGTTCGAGAGTTTTTGTGAAGGGAAAAAGCATGAATTCATTCAATTAATACAGTGCTATATATAGCCTACAAAACAAACAAACATGGAACAAATCAACCTACTTCTACCCTAAAGAAATGGTAAACAATTTGACCACCTCTCTTTACCCAACGTGCACATCTAACTTTTCACCAAAAACCCGGTAAATCTTCTGACCAATTCCCTTTTATTTAACCACCAATTCATTTATTTATACCATGCATAATTGCACTAAAATACTACTTAATAAATACTTAATAAAAACCGACCCGTGAACCGACCAGTCAAGATTAAACCCAACATTCACCCCCTTAATCTTGACCCTTTCCGGACACCCGACCTTCACCTTAGTCACGTCCAAAGTCTTCCCGGTTCAACCCGAATCAAACCACCACAATTGTAACATCTCACATGGCATCCCGTTAGAACCGTTCACTAACATCTTGACTCTTCACGGATCAACGACCTCACCCCGGTCACATCCAAAGCCACCGATTTGAACTCTAACGCCATAATGTCACACCGTTTTTTTTCTTTACAACCTTCACTGACCACCCTTGTTCAAGAGGCTCTCCACCGACCAAGAAAACAAGCTACCTCGCTTCTACTGCTTTCTTTACCCCGCTAAACGAACACAATCCAAAGCCACCTGCTTTGACGGATCCCTTCCGTTCGTCTTTCACGCGCTACGCCGGTCTCCCCTTATCACGAACAAAATGATCAAGGCCTAAAAATCGCAGCACCCCCTGCTCAAAAAAACCTTCACAAAACAGCCAAGAGATACACCGGTGTTCACCCGTCACCCCCGTCGTCCAAACCGGTACTCTCACCACGACAACGAATGACACGAACACCCCGCCGTCTCCGTCTTCTGCTGTTAAAAACAGTCCCGAAACAACCCCGAAATTTGATGCTTTACTTACCGTTCACTCCGTTGTCTAAACCGGTACACATCCGCTACAACAATTGAACCGAAACATCATACCATCTCGTCCTACGCTGTCTCCAAACCGTGATCAAGACATCACAGCCCCTGCGAACCAAAACCAGGTTCTCTTCGCTGCTGCGTTTGCCCCGCAGCCAAGGGCTACGCTCCTTTCTCGAAGCCGACTCTCAAACCGGCCTCTTCTCCGTCTTCACGAGCCCTAGGCTCTTATACCAAATGTTGGTTCAGGCCCCAATCTCTCACTCTAAAACTCACGTAAACTTTACAATATATAAGTTCAAAATTTATAGTGAATGAACAAACACAAAAGAATGCGTATAAATGAGTAGTTCGAGAGTTTTTGTGAAGGGAAAAAGCATGAATTCATTCAATTAATACAGTGCTATATATAGCCTACAAAACAAACAAACATGGAACAAATCAACCTACTTCTACCCTAAAGAAATGGTAAACAATTTGACCACCTCTCTTTACCCAACGTGCACATCTAACTTTTCACCAAAAACCCGGTAAATCTTCTGACCAATTCCCTTTTATTTAACCACCAATTCATTTATTTATACCATGCATAATTGCACTAAAATACTACTTAATAAATACTTAATAAAAACCGACCCGTGAACCGACCAGTCAAGATTAAACCCAACAGATTATACTAACAACTAAAGGCACGTGCAGGCTGATTAATTCTTCAATTTGCTTGACCGTACCCATGACTCAATGACCCATTGACCCATATTAAAAACCGGTTTGACCCGCTGAAATGTGACCCGTGAACACAATCCGACTAACCCAACATAACATATCCATTTCTTCACACTTGCTAACAATATATTGTACCACGGACAGATTACACAGGGAGCTTTGAGGGTGTTGTTCAGGCACAAACAAAGGACCGTGATCCATACTTACGCCTTACACTTAGAGATCAAACGTATGCTTTCAGTACAAGAACTTCTTTACTTGAAACTCGCCATTTTCTGACGATTTGTTTAAATTTTTACTACAGTCTTTGGCTCTTAGCATTCCCACCTCTAAACATTTTCACATATACTATAAACCTAAACTTTTTGCAAGTGTCATTCAACCTTTCAACACCTAGAAACACATTCCTACAATAATTATAACTTTATATGTAGATTTTGCGGATTCATTTAACTATGCGAGAAATACTGTTTGGTGATGGGGCTCCAAATAAAAAATGAGAAGGCAAGTGGTAAAGGGTTTAAAATTAAGAAGGTATTTCAAAATGGAAGTACAAGTGAAAAAAAAGGCAGTTGGGTGGGTTAGATAAGTGAAGACAATAGAATTATAGGGTCTATTAAAATGGGGGTCAGATTGATTTGATAATCCGATATCTTAAACTACTCATAAAAAGGGTAATTTGTGAAATCATCCCAACACTCTAAGTCAATGAACATACTACGTTATGTCTTTAACGTGTTATTTTGTATATAAGTTGAATATTCAACAAAGGTATTAGACTTTCTTTTCCAAAACACCAATAGATCTCGTGCCAAATTAAAGCACTTTAAGACTAAGTGTAGTGATAAAGCTCCATAAAGCCCCTTCCTTGGGCGTTTTGCGCCATGTGGCGTATGACGTGGCAAGGGGCTTTATGGGTTTTGAGGGTGTAGTCATAAAGCCCCCATGGAGCCCCTCCTCATCGTTGCACCATGATTTTTTTTAATTTTTACAAAATTAATATAAATACTAATTTCATTAAAAAATACAAATACAAATTACAACAAAAAAAAAAACTACTAGACCTTAACATTAAATTTTTTTTTCATCAACCACTCTAGAGTCCGTATCTAATTTTTATGTCCTCTCTTTTTTTCAACGCCATCGCACGAGCCAATTCATCGGTTGGAAGCGGTTGTTGAAGGAATTCCATCGCTTTGTCGAATTGGCGCTCTTTTAGAATGTCCATTTGAATTTCCCTTAACCCAACCAAACGTGAAATATTCCCGGATATTTCTCCTTGAACGTCGGTGTTTGCCGACCCTTGGTAGCTCGGTCCTCGGCTCGACGAAGCACCTCTCTTGGCCCTTGTCTTGTCCCGACCATCGGGCCTCCCACTTGTCATCTCAACCGGTCGAGCATCTTCAACCGGTTCATCCTCATCGCCGGAGTCGTTTAAGTTGATTGCGAATGTCCTCGCATCCGACCCAAGTGACTCGGCATTCGGCGACGAAGATGTTAAGGGGATATGAAAAAAGAAAAAAAAATTAAATGTTTCTAGCCGTTGCCCCCCCCCCCCCCCCAACGTTCGAATCCAACGTTCAAATCCAGCCCCATTCGGCGTTTTGTGGGCAACGCCCAACAACCAAAAAACACCCATAGCGCCCCGGGGGGTGGGAGCCCGGGCGTTATGGGGCGCTATGGGGCGTTTTGAGCCCAAAAAACGCCTACAAACCGCCCCATTACGATCAGTCTAATAAACTTTGAATGATCTACTCACTTTCATTTTTACCTGGAAGGAAAAACAAAATTCTAAGCATACCGAATATAAATAATAACTTAAATATAAAAGGCTGGCACTTGATAGTACATTACTAAATTTTGGATAATGCTTGTAGATTTTTTTTGGAACGGCCATTCATTGAAAAAACCTAGCAAGGAGCTAGAGAAACGTACATGACTAAAAACAAGAAAAAGTAGACCAACTTTCCCTATCAAGATCATAAAGCTTACCTCTATGCTTAAACCAAAAAAGGAAAGCAATTTGATCTCGCCAACAATTGAACCAACGCATTGATTAATACCCGAGAAGATCGACTCGTTCCTTTGCTTCCAAAGGCACCACATGGTAGTGAGAAAATACCATACCTAGCCTTGTACGAGTTGTTGTTTAGATCAAGCTCCAAACAAACATTGATGGCATTACTCACATTAGAAAAAACGACATGTGCCATCTTACACCAACTTAACACATTGGACCACACACTTTTGGCAACCTTGCAATTGACTAGATGTGATCCGGATCTTCATCAAAACAGCCACATCTAATACAACTAGGTTCCACATTGATTCCCCGCCGACCAAGATTGAGTTTGGTAGGAATCCGATCACGTGCAGCCCTCCAAACGAAAGAAACGACCTTGGAAGGAACCCAATTAAGCCACACAAAAGGAGAGGGGAGCACAACCAATTGTCCGAAATAGCTCCGGAAAAGAATCACGAAGCAGACCCGTGCTCAACCAATTGTCCGTCCAGAAGGCTGCCGTTACCCACCTTGCATTTGATCCATTTGGAAAGATCAATTCTGGTCCCCTGGACATCCTTTCTAACTTTAATAATTTCACACCACGGGCCACGGAATTTTGAGTTACATGGGAAAAGCTCATGTGAACGCTCTTTGTAGTGAATCGCCTTCATAACATTCACCCAAATAGCATTTGGTTCATTCTTGAACCGAAAAAGTCATTTGATAAGCAGGGCATGATTTTGAGCTAGGAGAGATCCAATGCCATACCCTCCTAGTTTCTTGTCAGCCATCATTGTATCCCATCTTACCCAGGGGATTTTTTTACTCCATATCCTCCACCCCAACAGAAAGTGCGCCTCATCTTTTCCATTGTTTTAATAACTGACACCAGGGCACGGAACAACGAGAAGAAGTAAGTAGGAAGGGCCCCTAGGATAGATTTGATAAGGGTTATTCGACCTCCAAAAAGATAAATTCTTTCTTCTCCATGGCGAAAGTCTTTTTGCAATTTTTTTCCACAACTACATTCCAGTGACAAATACGGTTCATGTTTGCACCAAGAGGGATACCAAGATATGTTGTAGGAAACTTTCCCACTTTACACCCAAGATTGCCAACCAAAGCTTCAACTTCCAAACGCCCTAGGTTCACACCAAAGAGAGAGCTCTTATGAAAATTTACCTTCAAACCCGAAAGAATATAGAAAATGCGAAGAATTCTAGCGAGGTTGTCCATATTAGTAATCGAAGCCTCGCCAATAAACACATCATCATCGGCGTAAAACATGTGGGATATAAGAGGGCCTCCGTGCGGAAGGGACAACCCCAGAAAACATCCAGAACTAGTAGCTCGCTTCATCATGATATTCAAGGCTTCCATGACTATAGCAAATAGCATAGGAGATAGCGGATCACCCTGATGCAACCCACACGTTAGGTTGAATTCACGAGTGGGAGACCCGTTAACAAGAACTGAAGCACTTCCTGATTTAAGACAACCATGAATCCAGTCACACCATTTTGGAGGGAAGCTCATAAAAGACATAATATCGATGAGAAAGTGCCAGTTGATAGAATTATAAGCTTTCTCCTAAGATTAAGGGACCGTCAATGATGAGACGTCCTTTGAGGAAGCCAAACTGCGTAATGTCGATCACATCACCGATGACCAAAGATAACGATTAGCAAGAACCTTTGCTATGACCTTGTAGATAGACCCGACAAGGCTAATAGGTCGGAATTCGTCGATTTTTGTGGGTCCTTTACATTTAGAAATAAGATCAATGAAGGATGAATTACAACCATTACTCACACGACCCGATTGGGAAAAACGGTCTAAAACCTCCTTGAAATCCGCTTTTAATTCCTCCCAAAAGGCTTTGATGAAACGGAAGTTAAAATCATCCGGTCCCGGGCTTTTATCCGACCCACAGTCCCAAACAACACTTCTAATTTCGTCCATGGAGAAAGGTAATACAAGGCCATCAGCAATATCCGAAGGGAGACAGGAAAAATCATCCCCATTCAAACGGGGGCGGGAACTGTTAGCCTCCTGAAAACGGCTTTGAAAGTGGGCAGTGACTTCTTCTTTTAGAACAGTGGGTTCAGAACACCAAGAGCCCTCAATATCAACCCCGTGAAGCCGGTTGGACGACATATTTTTGTTAATGATTCCGTGGAAGAATTTTGTATTTTCATCCCCGTCACATGCCTATTTGATACGACTTTTTTGTTGCAGATCCACCCGAAGTTTACGTTCCATGTCCTTAATATGGAAACTGAGAGATCTTTTGCTCTCCCAATCTGCCTCTGACATGTTCCCGTAATTGGCTTTAAAAACCAGGGCCTCGAAATCTTTGCGAGCCTTCTCGAGGGCCACTTGGTTCATAGTCATCCGAGACGTTTTCCATTTTTTTATGTACTCCTTAATGTGTCTGAGTCTTTCCGCCAGTCTAAGATCAGGTGCCACCTGAGAACATGGTAAAACTAAACCCGCACGAACCGCCTCATCAAAACCCTGAGAGTCCAACCAAGAATTATAAACCCGGAATGGGATGGGCCCGAAATCTGCATTGTCAAGAGAGAGCAGGATAGGAGAATGGTCTGAATACTCTTGAGTGATTGTTGTAACAGTAGGCAGAGGCCATGTATCGAAAGAATTCCTACAGATCAAGAACCTAGCAAGACAACTGAGAGACTTATCAATAGGAGAAAGGTACGTGAACCTCCGATTAATCATTTTAATATCACTTAAACCCATCTTTGTAATAACAGAGTTGAAGTCTCGTGCAACAATCATGCAAAAAGTTGATCCTTTCCGTTCATAATCATACCTCACAACGTTGAAGTCACCCATAAGAACCCAAAGACCCTAACATTGTCGTTTCAAAGCAATAATGGACTCCCACAAAAAAATTTTAGCCGAGATCGATTGGGGGCCGTAAATATTGACAAAATTAATCTGGGTTTTAGAACCGGTGACATAACCTGATACGACGATGAAGTTATCTAAGCAGATGGTGTTGTTGCATGCGAATCTTGAGCCATCCCAGATACAAAGAATACACCTAGACCGCCCAACCGCATCAGAAGTGGCGAATTCTAAAGCAGAATTATTCCAAAGAGAACTGACCTTAATGGAAATGGAATCAGACGTCCGAGTTTCTTGAATCGCAATTAACCCAATGTTGTTCATCGATTTCAACCTCCGGACCAGGTTACACTTTTCTCCAGTTCTTCTTACCCCTCGAGTGCTTTCAATGCAAGTTTATCACCAACTTTGATGTACTGGGATGTTTTTTCTTGATTACCATATTCACCCAAAATTTATCAACTCTATCCATTTCTTTCTCGTTTACAAACAAATGTAATTTTCTTCTCATTTTGCTACATAGGTATACTATGCAAACTAATACCAGAAAGGCAAAAATATTTAGGAAAAATATAAAGGTTATATTTGCTACATCGTTTTACCAAACCGAACGGTGTTATCTGTCAACACCGATACAGTATGCCTCAATAACCTGACAGAAGAACTTGGAGAACGGAAGACGAAGGTTCGAGAAACAAAACTATCGGCACTGCAGAGAAATAAAACAGGCAGGGCAATCAAGAAAATGGTCAGTCGGAGACAGCAATGTTGGTTCAAATTCCGGCCTAATGCCGTATATGCGGACATAATCGTCCAATACCGACTTGGTCAAATGACATTTTTTTATCAAGATTAAAACGCTTGGCAACAGACGTCAGAAAAACGAAGGAGACAAAAAAAGAAGTAAAAACTAACTTACAATACTAGAGGAGGCATGGCGGTTAAAAGATAGAAGTGGAACGTATTAACGACGATGTAAAAACCCTTTATAAAGGGGAGTTAAGTAAAGAAATAACGGTTGATGTAACCGATTTCATCATGAGCGGTAATGACTAGTGATTAGACGCGTCACCAGGACCTAGAGAACTGAGCAATGCAAAATCAACGACCCAGATTAAAGATGAAGTAAAAATTCCGTAGTTAGTAGATAAATTGGTGAATGATTTTAAGGTAAATGATTTGAGTTTTATTTAGGGAAAATTTCACAGAAAGGTATACCAAGTTTCAAAAGTATTCTAATTAGGTCACTCATATCGTTTTTATCCCATGCCTATTAGAGGATTTTCTTAAAAAAGTACCTTTTTAAAAGAAACAAAGGCGAGGATAATATGTATATATATTATACTAGTTTTTGATACCCGTGCCATGCACGGGCGGATTTTTAAAAAATTAATACTTATAATAACATATTATAATAAATGTAATTCGATAATTGGAATTAAAGAAAAAAATTAACAATAGAAGATGAAAAAAAGTTACAAATTTGAAAATATGGACTTATAAACAACTCACTGCATTTGTATACCCGCGTATTACGCGGGATGCCTTAAAAAAAAATTAAATAGACACAATTCGACTTTTTAAAATCTATTAACAACTCAAAATGGCAGTAGTTTTGAAAAACCGATTACCCAATGTTGGACAAATAAGAATTAGGGGTTGTTTGATAACCTCTTACCGGGTCCGGTAAGAGCTGATCAATGACCCGGTAAGTGGTCCGCTCGTTTTATATCGTCAAAGTCAAGCTATGACCGAGTCAGAGATCCCTGACCGAATCCCTCAATTTTGAATCACTGACCGAGTCCCTCAGTTCTTCAGTCCTACGCTCACAAGCAATCCTTGCGGTTTTACTTTTCTGGTATCCAATGACTATACCTGCATCAAGTGGGTTGTTGTGTGGATAAAAGTTGAAGAAGATGATAGGAATTATATTATATATTATATTATATATGAGTGACTTGATAAAGGTGATTAGACTTGACACTGTAAACAATAAGTATATATATATTTTTTCTTTTTGTTTGAACATATAATTAATTAATTATTTTAAGTAATAATAGCATACAATTTTCATTCAACGTTAGAATTCTATTTTTTTTTTGTATTTTTTTATAATTATTGTGTACTCTGAGTATATATACAATATATATAAGCATATATGTATACAATATATATATATATATATATATATATATATATATATATATATACGAAACACACACATGTTTATCTATACTTCAATAAGTCTATTAGTTTTTTTATTCTTTATTTTTATTTATTTTCTATAAAACAAATAACTATATACATTACTCAGTCAGCAACTATCAAACAACCAAGTTTCAGACATAGTTTATTACTCAGCAAGCTCTAACTCAGTCAGCTCTTACTCAATCAACAACTATCAAACAACCCCTTAACCTGCAAGGGATACTTTTGAACAAATAGACCTCAAAACTTAGTACCAACCTGCAGAATTAAGCATCTGTCTAGACTGAATGGGAAATGTCAAAAGATTAAAAGCAGGAATTTATTAAACTTCATCCTTGGAAAGAAAAATAACGTTATAATCAAACACAAAAGGGTACGTAGTATGCAAAATCAGTAACTATCAACAAAGTGAGGCAGATAAATCCTCTTTTCTTCAGTATGACCCTTCTGAAAAGTCACCGGTGTGTCCTCGAATAACCCTGACATGTATACATTGTTCCAAGTTGTTTTGTATACATAAAAAACACTATTAACATAAACAAATGGTATGAGTATATATAAGATAGAGTTTCGTATACTGATACACATATGGTAAAAAAATAAAATAAAAGAAAGCAATAGACATGAATGATTAGTGTTTCACACTTAACTATAGGATTATGAGTTATGACTAACTTTTAGGGATGTTATTTAGGGGAAAGATCTATAGAAAACCAATAATTATCCAGAAAACCAAAAAACCAACCTTTTTTTCTCTATAACTTCTTCATATATTAATATTTTTTAAAAATAATTTCACCAAAAATTCTATAATTTTATTAGCTTTATTTATGGGAAAAAAAATTTAAAAAATAAAAAGTTTAGTGATTTTTTATTATTGCATCATGCAATAGTACCAATTAGGGGTGTTCATGGTTCGGTTTCAAACCGCGAAACCGTTCAAACCGGTCATCGGTTCGGTTTCGTGGTCGGTTTTTTATCTTTACGAACGGTCGGTCGGTTTCAAAAAATTTAAACCGTTGTGAACGGTTTGGTTTACGGTTTATATGAAAAACCGGTCGTAAAAAACCGAACCGGACCATGTACATATAATAAATAATATATATATATAAATATATATAATATATATATATATATACATATACATTGAATTGTTTTTTGTAATGAGATTTTGGATTTTAGCGTTTAATAACAAGTAATCTGGAAATTTAGACATGTTTTCATTCTGGAAATCTATTATACTATTGTTTATATTATGAAATTTAGTATTTACATCATGTTTTGGAGGTTACATGTTCTATTTAGAGGTGGATTTTGTATTAACAAATTAGAAATGACAAGTATAGTAGACTAGCTCATATTCTCATTCCCACATTTGATAATGTTGATTTCGAATTTTCTTTTAATTTAAATTTTATATTCTAAACTTATATTGAAAGACTAAATATCCTAAACTGTGAAACCAAACCGAAACCAAACCGGAAGTAACGGTTCGGTTTGGTTCGGTTTTAATTTTTAACGGTTTGGTTTAGGTTTTCGATTTTAAATAACCGTAACTAACGGTTTGGTTTACGGTTTGACCCAAAAACCATAAAAACCGGACCGCGAACACCCCTAGTACCAATAGTATTGCATAATGCATTATAATTAAAACTACTTAAAAACAAGAGACTTAACTTAAATATGAATGTGGTTTATGCGAATAATGTAAAAAATAAAGAATTGACATTCATAAACCAATTTTATATTATTGTTACATAGTGCAATATTAATTTCAAGCTAAAATTTGAATTTTATTTTATTTTTAAGGGTTATTGGCTTGAATTAATCCCAACTATCACTTATTGGCCAGGATCACTCCCAACTAAAGAAATCACCACCGTCACCCCCAACTATGAACCTAATTTCTGACAACACTCCCTCATGCACATTTTATGACACGCTATGCACATTTTATGACACGATTTTTTAACGGAGGGAGTGTTGTCAGAAATTAGGTTCATAGTTGGGGGTGGCGGTGGTGATTTCTTTAGTTGGGAGTGATCCCGGCCAATAAGTGATAGTTGGGATTAATTCAAGCCAATAACCCTATTTTTAAAAAAAACTCGAAAACGTTTTTAAAGTTTTTTCTTTTTCCAATATTCTTAAAATCATGAAAGAAACATATAAAAAAGTTTAAAAAAAAATAATTTTTTTCCTTGGTTTTTTGGTTTTTTATAAAATATTGGTTTTCTATAGAACCCAACCCATGTTATTTAATCATTTTTAATTCTTCAAAGTTGTTTCATAATGCAAATTGATTCTTAATAAAAGTGATCAAACCCACACATGAAGTTTATTTATGTAAAGAATTCTATATAAAAAAGAAGAAAAACAGTTAACTTCTAAACCTTAGCAGACACACTGAAGAGCTATTCATAGTTAAAGGATTAGGTAACCTACAAATGCACTCAAATACTATCAATAATCTGCTATCTTATTTGCTAAAAGGGTGCATCAGTTGTGCTAAACAAACCTTAAAACATTAAAATTTTGTGTAGGATGAAACCAAATTATTGACTCAAACTAAAATTTGAAACAACATAAATTTATATATAAGACTAAAATTGTTCAGTGGGTCACAAAATATAAGTTCAAATAGTATACAGGTAAGAAAATATGAGATCAAATAGATACCCTATTTTAAAAATATGTGGCACACACAGTGTATAAATCGAAGATAGTTCATGTGAAACTTAGATGACAACTTCCTCTTAATTTCAACAAACACAAACCTAAACTGCTAATGTATTTAGTAATGCAAATCCTAGAAAGTCCAACTTAGCTAAGGCCTAAGAGAAATTTTTTTATGACCATTGATCAGTCTACCCTACTACAACATGAGAATAAAGGGAAAATAATCCATTAAAAGATGTAAACTTACCAACACAATCCATTCCATAAACTTTATATGCATGTGCATTCAGCTACCTTGCAAATTCATCACACCTGCCACTCTTCACATGGATTGGATTGTTTAAGCTCAAAATATTCTTTTTCATTTTCTTTTATTAAAACCAAGGTCAAATGACTAACCCGTGTTCATCGAGTCCATGTAAAATTACCACTACCGCCCTGCAAATCATAAATCAAAACACAATTAAATTTATAAGGAATTATCAATCATGTTGATTCAATTGTAACACTTTGAAAGAAACCCCTAAATCTGTAACAATTTCTATGAACAATCAAGTGGTTGAGTATTTATTCAATTACATCACTGTCTTCATTGTATGAACATAATAGGCATTAAAAATCAAGTGTGGTACGGATAAATTGTTATTACGAAGAAGTCATTGTAAATAAGATTACGCGATAACAATAATGAAACATAAAGTAAGAAATCGTTCGTCATAATAATCGGAGACAAAAACCAATACATTTAGGGATTTTCAGTAGAGAAAGAAGAAAAGTAACTCTGATTTTAGTAGATGAGTTCCCGATATCTTCAAACCAGAAAGATTAACTCTAGAATCGCAAAATTAGGATTTATTGGATTCTTGAAGAAGGAAGACAGTTGTAGACGATTAGGTATGAAGAAATCATTACCTTAGTCGATTTATTTAGCTTCCGATTGCAGTAGATGATGATCGTGGTGGAGGTGATTGTATATATCTCAGTCGCCATCGAGAGGAAGAAGGTGCGAATTTGTGGTTGAATGAGGAGGCTCTCGAGAAGTAGGGTTTTTTTTTTGTTTTGTTTTTTTAAAGCTCGTTTAGATCAAAAACGGGTCGGGTCCATATTATAGCCGCGACATTTTTCTGATGTAATTAGAAGGGTGTGATTTAGGCAGGAAAATGATGTTGAGGAGGGTTGTGGTGATGCCACCTCAGCATCAATCTTTTCTTTTATATAGTATACTAGGTTAGTAACCCGTGTACTACACGGGCTGAATATATATTTATAATATTAGATATATACAAAGAAAAAAAATGATTAAGAAATTTGAAAATTATAATTGATATAAAATTCTTATAATATATTAAATAATAATTTAATACATTTAAGAAATTTATTATGTTTGACAATTTTTTGATTACTTTCCACAAAAAGACTAAAATTATTGAGTAAATTAATCAAACCTACATTAATTTTATCAAAATTTTAAAATAAAAAATTTAGTTTAGACAAAATTGGTAATTAATCTTAATTGATGATTTAGTAAATTGGTAATTCAATGTGGGCCTGACATGTGGCGGTGATGATGTGGACTCTTTATAAATGAGACATGTGGCATAAATTTTATTGCTTGATTAGGATTAAGATAGAATAGATTTGAGATACATTTCATATGTTTGAGACTAAAGTGTATAGCTGCAATTAAGCATGTTGAGCTTCAAAAGATTTTATTATCTTATGGTCTATTGGCATGTTTGCAAGGTTAAAGTTTATAATGGACAATGGAGCTAAAGGGTATGAGGTATGTAATGTTATAGTTATTCCTTTATCGTTTTGTTTCAACCCAAACTTTTCATGAATCTGCCTACCCAAACGTTTCTTTTAACTCAACATGTTTGTTTCACATGAACATTACAAGTTATGTAAGGTTTGTTTCAGCCCGGATCATGAATTAGGTCCAATTTTTATACACTGTGAACCAAAGTACAACTTGAGTGAAAGAGAGGCGAGTGTTCACAGGTTAATAATGGCCTTTTCTCTTTCTATTGCAAGTTCATCTTAACGTTTCTCATCCACACACCATTTGTTATCCTTATTGGACACTCTGTAGATCCTTTATAAAAGAAATATAATTTTCTAATCCCATAAATCTTAAAACTATGTTCTAAACAGGTGAATCGGTTAATAGGTATCTTATTACTTTTGGTTAGTTTTGTAGTTTAATTACTGACTCATGTTATTGTTTTTGCAATTTTCAGATCCATTCAGTTGTTGTTTGTTTGTTCCTTAGTAAGGTTTGGTTTCTTTGCTTTGAACCTTATATTTTCACTACATGATTATCTTGATTTGCATCATGATATCTTTGTCCTATAATCCGATTAGTGTATCTTTTAGTTATTTGCTTACCGCATTACACGTATGGTCTTTTATTTATGTTATATTCACTTTTGTTATGTTGTAATTGCAATTTTACTTTGAATTAATGGGAAATTGGTTTGAAGAACATTGATTGTCGATATGATATTTTTAAATTTTACAGAAACTTTGGTAATTTTTCTTGCTGCTCTTTAAATTTCCAAGTTAAGTAATCGAGAGTAAATTTGTATTTGATTTTTACTAATTTCCAATCTTCAAAAACTTGAAGAAATAGTTAAATGCTTGGAAGAGCATGGATTTTGATTCTGATGTTCTTAGAATCTTATATAGAATTTTACAAAAACTTTCCCAATTTTGTGCTGCTTTGCAAATTTTGAAGTTGTATTTGATTTTGCTACTTTCTAAGCTTAAAAATTTAACTTTTAATTGCATGGTCTTGATTTAATAAGAATAAGAATGTGTAATGTTATCCGCAAATGTTAATAAGGACACAATTGTCTTGCTTTATCATGTTATGTTTTAATTTTAGTCTCTGGTGGTGTTCTTTCCTAATTTATTTAGGTGTTTATTTTTAATTGGTGATGATATTTGTATCCCCATTTGATTGCTATTTGTACTCCTCTGACACGTATAAGGTTCATATACAAAACTTACTCGTCCTGGATACACACTACTAGAAAAATGGCCTTCCTTGACACGCAAATAATCACACGCGCTACTTTTATGACGCGTAAAAACGCGTGTCATAAAAAATCTGTCGTATTTTGAAATTTCTAAAGGTAGATGACGCGCATTTTAAGGCGTCATAAATTTGTGTCATGTAATTAAAAAAAAGAGACGGAGGACACTTAAAGATGGCGCGTCAAGATGGGTGCCGTCGTTTTATGTTTTTTTCCCGCCCAAAAAATTTGCCCTAAAATCCCATTCCCGCTCATACTTAGAAATTTTTTAACTTTTCCCAGATTTTCGCCCTAACACCTCTAAAACCTAATGAAGGTCGGTCCTAAATTTTCTCCCTACCCGTGACCTAGCGCCGCTTCCACTCCCACCCCCGTCAGCGTTCTTCCAACCCGTGACCTAGCGCCGCACCCACTCCCACTCCCGTCGATGGTCTCCGCTCCCAAACAAGACCTAGAATTGAGAATCACTGCCGCTCCCTTGCCCTAAAATCGACAGAATCACTGCCGCTCCCTTGCCCTAAAATCGACAGATTCACTGCCGCTCCCAACGAGAGCGGGAGTCACTAACGATTTCAGCCACAAATAATTCCTAGCTCCGGCGATTACAACTTAACGGTGACCAACGATTCCTAGATCCGGTGAACTTGTGCAGCCACTAACGATTTCAGCTCTGTTCATCTCCATAAAACGATTTCAGGTATGTAACTCAACAATTTCTTTCTGATTCTTCTGCCCTTTGTGTTTAACGAGAAAGACTTGGTTATCATATGGGATGGGAGAACTATGAGAGAGATCGAGATTTAGGTAATTGTCTAAGAGGTTTTGGAATTGGGAAATATGTAGCGTCTATTTCAATTAAGGCTAGCTCAAATTGTGATTGCCTGTGTAAATTATGTTTTGTTTAATTATTTGAATTGTCTTTTAGAATTGGTTCTCTGTGATTCACATGTCGTCTTGTTTTGTTTAGTGGTGAAGTGTAACATGAAGATGAATAGTGTGACTCTGGCTGTATAATCTGTTTATTTGTTCAGTTTCTAGTATGGGGGTGTTTGTAAACAGATGGTTATTATTTGATGTGATAATAGGTTCTTTGAATTGATCAGTCACATCTAAGACACTCTTCTTAGTACACATTAACGATAGGTTCTTGTGCCACAAGAACATGAGTTATGAAATATCAGAAATCTCATTATCTTTAAGTTAACATGTGCTAGATTGCAAAGCAGCCATTTTGCTGCTGCCGTTGCCATGATGGATTTTTTTGATTGACAACATTGTATGTGGTATGCTAAATGCTGAATCGTTTCCTAATCACTAATCTCTATGTTCAATTTTTATCTGGTTTGATTAGATTGATGTAATTGTGATTGGTATTAGGTTGTGATTGAATTTTTTGTTTATTTGAATCGTGTTTTAGGATTGGTTCATTGTGATTTACATGTGGTCTTGTTTATTTAGTGGTAAAGATGAATAGTGTGACTCGGTTGTATAATCTGGTCGCTTGTAAACTATAATTTATATGATATTTTTGTGTTTTAGGTGTTTCTTATTTTATAAGTTTGGTTGTCACAAGTTGTTTTCTACTTTGTTCGGATTAGGTTTGCATTAATTTTTATTTTCCATATTAAGTGTAATAACAGATTCTTTGTTGTGTTTTTTTTGGAAGAAGCTTAGTTCTACGAAAGTCTGGTTCATCTAGATGCTTAATTTACTAATATGTATCATTCATATCTGCTTCAAGCGATAGAAGTTGGCCAGGTTATTACTTAACTGTGTTGGACTTTAAATTACATATTATTAGACTTTAATGATTGCTTATTTCAGAGAATTGTTAAGCTTTGTTTATATAGTTAAGAAACCAGGGTTTGATAAATCGAGAACTAGAAACAGATATGGTTCAGGAACTATATAGGGTTTGAGATTGGTTTTCTATGCCAAATGTATACTTTCATTTGGTCATTTTTATGTGCAGGTCTCTTTATCTCTCATTTTTTCTTCTTCTAAAATGTCTTTTTTTTTCTGGTTTATATTGCAGGAAAGAGAAACAATAGCAGCAGGTCTAATTTCTGTAGGTAAAAACCTAACTTGAGAGTCTGAAAGATATCAGGTTAAGAGATTGGAAAGCTGCACAAGTCTTTCTCATAAAAAATCTGCTGTTGCACAGGTCTTTTCCATAAAAAACCACTTCGGGCTGCCATTCGAGTAGCATCGACATCATCCTTGTGCTTCTGTCTTCATCCCAGTCGAAGGTACAATCTGAAAACTTGGTTGGTATTGTAATCATACAGGGGCTTCATTCGCCGTCTCCAATTTGGTTTAGTCCACACACAATTTGGTAACTGATCAGCTTATTTTCTATTGTCACTTGTAGAAATAAACTAACAAAACTAAATGAAATACTTAGGTTTTGTCCACGCAAATGCGCGTCAAGAAGCTTCTTGACCCCGGCTTCCTTGACGCGTATTTGCGTGTCAAGAAGACCCTTTCTTGACACGCATTGCACGTCAAGAAAGGCCTCTTTTGTAGTAGTGACAGTTGTTGAAAACTAGATGTCACCTTTATATATACAAAACTTATTCGGCCCGTATACAAAATATATACAGCCCCTATATATTTATACGGCCCTGATATTTTTGCTTATATGGCTTGTATACATCTCATAATTAAATTGTTATGATTTTGAGTATTTTCATGGTGGAAAAGTTATACGTCCCGAATACAAAACATATCCAGCCCGTATATATTTATATGGCCTGGATACAAATTCAAGAAAATAGTATACGACCCTTATAGGTTATAGGGCCCGGATACATTTTCTATAGAGGCCAATACATTGTTGAATTATAATAAAACGTTTTTTCTTCAGACCAGATATAATAACTGAAATCAAGATGTAACTTTAAAGTTCATTGAAAGTTTGGTTCATTTACGGTTTTGCAGCACTTCTCCATCTAGTTAGACAATCTTCGCGTAAAACTACATTTGAAATTTTATTAAAATTACAAACGTTATTTCAAACATATACAAACATTACAAAAGTAAGTTTGAAAATTTATTGAAAACTATAAACGTAATTTAAGACATTACAAACGTTCTGATGTTTAGATATAAGTTTAAGATTACGTTTCTTATCTTCTGTAAAATGTCATAATGTTTTATGAATGGTACCCTTTTTCAACTATCTGAAATAATTTTTGTAAAAAAAAAACCATGCAAAACAAGCAACCAATTAAATTTATAAACATTGAAAATATTTATTTATCATACCCGATAACGGCCTCTGCATTTAGATTATTTATGACGAGACACGGTAACGGCCTCTGCATTTAGAGTTTGAAAAATAAATAAAATTATTTTCAATACTCATAATAAAGTAGGCGTTGTAACAAGATTAAAACTAATTTTGAAAATTTATTGAAATTTAAAAACGTAACTTAAGACATTACAAACGGTAAAAAAACGTTAACTCTTTCAAACTGTTCTTGAAACTCTACAAGCCTCCTTCGTATAGCCGCAGAGTCTTCACATGGACGGTCTCCAAGGCTCCTTGGCAAGTCTCTGCCGGTGTTGCCGCTTAACTCGCTGCGCACAACATACATGCATATACTCCTATTATCGTTGTACCATTGTAACAGGCTAGGAAACGAGCATCTCCATCATTTCTTAACAGATGCAACCCCCTGTCAAGATCACAACCGGGGGTCTTAAAGTAAAATCCCATGTTGTTGGGATTTTCACACCCTAGATCTTGCATGATGAACGTCATATCAGGAAATACAAACGTATTGGTGTGTACGTAGTCACCTATAGTAAATACACCGCTCTCATATCTCCTGCCCCGTAACGCTGTGACATGACCAGAATCAGAGATGAGCAGGGTACCATACTCGTACCTGACCGGTACCATTCCCGTTTCAAATGAAAAGTGGGTACCGATCCCGGTACCTAATATATCGGTATGGGTACCAGGTACCGGGATATAGTACTATACATGTTTGGTACCCGGTTAGCAAATCCTATCATGAATTGATATTAAACTATCATGAAATTGAATTGATATTAGACTACCAACACACAACTCGTAATCTTGTTTGTCGTCCACAACTAGGTGCTGAAACTTACCTGCTTTTGTATGTTCAACATGCTGCTTCAAATCAAACTTCGTTCAAATGAATAAACTAAGCTCATATATAAACAGTTGATTGCAGTAGCAAAAAACGCACACCATATCATATATTAAAAACTATAGGAACCAAACATAATCCAACATAATACAACATTGAGAAATATTAGTTTTATACATCATCACTTTAATAATGTAACATGAAATTCTAAATGATCCACACATTGAAACCAGAGATGAAACCCAAACAGATTAGTTTGAAACAGAGATGACGATGAATGTGATCAGAAATCAATCTACAAATAACGAACCTCAGTAGATGATCGATGCCATAAATATGATGGTCCGGTGGCATGGTCTGGCGACGTGGTTCGGTGATGGTGATCCGGGGACGGTTGTCAAGCTAGGTCGCAAGGGCGGTCTCTAGTCTCTTGACTTCTTGATCAACGTAACTACAGGGAGAAAGTTTAAGGTTTTTTGTTTGGACGAGAATTCTGATCGACGTTCTGTTTGAATTCATTATTATTGTTATTATTTATTAAATTAACAAATCTATACCTGTTCTCGTGTACGGGTACACATTCGGATATGTTTTTTATTTTTACCGGTACCGGTCCCGAAAATTGGCAAAAGTGGGTCCCGGTACCGAATATGCCGGTACGGGTACCGGACCAGTACGGGATGGGTACTGATACAGGTACCGAGCACCAAATGCTCATCCCTAACCCGATTGAAAGATTATTAGGGTGAAATATTCCGAAATTTGAGAATATATGTCATCAACAAGCAACCCTTCCTCATATTCTTAGGGTGAAATATTCCAGACTTCGGTGAGTTCCAGCTGTAGTGCGTATAGATCGCCCGTGAATGAGTTGATGAGGTTATTCCACTAGTGAGTAAACTGGTTCCACTCAAGCATCGTAGAAAAGCTCCGCCTAGCAATGCTTCATGATATTTCAGATATGTGCCACCTACAAAGAAGTCCGACTGCCTCCGGAAATACAGACCTGTAAGCACTCCTGAGGGCATATTCACGGTCCGTAACAATCACACGTAGGAGCATGCATCTATCCAGCGTTGCCCGTAGCTGGGTTAGCATCCACCAGTAGTTATCTTCCCTTTCATTGGCTAAGAATGGGAATGCCACACACAAGTTTTTCAGAGTCGAGGTCACACCCACAATCTCAACAATAGGCAAGTTATACCAGTTTGTTTTGTACGTGGCGTCTATCAGGATGACGTGCGGGAAAGTACCCCCACAAGGCATGCGATTTCTGGTAAACGAAGAACATATCCTCGATGACGCCGGTACCGGGGTATGTTTTGATTATGTAGACATACTCACATCGACTCAGAATCTCAAAAAGCATCTTCATATCACTCCTTCCATCCCGTTCCCCCATTCGAATCTTCGCCGTAGCATTGTATATTGTTTTGGCACCTGACACATTCTTAGGGTTTTGCTCATTTATCATGGTTAGTATGTCACGCGCTGGCATGTGATGCCTCGAAAGGTTCTACAATACGTTACTCGTTGTCTTCAAGCCTCATTACGAATGCACGACCTTGCATGTTTTGAGGAGGAGGATGGTTGTGTCCGTCATATATGACGGTTAACGTCCATCCCTCAAGGGTCGGTATGTAACGTGTCGTCAACTCGAACGGGAAGTTTTTTCGCTTTGTAGCGGAACATCTTATTGACGCGATTGTCTTGACCAAGCCACTACACTCACATTTTCAGGGTGACTTTTACAAAGTCACTGGAAATATTTTTCTTCGATCTCCGGGTGTTAACGGCGACTTGTTATTTAATCTCGTCGTTTTTGCCCATTTCTTCAGTTCGTCAATGGTGGGGAATATTTGATTGGTGTAAAACTGTAAGTCCCAAAACGATCCTTACACGATATCAACGATCAATCGAAGGTGCGGAATCCCGACGATTGATTGATTCAAGAACAAAGATGAGAAATTAAATAAAAGAGAATAAGAAAAATCAAATAAAGATTATTAATTGATTACACCTTAACCGTTGCACACGAATCACTGATTCGTCTAGTACAAGAATTCTCTCTGGCTTGCCTAGCTCCACGCAATCTCCTTCCCTCTCTGTCAAATTCGTGAACCCTTGATATGAGGGATTAAGTTTGCTTTTATAACAAACTTAACCCTAATCCCTCTAAACCGGACCGGGCCCAATATCTAAACCCAATTACAATCTAGCCCACATGACACTTTACTAGCTAATACAAGCCCAACACTATAACTAACATATAATATTACAAGCCTCATAATTCTAAGCTCTACAATCTTCCCTTAGGCTTGTGATATTAAATGTCCGTGACTTTCAGTCTTCAACTTTGCAATCTTCTTTTGGCTTGAATTTGTGTTGGTGAAGACCCTTCCTTCAGCAATCTTCAGTGGGCAGCAACGAGAGACTTTTGGGAGCATATTCTCAATCAGCATCAGCTTGGACTTCTAAGGATAAACAAGTAATGAGAGGAGGATTCTCAAATACTTGCTTCTTCTTAAAAAAATGTGGATTCCTTGCTGAATCATCATTAACTGTCTTGACCTGCCATTAACTTCAGAGGGTGAATTTTGAAAACCTCTATCTTGGCATCCTTGATTGTATATCTTGAACTGATGGCATTTAGCTTCCCCTGAACATGTGAACGGTGTCTTTTGAATCTTTGGAATTGAAAAACCAACAAACTTCCCCTAGGCATAGGGTAAGTCCTTTTCCGGCTAGTTCTTCAACTTAATCAGCAGCAGAGTTCTTGCTTTGGTCAACTGAGTCCTTGACTTTCTTGTCCATGAGTTGTCTTTTCTGACTTAACCTGTAAAGCACAACATGGCACAGACACTAACCAAACAATGATGACTGGTTATCGGGTTAGCATTATTTAACCAAAAACCCTAACATAGGTTACGGGTTTCCTTTAAATACTTCCCCTGAACCTGAGGACTCTTCACATTATCTCCCCCTGATATTTTGAGGAGGAGCATACTTTCTTGCATAAAAACCCACAAAAACATATTAAAACCTTTAAATTAACCTGGCCATGGTTGAAAATCAACAATAAAAACTTAAGATAACTCAAAAGAAAAAAAAATAAAACAAACATACCAAATTTCTAAACGAGAAGGTTTGATTTGGGATCAAACCATATGGATCTGACCGAGTAACCCTTTTAAGCTTCTGTTACTCGAACACGTCCAGGTGATTGCCAATATACCGATCCACTTTAAACTCTAACCCTTTTCTTAATCAGGTTGTTTGTCACTTTATTATCTTTTATTGGTGCATTAATTATGAACAACAAGTGGGTTTCAACAAATCCTAAGTACATGTTATTACACACTATCAGGCATATAAATTCCCTACCACATATTTTCACAACCTGAACCATAAGTTTGAAACTGAGCTCGAGACTTGGTTGAGAAGAGAAAGAAAAGATCACATTGATGTTTTGTGTATAATATACAAAGTCAACTGAATTTTTGAAATATTTTTTCTATAATGCTCTCATCAGTGACAAAGGATGAGGGTTTTGGACACTTGAGGGTCTCTTTTCTTGTGCTCTTTGGCATCTTTTGGGTGTGTGTATATATATATATATATATATTTGATATATATTATTTTAGGTGATCTAGAAGCACGTATGTATGAACAACTCCAGGTCATTGCTCACGCAAAGCAGAGGAGAGCCTTACATACAGCAGAAGCATCCCCAGGTCTTTGCTCACACAATTAAAACAAAGGGGACACCAATTTTTGAGCTCAATTTCACACTCTTGGAGACAAGCGTGTGTATCGGGAACTTGAATATGCAGTCAAATAGAAATGCGAATAACCTAAGTGCTGTTACCTAACAAACTATCATACGTTATCTTTAAGTGTGTAATGCATACCTTTTCAGATTTAAGAGCTGAGCCTACCAACATATCACCATGGATCATGTCTTTTCACATCTGCCTTACGCGTGTCAACCATCTCCAGAACGGAAATTTATTTCACTTCCCACCTTCTCAAACACATAAACAAAAGTTTAAAAATTAAAAAGCACAATTTAATTTTTGAGGGGCAACAATTTCATCTTTTCTATTCTTCCCTTTGCTTTTTGATTTTTAATAACAACACACATTTATTATTTTTATTTTTTGAAATCACATATCTACTAAAACTGGCCAAGCTAACCTTCAACGTTTATCTTTTGAAAATTATCCAGAACTGGGTTTTTGTTGCAAACAATGTCATATCACATGCAATTTGATCAAGAAATTTCCAAGTCAGACAATGTTACCTCTCTATGCTGATTTTGTTTTACCTCTCACAAGGAGAACATACTTCCCATTAAAATCTGCTTGTCATGAGGTGAAGAGATGCCTCCTATCCTGTGTCTAGAACAATCACTATC